>CM056055.1:169268783-169486283 GCA_029574335.1 Rana kukunoris | reverse complement strand
AATGTAATAAAGTCTCAGCAGTCCATGGGAGACCTTCCCTGTACAGAGCAATGAAAATGTCATTACACCAATACAACCAAGTCTTGTGGATGGATTGCCTGTTCTGTATAGTGATATAAATATTGAAAATGCTTATTTATTTCAAAATAAAAATATATAATTTATCGGCGTTACAAATATCTATATAACAATACTTGGTAATTAATTAGGTAATCTCGGGCGGTGTGTAATTTAGCAGCACATGGATAGTAATTTAATAAATTGGCATTTCCATCATTTTTTACACATCGGAATTTTTTACTTTCAATAGATTTTTATTTTTTTTCAAATAAAGAATACAGATAAATTATGACAAAAGGCTGAAATTACATCATCAAAACATTCAACAAACCGGGCATAATGACAGTAACAATGACTCAATTGATTTCAAATTTCCCAACTATGGGTTGATTAAAGGAATCCAGCGATACACATCGGAATTTTATGTACAAGAAAACAAGTTCTGGGTCTCCAATGTATACAGAGGATCATTACATATACTTGGGGGTCTATTTAACAACGTTTACCCAAGGGTCACAAATATTCACTTTTAAAATGGAAAAACGTGTGAATTTTGGGTGAAAGTGGTGCCAGGCTTGGTTGGGAACACTGGACATTTTAGATTATGTAAAATAGAAAATCCCTTATTTGAAAGGACATCGCTGCAAAGATATTTTTTTTTTTTTGTGGTATAATAAAATAGAATTGTTACCAAATGAAAATAAAATGTGTTAAAAAAAGAAATAAATACAAATAAGCAGACAATTAATTGAAAGGCAGGTAAACCCAGGGCAACGCGAAAGAGATGCATTATAATGCACAGGCAAAAAGAGCTGAGCAACTAAAACTGAAATTTAGCGCACAATT
Source organism: Rana kukunoris (assembly GCA_029574335.1). Lineage (NCBI taxonomy): Eukaryota > Metazoa > Chordata > Amphibia > Anura > Ranidae > Rana > Rana kukunoris. The sequence continues at coordinate 169,485,377 of CM056055.1, read as the reverse complement.
TTAGTTTTTATGTTTATAGTAATTAATTCGAATTCATTCATAAAAATGAAAGTTGATCATTAATTGGTTGCTATAGGAAACAACTCCAGTTTTGTGATCATTTTTGTTTCTCTATTTTTGATGAATCAAATCAACTCAAAGAGCAAAAGGAAAAAATATATGACAGACAGAAGATAGATGACAGATAGATAAAGAGATCGATAGATAAACAGAGGTCGTGTAAACAAAAGATAGAAACGAAAATTAATAAAAGAGGAGTACAAAAAGTGGGGGGAGAAGTAGATAGATAGATAGATAGATAGATAGATAGATAGATAGATAGATAGATAGATAGATAGATAGATAGATAGATAGATAGAAATACTGAGGGAAAAGAGATAGAAAGAAAGAAAGAAAGAAAGAAAGAAAGAAAGAAAGAAAGAAAGAAAGAAAGAAAGAAAGAAAGAAAGAAAGAAAGAAAGACACAAAATATGTCTTTATCATTTCTGTGCTGGCTCTAATTTCTAGAAATAAGAGGGAGGAATACATAAAAGACAGAAAATAAATATACAGATGGATAGATGGATAGATCGATAGATAGATAAAGTCGGCCCAAAGGCAAATTTGATACTGAATCAGTCCAAAGGGCAAAGTCATAAATATATAAAAGAGAAAAAAAATAAGAAATACAAAAAAGACAGAAGATAAATAGATAGGATAGATAGATAGATGGATAGATAGATAGATAGATAGATAGATAGATAGATAGATAGATAGATAGATAGATAGATAGATAGATAGATAGATAGATAGATAAAGTCGGCCCCAGAGGGCAAATTGATAAATAAATGATAGATGACAGAAGAAAGAAAGAAAGAAAGAAAGAAAGAAAGAAAAAAGAAAGAAAGAAAGAAAGAAAGAAAGAAAGAAAGAAAGAAGAAAGAAAGAAAGAAAGAAAATAGATAGCTAAAGTTGGCCCAAAGGGCAAAGTGATAAATACTTAATAGATGACAGAAGATAGAAGAAAGATATAAGGTAGAAAGATCGAAAGATCGATCGATAGATAGATAGATAGATAGATAGATAGATAGATAGATAGATAGATAGATAGATAGATAGATAAAGTCGGCCCAGAGGGCAAATTGATAAATAAATGATAGATGACGAAAGAAAGAAAGAAAGAAAGAAAGAAAGAAAGAAAGAAAGAAAGAAAGAAAGAAAGAAAGAAAGAAAGAAAGAAAGAAAGAAAGAAAGAAAGAAAGAAAGAAAGAAAGAAAGAAAGAAGGGCAAAGTGCTACATATTTGATAGATGACAGAAGATAGAAGAAAGATATAAGGTAGAAAGATCGATCGATCGATAGATAGATAGATAGATAGATAGATAGCACATATATAATAATAAAGTCATACAGTAAGAAGTAGAGAAGGATTATACAGACACCAATATTGCCTGTTTTTTAAATGGCATAAAATGGAATGAATATCGATAGAAAACAATCCCAGCTGATAGAAATATTGGTGTTAGCTCTCAGACAGAATGAGATCGGACAGACAGACAGATAAAAGCATTACATAGGTAAATGTGACAGATAATAAGGTGGGATGGTGGCAGAGCATGCACGGGTCGGTATGTCCGGACACTCACCCAGATGTACGGTCGGTAGGAGCGGAGGAGGTGATCACAGATAGTGATGGATGGGATATAAGGAGCGGACTGTCCTGACACTTGTCTCCTCCTCCTCCTGGCTCCAGGTTAGAGGACAGCCCCCCTCTCTCCTGTCACCTGTCACTCTTCTCTGGCCCCTGCTGGGAGGGAGATCAGGGGTCCCGGGGACGTCCTATGTGGGATACTTGCTGTGATCGGAGCTCAGTGATCTCTGTGTTCTTCTATGCAGTGACTGCTCTGTCTGGTCCGATGAGTGTGGAGGAGATCCTGGACATCACCTCCTCCCTCTCTCTCTCTATCACAGAAAACTTCCTGATCTTCCTTCCAGTTTTCCTTCTTTCCTCTCCCAGACCCGCCTCTCACTCTCTCTCCTCTGCCGGGACTACAAGACTTCCTCCCCGTACACATCACTCCCAGCTTCCCTTCATATCATTGTCAGTGGGAGATTCCACTGATTCCACCTTCCAACCCACAGAGCCACACATCTCACCCAACCCCAATCACATCTCAGCTACACGCTTTCATTTTACTGGCTAATCAATCAAGGTGATCGAATCCACATATAAACAAACAGGTATAACTTCCCTTTCCATCAATTTTTACTCCATTTCGATCAGATTCAATTAAACTGAGTTAATCAGCTGGTATGTAATTTTATTGATCGTTTGCATCAATCGGCAATACTTGGGTACTGAGGCCCGGATTCACATACATCGGCGCATTTTTATGCCGCCGTAGCATATATTCTTTACGCTACGTCGGCAAAGCATGCAATTCACAAAGCAAATGCTCCCAACTTTGCGCTCGTGTAGCGTATAGTCGTAGGCGTAAGGCAGCATGAGTGGAAGTGGGCTGGAAAGTGGGCGTGATACATTTTAATGAAGCGTGACCCCATGCAAATGATGAGCTGAGCTTCAGACAAGTACTTAAAATGAACTGCGCATGTGTCGTACTTTGAACGTATCCCAGTGCGGATGCTCACAATCACGTCGAAACAACTGTCTAAGATACGTCGAATCACTGCCTACGACGTGAACGTAACCTACACCCAGCCCTATTCACGTACAACGTAAACTACGTAAATTTCGAGGGCGTTCGTTCCCTGGTCCATACCTTTGCATGATTTGCACCTCCAATATGGGGAATAACTTTACGACAGACATAAACCTTACGCTAATCACTTAAAACATGCGCCGGGCGCAAGTACGTTTGTGAATCTGCGTATCTCCCTCATTTGCATTTGCATCGAAAATCAATAGGAGTGCCAAAAGCGTCCAGCGTAACTATGCACCCACTATACGCCGGCGTAGGCAAGTTAGGTCGGTCGGATTTTTCGATGTATCTAGCTTTGTGGGTCGGCGCATAGATACGACGGCGCACATTTGTACTTACGTCGGCGTATCTGGAGATACGTCGGCGTAAGTGCTTTGTGAATCCGGGCCTAAATCCGTGAACATGATTATATTTCAATCGATCAGATTATGAGATTACATGGTGGAAGCAGATTTTCAAATAAAATCAACTTCCCTGTGTGTGGCATGTTGATCAAATGGGTTGTCAACTGCAGACTGATTATGTCTAGGAAGTAATTGATTAGAAAAGATATTGATCATTTATCAAAGCTTGTATGGCCACCATAAGCTTTTAAGGCTTGGTTCACACTGCTGCGCTGCAAATTTGTTCCATTTTTTGTCCTGTGTGACGTGCGAATTTACCGCAAATTTACTGCGATTTTACAGTGAATTTCAAGAGTTGGACATAGCTGCGATTAATGTTCTAGCCAATGGAATCATTATGTAAAAGGTGTAAAAGGTGTTAAAGCGGAGTTCGCCCCTAAGGCCCCGTTCACACTAGGCGGAGGCAGTCTCAGCGGAGTCCACCAGCTCCCGCCACAGTCCTCCTGACTGTGCCTCACTCACCAGCCCTCTTGGCGGTGACCAGTTGTCCTCCCTGGAGTCTCTTAGCAGTGCTCTCTCTCTCACTGTCTTCTCCTTGCTCTCTCCTGTACCTCCGGTCCAGGACCATTTCATGTGTTTCTGAAGCTGGCAACTGCACCCAAGCACAGACCCAAGGTCACCCCACAGACTGGGGAGCTTCCCCAAAGGCTCTGACAACCTCCGCACCCTCTCACTCCAGCTCTTCCACCCAACAACTCCTCCCCAGCTGGGCTGACCCTGGGCAATAAAGAAGGCCTGCTCACTGCCAATCCAGATTGGGGATTGTCAGGGATCCCCAAACACCCCAGGTGGCTCCACCGCTCCCCTTGCCTATTGGAATGCATTAGCAGCGCTGCCGATATAAAATTATCATGCAAAAAAAAAAATGAAAGATTATTCGTCCGATAATCTCAGGCTAGTCGGGTGGGCAGGGTTAAGGATGGGGTCGAGAGCGAGGTTGGGGGGCTCCGTTAGGTAGACTGTACAGGGCCCCATGATTTCTAACAGTGGCTCTGACACCGGTGACATCATGGCAACCAGCACTGCGGTACAGGGAGCGTTACAGCCCTCAGTCTCGGCTTTCCTCCATCACACCACCATCTTGGCGGCCAGGACGGCTCTCAAGCATGGACCAGTGCGATCTATGGACCTCTGGACATGATGTGCCTGTTATTGTCTCTCTACATGTGAGTTTTACTTATTGTTTTAATCAATACATTTAAAAGTCTACAATCAGAGGTGGCTGTATCTTTTTTCTCTTTACATATCCTGGAATGGACCAATAATTTACGTATCAAACAACTCTATCCCTGTTCATGTTCAAAGCTTCTACCATCATTCACACACTCAATCCTCTATCTGAGCGCACAAGGCTTTGCACTCTGTCCACGCTTTCATCTATTGAGTTTTTGGACAATTTTTACGCAAAATGTTATGCTAATTTGCTTCTCCGGATTTCTGTCATTTATTTTCTGCCAGCAGAGTAACACACACATGTGTTATTTCTTCTACTACCCCGTAAAGACTGAGTCTAGTGGTCTGCAACCCTGGTAAGTTCAAGTTAGAACATGTCAGAACACGTTCAGGCGTGAATCACCACCATAGTGCTATGCCAAGTGCATTCTGGAAATTCAATTGTTGTAAAAAAAAATTTAAGCAGAGACCCTAGTGGCGCCGCAAGGTGGGTGACATCAGGGATGCGGAGGACTGGATTGCTGCCTGTAGGGGTGCCCAGGACTGCTTCTCTGCCACTTGGTCGACCTGGAATGCACATGTTTCGGATCAAGGCAATGTGTACTCCAGCTTGGACGTGGCTCTGTTGGAGCTCGCGGAGCCATCCCTTAAGGGGCAGCCCCTGGGTTCTCAGACGGGAGCTGAGGGCTGATGCCCAGGGATATCACTCAGTTGTTAGCTGATGGTGGGAGTTGGGACGAGTGGTCCTTTTTTTTTTTTAGCTACTGAGTATGTGCTGATATGCTGACAGGGTTTGAAGTGGTGGCGAAGCTGGACGGGGGACTTCGGGTATGTTCTAACCTTTCCTTTCCCTCTTCCTCTCCCCCCCCCTTTTAAAAAAAAAATTTATGTGTTTCTTTCTGTCGTGGCCGTCTGTCTGTTTCGGGGTGGTCCACCTGCTGGGTGACGGGTGTTATGCGGGCTGGCCGGCTGCCTCGGTGGACTTAGATAATAGGCCATCATGGGATTCCCTGGTCAGTTCCGGGGTCTGACGCTTTTGTGTCACCGTGGTGTGGGGGCCTTGGCCTGGGGGATCTGGGTGGGTTGCGGGAGCAGGTCAGCTGGAGGCATGTAGTCGCCCCCCCTCCCCTCGCACCCGCTTGGCTTGCCCCTGGCTTTGAGGGCTCTGGCTGTCGTCTGTGTGTGGTCCGGGGAGCCGGTCGGCCTGTTTGTGTGCCTTGGAGGACAACTTAGCCCTAAATTTTGAAACCCAGCAGTCGGGGCTCAGCTCCCTCGCTGTGGGGGTGGAGGCCTCGCCACCGGCCCATTACATGATTATTGCACCTTCCATGTCTTTGGCTGTTTAACTGTTTTTTTTTTTTCCTTTTTGTGCGATTGTTTGTCATTTCTGTTTTCTTTTTATTTCATTATTGTGGTATAGCAAAAAAGGGATTGACCGGTGCACTGTTTGACCTCTACCTTTTTCAATTGTATACTGAGATGTGTTGCCTTGTCTTTCATAAATAAAGATTTTACAACAAAAAAAGCAGAGACCCTGAAGAATAGAATGGTAGTGGTTCCAATTTTTTATGTCACCTAAAATTTGTGCAATGATTTATCAAGCACACATTTTCAGTGAAAAAATACACTTACCTTACAGTGGAACTTTAGTAATTTTTTCACCTTTTCCATCTATTAAATCTTCTGCCCTTGTTGTTACAGTGCCTGCCGCCGAGAATGTGTTTATAGCACGACAGCATCGCGCTGATTCTCGGCACTCGCTGGAATAGTAAAAGCACATTCCAGCAAGTGCGTCATAGAAGCGACGGGGATCCGACGCGGATTCCCGCCAATTCTACACGTGGGCGGAGTTTGTTATGAATCCTGAGAAGGAAGTCCCCGCCGGATTTTAAATAAAAATCCGGCATGGGTTCCCCCCTCAGGAGCATAACGGGCCCTTAGGTCTGGTATGGGTTGTAAGGAGACCCCCCCCCTACGCCGAAAAAACGGCGTGGGGGTCCCCCCACAATCCATACCAGACCCGTATCCAAAGGTGGGGAGTCAGGAGGGGAGTGGGGGGCGAGCGAGCGCCCCCCCCCCCCCTCCTGAGCCGTACCGGGCAGCATGCCCTCAACATGGGGGGGTCAGGTGCTCTGGGGCAGGGGGCGCACTGCAGCCCCCCACCCCAGAGCACCCTGTCCCCATGTTGATGAGGACAGGGCCCCTTCCCGACAACCCTGGCCGTTGGTTGTCGGGGTATGCGGGCGGGAGGCTTATCGGAATCTGGAAGCCCCCTTTAATAAGGGGGCCCCCAGATACCGGCCCCCCACCCTAAGTGAATGAGTATGGGGTACATTGTACCCCTACCCATTCACCTGCAAGAAAAGTTTAAACACAAATAAACCACACAGTGTATTGAAATATTTTATTACTTGGCCGCCGGGGGGGGGGGTGTGTATGATCGCTTTTATAAAAGCGCCCCCCTCCGGCGGGCTTCTGCGGGGGGGTGGGTGCCGCTGTTCTTCACCGCCATCTGGTTCTCTTCTGCCGCCGGGGGGGGGCGCTTTGATAAAAGCGCCCACCACCCGGCGGGCTTCCTTCGACATCTTCGGCGGCGGGGGGGTCTTCTCCCACTCTCCGGGGTCTTCTCCCACTCTCCAGGGTCTTCTCCGGCTCTCCGGGGGTCTTCTACGGCTCTCCGGGGGTCTTCTACGGCTCTCTGGGGGTCTTCTCCGCTCTCCGGGGGTCTTCTTCTTCTTCAGGACTCGCCGCCGCTATCTTCGTGTGTTAGCTCAATTACTGGCGGCGGCGAGTCCCCTCTTCTGTGACGTCATCTTCTCTTCTTCTTCTCCAGATGTTGACGCGACGCTTCCTTACGCTGTTATGGCTGGCGCGCGGCTCGCAGCGAATTATATAGGCCTGTCTTGTGACGTCGCAGTCCCATCATGCTCCGGTAGGTACCACGTGCTACCTACCGGAGCATGATGGGACTGCGACGTCACAAGACAGGCCTATATAATTCGCTGCGAGCCGCGCGCCAGCCATAACAGCGTAAGGAAGCGTCGCGTCAACATCTGGAGAAGAAGAAGAGAAGATGACGTCACAGAAGAGGGGACTCGCCGCCGCCAGTAATTGAGCTAACACACGAAGATAGCGGCGGCGAGTCCTGAAGAAGAAGAAGGTCCTGAAGACCCCCGGAGAGCGGAGAAGACCCCCGGAGAGCCGTAGAAGACCCCCGGAGAGCCGTAGAAGACCCCCGGAGAGCCGGAGAAGACCCCGGAGAGTGGGAGAAGACCCCCCCGCCGCCGAAGATGTCGAAGGAAGCCCGCCGGGTGGTGGGCGCTTTTATCAAAGCGCCCCCCCCCCCGGCGGCAGAAGAGAACCAGATGGCGGTGAAGAACAGCGGCACCCACCCTCCCGCAGAAGCCCGCCGGAGGGGGGCGCTTTTATAAAAGCGATCATACACACCCCCCCCCCCCCGGCGGCCAAGTAATAAAATATTTCAATACACTGTGTGGTTTATTTGTGTTTAAACTTTTCTTGCAGGTGAATGGGTAGGGGTACAATGTACCCCATACTCATTCACTTAGGGTGGGGGGCCGGTATCTGGGGGCCCCCTTATTAAAGGGGGCTTCCAGATTCCGATAAGCCTCCCGCCCGCATACCCCGACAACCAACGGCCAGGGTTGTCGGGAAGGGGCCCTGTCCTCATCAACATGGGGACAGGGTGCTCTGGGGTGGGGGGCTGCAGTGCGCCCCCTGCCCCAGAGCACCTGACCCCCCCATGTTGAGGGCATGCTGCCCGGTACGGCTCAGGAGGGGGGGGGGGCGCTCGCCCCCCACTCCCCTCCTGACCGGCCGGCCGGCGTGCTTTGGATACGGGTCTGGTATGGATTGTGGGGGGACCCCCACGCCGTTTTTTCGGCGTAGGGGGGGGTCTCCTTACAACCCATACCAGACCTAAGGGCCCGTTATGCTCCTGAGGGGGGAACCCATGCCGGATTTTTATTTAAAATCCGGCGGGGACTTCCTTCTCAGGATTCATAACAAACTCCGCCCACGTGTAGAATTGGCGGGAATCCGCATCGGATCCCCGTCGCTTCTATGACGGCTTTGTCTCCATCGCGGCAAGCCAGCTCGGCGCTGGCTCCCGCGATGGGGCTCGCAAGTGCTCAATCTCGCCGAGAAAGGGAGCGAGATTGACACAATATCCCAGTCACCTACTGTATAACTTTGGATAGTAAAACATTTTTTTTTCTGCCAGTAAATACCTTATACAGCCCACTTCCTGTTTTTTGCCTGGTAAAAAGAGTAGGCTTATGACATCACACACAGCTCTCCACCTCTGTCATGTTACATGATATTGTTTTTATTATTATGTACTGTCTCTTTAATGCCTGTCTAGTTTGTCCCTAGTGGGATTCCGTAGTTACCATACTGCTGAGTTTTCTCCTCCCCTTCTTTTCTGTATCAGTCATTTTATGCTGTACATTCATGTGACCTGTATGTTCCTCTTATACCTGCATGGAAGTATCGTTCTTTTACCTGTTGTAACTTGCATCCTACGGATCATACAACGAATAAACATCGCCAGATCTTCTTTCATGTGAGTTGTGACTGAGTAAACTATCTGGAAACGTGATTTGGTATGAACTATCTCTTCAGAGCATTCAACCATGTGCTACTGAAAACCACATTCATAGCCTTTGCAGCCGATTCAGAAAAGTATAAGAACGTATCCAGCAGCCTGAACAGAGATAACTGTGTCACAGGACAGATCATAGTGAAGTGTAACTGTGTGTATTGCATGAGAATTCTGCATACAACGCCAGCACAGCTTGTTACAGCTCCTCACAGTATACAGACACTCTTCACTGCTACAGCTACAGCCAAGCCTGTGTACTGCAGGCCATCGTGAGTGGAAAGGGCTCAGTGTGTGATGAAACACCACAGCATGCTTCACACAGAGAAAGCCAGGATGAGGACCCAGAGTCCACTGCATTGACCAAACGCTCTGTGAAACCCACTTGGAAGGTTAAAGAGAACTATGAATCCATGAGAACTGAACTAGAAACCAGTTTGAAGCAGATTTGGGATAAAATCCTCACCCACATTGATGTAATTTCATGTCCCAGCCATAAGGTACTGCAACTAGAGGGCGCCATAAAGCATCTCTCTGCTTCATATGAACTGTACCAGACTACAAGCAATAAATATAAAACTATTCTGCAAAGCATCAACACTGAGGAGTCCTTAGAGCAACTTAACAATGCCCAGCTTCTTAATGAGGAAAGAGAAAGCTTTATCCAGCGAACTAAAGCAAAGGCAGAAGCAAAATTAATGCTGCCACAGGACACTGTATCTCACAAATCTGTATCCACCAGACGTTCTAAAGGTTCCTCTAGATCCCGAAGTTCAAGGCACTCAACGCTTAGTGAACAGCTAATAAATGCCCGCGCCGAAGCAGATGCTATCAAGGTAAAAGCCGCATATGCAAAAAAGAGAGCAGACATGGAAGCTGAGGTTGCAGTAATGGAAGCCGAGGCAGCACATCAAAGGGCAGCAATAGAAGCTTTAAAGGAACAGAGCAACTACGAGGCAACTGCAGCAAAACTAAAGGTTTTGGAATAAGCTATCGTTGCTGATGAAAATGCTAGCGAAAGGGTCAGCGTCAAGGCAGATGTAGAAGATCCTTTCGAGCGCACTAAGAACTATGTTCTAAACCACGGCAGTGAACACTCAATTACCTCCACGTTTCATGGCAACGCAAGGACTATACCACACCATCAGGTAAAAGCTGTTCCAGCCACTTCCTACATGCAAAATCACCTCAGTGCATCTCCCGACTGTCATGCTGATCCTACATATGTCGCAGAACGGCACACTAATCTGCAAGCTAGTCACCAACCTCCTGCTAACAGTACTGTTCCAGACCTTAACCCAACAATTCAGCTGAATGCCCTTGCTGCACCATATCTTCCCACGTCTCTTTACAACAATACCATAAACAACGCAATCCACAACATTCAAACAACAGCCTCCTATGTAAAGTCAGAGGCAACCGATACAACAGAGTTCATAAAGCACTTACTTCGACGTGAGCTCACCAAGTCAGGCCTAGTAAACTTTGATGACCATCCTGAAAACTACAGAAGCTGGAAAGCCGCTTTCAAAGCTATAATAGGCGGTATCGGTATTACTGCCGACCGTGAGCTGGATATGCTGATTGGGCTGCTTGGCCCACAGTCTACAAAGCGTGTAAAGAGCCTCAGGTCAGTCTACATCGACAATCCAACTGCAGGTCTCACCGCAGCATGGGAGCGTCTAGAACAGACTTATGGTAGTCCTGAAGCCATAGAGAGTGCATTGCTCAAACGATTGGAAAATTTCCCAAGGATATCTGGTAAGGACAATAAAGGGTTCCAGAGACTCAGTGACCTTCTTCTCGAAGTCCAGCTCGCCAAAAACGACCCTAAGCTACCTGGCCTCAGTTACCTGGACACTGCTCGAGGAGTTAACCCTATCATTTGCAAGCTTCCGCATGGCCTACAAGAAAAGTGGATCCAAGTTGGGTCATCATACAAACGGGAAAACAAGGTTTCCTTTCCCCCGTTCTCCTACTTCTGCGATCAGGAACATTGCTGACACCAAGAACGATCCAAGTTTTGCATTCGGTGAGTTCAATACTCCCTCACCTAAAGGTGACGACCTACATACTAGCTACAGGAACCGCAGAGGTCCCGTGTCTGTTAGGAAGACAGACATTATTCCCACTCCCACCTTAGCTCCCGCCTCAAACAAGAGCGGCAAGATTGAAAACCCAAACCGATTATGTCCCACCCACAAGCCTCATCCCCTCAAAAAATGTATCGGTTTCAGGAAGAAGCCCCTACAAGAACGAAAAGAACTGCTAAAGACTTTTGGGGTATGTTATAGATGCTGTGCTTCCACCGACCACTTTGCCAAGGAATGTAAAATCCCTATCAAGTGCACAGAGTGCGGTTCCGAGGACCATGTGCAAGCACTCCATCCTCTTGAGTCCAATCCTTCACTACCTGCAAACCTTTCTCCTGGGCAGAATCACAACGGGAAGAGTACAGATCAGGTACCTAATTCCACCATGGTATTTTCTTTGTGCACTGAAGTCTGTGGGGAAGACCACTGTGATAAGTCTTGCGCTAAAATATGCCTAGTGAATATTCATCACAAGGATCAGCCAGAAAAGACTTTAAGGGTGTATGCTACCTTAGATGATCAAAGCAATCGATCACTTGCCTGATCAGAACTGTTCGATCTATTTTGCATAAAAGGAGAGGTTCACCCTTACACCTTAGGTACTTGTAGTGGAACTACAGAGGTTTTTGGAAGAAGGGCCCATGGATTTATGGTGTCCTCCCTAGAAAACAACCTACAATTACCCTTACCTACACTTGTAGAGTGTAACCAGATACCAGCCAATAAAGAAGAAATACCTACACCAGAAGTTGCCTTCTACCACCCTCACCTAAGGTCAATAGCAAGTGAAATCCCACCACTTGACAAAGATGCTAATATTCTTCTTCTGCTGGGAAGAGATATTCTAAGGATCCACAAGGTACACAGACAGGTCAGCGGACCTCCAGAGGCCCCATTCGCCCAGTACCTAGACTTAGGCTGGGTCATCATAGGCAACGTCTGTATAGGCAAAATGAAAAGGCCTACTAACATTTCTTCATTCAAGACAAATGTATTGCCAAATGGTCGTAATACTCACTTTGAGCCATGCCCACATCACTACTGGGTAAAGGAGAAGGTAACTAGTTGCAAGTTGCAACATTGCAACACAAACCTTTCCCGCACCTATGATGACGGCTTTGGTTCTACAGTTTTTAATGTAAGCAGTGAAGATGACATGTTAGCTCCTTCGGCAGAAGACAAAGAATTCCTTAACCTCCCTGGCGGTATGATTCTGTCTGGAATTACGTACCAAAAGCGGTACAATTATTTTGCATGGAAATTCTGCGTTTTATACTGTAGGCCTGCAATTTTTAGGAATAACTCGCTTAAATTTGTCCAAACCAGTCTAGTCTAGTAGACATCCCGGGTATGATAAAGTTTGAAACACAAAATCATAAAATTATAATATAATAAATAACTATAAATAATTATAACAAATAATAATGTAATTATAATAAAAATTATTCACTAATGTAATCAAATCAAAATCACTGAAATTTGCTCAGTTGCAGAATTGTCGCTGTCATTACTTTTATTTTTTTATGACGAATTTTCCCACAAATCGCTAACGCTCAATTCTGCAAGTGATTATAATTTATTATCGCTGTTTTCTAGCTGCTCTAAAATCACTTTTGACATAAAGGGACACTTTTGGTTGCTATGGACAATCTACAGTTTGCAGGGAGAAAAAAAATGTTTTTATTATGTAAAAGAACATGCAGGGCACTGGGCAGACCACTAGGGACAGGGGGGGTGTGTATTTTTTACATACAGTACTGTAATCTATAAGATTACAGTATTCTGTATGTAATGTGTTTGTTTACATTTTTGAATTTGCCGCCGGTCTCCGCCCCCGTGCGCCGTTACTTCGCAGGAAACGGAGATCGGCGGCGCGCGGGCACTGTGTGAGTCGAATGGAGGACGCCACTCGCTCACACAGCGGGGATGCATCGCTGGATCCAGGGACAAGGTAAGTACAGTACCCCGCCTGGATCCAAGGTAAGCCAGCGCGCGCTGCAGGCTCTGCATATTGACCCCGAGCGCGACTCATGGATATCGCTATTTACCTAAAAAATCCAACCCGAGTCGCGCTCGGGTTTACCGGCAGGGGGGTTAAAGTAATGGACAATGAGTTCTTTCAGGAAGATTCCAATAGCTGGGTAGCACCCCTACCCTTTCGCCTCCCGAGAGAGAAGCTACCGAACAATCTACATCAAGCAGTTAAAAGATTCTCCTCCTTAAAGCGTACCTTAAGCAGGAAGCCAGAGATGGAAAGACATTTTGTGGACTTCATACAGAATATCTTTGATAGGGGTCATGCCGAACCCGCACCCCCATTGAAAGAAGGAGAAGAATGCTGGTACCTCCCTTCCTTCGGCGTGTATTACCCACGAAAGCTAGACCAAATCAGAGTTGTCTTTGACTCCAGTGCCCAACACGAAGGCTTCTCACTTAACAACATGCTCCTCACAGGACCCAACTTGAACAACAGCCTCATTGGAGTCCTAATTCGCTTTCGTCAAGAACCTGTAGCGGTGATGGCCGACATTCAACAAATGTTCCACTGCTTCATCGTCAAGGAAGATAACAGGAATTACCTCAGGTTTCTAAGGCACAAGGACAACGACATCAACAAAGAGGTAATTGATTACCGAGTGAGAGTGCATGTCTTTGGGAACAGCCCTTCTCCAGCTGTAGCAATCTATGGACTAAAAAAGACAGCTCAGCTTGGAGAAGCTGAGTATGGATCAGACGCTCGTCAATTTGTTGAAAGGAACTTTTACGTAGACGACGGACTCAAATCCTTTCCTACTGCTAAAGAAGCAATTGATCTTCTTACCAGAACAAAGGAGATGCTATCTGTAGCAAACTTGAGACTTCACAAAATTATATCTAACAGCCAAGAGCTAATGAATGCATTTCACCCTGAGGACTATGCTGCCAGTGTGAAAGAACTTGACCTATGCTGTGGAACATCAAAGAAGACACATTCACCTTTCAAGTGTCAACCTGTGACAAACCCTTCACCAAGAGAGGAGTCTTGTCCATAGTGAACAGCATCTACGACCCACTGGGATTTTTAGCCCCAGTCACCACCCAAGGTAAGATGCTATTAAGACAGCTTACTACTGATAACATAGATTGGGACACTCCGTTACCTATTGAGAAACAACATGGGAGAAATGGAGAGGTTCTCTGAAGACACTAGAACAGCTCCAAATTCCACGTTGCTATGCCCCAGTCTCCATCTCAGCCGCTGTCCAGAGGGAAATCCATATTTTCTTAGATGCATCAGTTGAAGCTATAGCTGCAGTGGCCTATTTGAAGACCTCAGGAGTTAATGGAGACGTACACTGCAACTTTGTTCTAGGCAAGACAAAGCTAACACCAAAACCTGCACATACCATACCCAGACTTGAACTTTGTGCAGCTGTGCTAGCAGTGGAAATAGCCGAAGTCATAAAGAGTGAAATGGACATTAAAATTGATTCCTTCACATTTTACACAGACAGCAAGATAGTGCTTGGTTGCATTTACAACCAAACTAAACAATTTTACGTGTACGTCAGCAATAGAGTAGAACGCATCAGAAGGTTCTCCTTGCCAAAGCAATGGCATCATATTCCCACTGATCTAAATCCTGCCGATTGTGGGACAAGAGCTATATCTTCATCAGCTCTCCTCGACTGCTTGTGGCTGTCGCCTCCAAGATTTCTTTGTGAAAACTCCTACTCAATTTCCACGGACACTACCTATGAACTGGTACATCCTGATGATGATAAAGAAATCAGGTCTATGTACACCACACTGCATACCTCTGCGAGTTCAGAACAAAAACTCAAGTCGTATCGTTTTGAACGTTTTTCAACCTGGTCATCAGCTGTTAGGGCTGTTGCCTTTTTGATACACATTGCCCATTGTTTTAAAAGGAGCTCAACTTCAGAATGTCATGGCTGGCATATCTGTACCAACCTCCCTACTGCAACAAAAATTGAGTGTGCGGAAAGGGTTATCATTCGCTGTGTACAACAAGAAGTGTACATGGAAGAGTTGCACAGATTCAAAGGTGGAATACCTCTATCAAAGGGTAGTTCACTATTTAATCTGAACCCTGTAGTCGATGACAATCACTTGCTACGAGTTGGAGGTCGAATAGAGAAATCTGACCTGTGCAGCAAGGAACAAAACCCTATCATCATACCAGGTCAGCACCACATTGCCACTCTTCTAATGTGGATTGTTGGAATGAAGAGATGTGTTTCTTCCCTGCTTTTTAAATGTGTCAAGTGTCGCAAATTAAGAGGTAGACACCAACTACAACAAATGGCAAGCCTGCCATTTGATCGCCTAAGTACAGATCCACCCTTCACCTATGTTGGAGTTGATGTATTTGGTCCTTGGACTGTGGTAACTCGTAGGACTCGCGGTGGAGCAGCCAATAGCAAAAGGTGGGCTGTGTTGTTTACCTGTCTCAGCATACGAGCTGTACATATTGAGGTGATCGAGTCGATGGATTCGTCTTGTTTCATCAACGCTTTACGAAGATTCTTCTCCATCCGAGGACCTGTCAAGCAGCTAAGATCCGACTGTGGTACCAACTTCATCGGAGCCTGTAAAGAACTTCAACTAGGCAATTTCTTAGCAAACAATGGATGTACTTGGCTGTTTAATTCACCACATTCTTCGCATATGGGAGGATCCTGGGAGCGAATGATTGGAATCGCTCGAAGAATTCTCAATTCCATTTTGCAGGACCACAAGTCTTCACTATTGACTTATGAGACTTTGAGTACCTTTCTCTCAGAAGTATCCGCCATCATTAATGCAAGGCCTCTAGTACCAGTATCTTCTGATCCTGACGCTCCAATGATCCTTACCCCAGCCACACTCCTTACTCAGAAGGTTGGAACTACCGTGATATCTTCTGCCGAGATTGACCCGAAGGATATCTATAGGCGTCAATGGAAACGGGTGCAACACCTAGCCAACGTGTTTTGGCATCGCTGGAGAAAAGAGTACCTGCATACCCTTCAAAGCCGTTCCAAATGGCAAACACCCAAGAATAACCTCAAAGTTGGCGACCTTGTCCTTCTAAAAGATAGAGAAGTCTGTGGCAATGAGTGGCCTATGGGTCTTGTTACAAGCGTAACACCCAGCGATGACGGAAAGGTTTGAAAGGTTGAGATTAAGATAACCAAAGGAGGTTCCGCTCTGACTTTCTCACGACCAATCACGGAATTGGTGCTTCTTCTCCCTAGTGAGTGACTTATGCAGGAGTATCGGCTATACCCACTATGGCGGGGAGAATATCACTATCACTATTGACTGTGCTGCTGTTGAAGTACCACGATTATAGCGATAGACTACAGGACTCAAGCCGTATGTTTCTTGGACTTTATGTTTAGTTGTTCATTTACTGCATACCTTCTTGTGTTTGCAGGAATCTCGTATCTATGGTTTACACACCAGTTTTACTTTAACGTTTCTTCCCCTACAGGTTCAAGTTGGACTTCTTGACATTGGGACTTATCTTTACATATGTAATAGACTTTGAAATCTAAAGATTTCAGGCGGGGAGTGTCATGTTACATGATATTGTTTTTATTATTATGTACTGTCTCTTTAATGCCTGTCTAGTTTGTCCCTAGTGGGATTCCGTAGTTACCATGCTGCTGAGTTTTCTCCTCCCCTTCTTTTCTGTATCAGTCATTTTATGCTGTACATTCATGTGACCTGTATGTTCCTCTTATACCTGCATGGAAGAATCGTTCTTTTACCTGTTGTAACTTGCATCCTACGGATCATACGACGAATAAACATCGCCAGATCTTCTTTCATGTGAGTTGTGACTGAGTAAACTATCTGGAAAGGTGATTTGGTATGAACTATCTCTCAGAGCATTCAACCATGTGCTACTGAAAACCACATTCATAGCCTTTGCAGCCGATTCAGAATACCCTCTCTCACTCTCGTGAGAGTTTGCCAGATCCGGAAATGGGATGAGTCAAAAGAGGGCCAATGAGAGCTGCAGAGCTGGAGGCGTGTGTCTGTGTAAATCCAGGAAGTGAACAGGCAGCGGCTTCAGCTGCCCACAGTTAACATGGATGCAGCCAGACTTAGTGGAGGGAAATTTCTGCAGCATATTTGGCAAGTACAGAATCACAATATATATATATATATATATATATATATATATATATATAAAATAATATGCAAAGTGGTTGGAGGGAAGCTTTAGAATGGCAAATATGTTTTTTTTTTTTTTTTTTTACAAATTACGTGAGTAGACTACAGTCAAACACAATATATTACCCAGCTTTTCTTTGTAGTATAGCATGTAGTTTTTTTTTTTTATATAGAAAGGAAAATGTCATCACATTCACTAAGCTCTGGGGATAATTATTTTTCAAATGCAACTCCCCTTTCAAAGTGAGCAGCCTTTTTGCCTTTCATAAATAAACCTCAGCATGTTAGTGAAGTAAATATCATCCTGTTGGGATTTAGTTCAACTGTAATGCAAATGCATGATTTACTAAAGCAATAGAGACTGTCCATTAAGCTGGGTGAAGGTTCACCTTCATATAGTGAAGCTGTGTTCACTTCAATCCTATGCTAGAATTTTTTTTATTCACTGCCATATGATTGAGTGTGCTAAAGAAAACAGCTTCACCTTATCTACTATTATTAAGTTGGCTAAGTTCATACTCTCTATATAGCCTTATTATCTATTGCGTCCACTGACACCAATGCTGTTTTTTTTATTGTGTCCACTGACACTAATATTGAGGGTTATTATTGTGTCTGCTGACACCAGTGTTGAGCGTTATTTTTGCATTCATTGACACCAATGTTGAAGGTTCTTACTGCATCCACTGACACCAATGTTGAGGGTTCTTACTGAATCCACTGACACCAATGCAGGGGCCGATCCAGGGGGGCAATTGGGAAAATTGCCCCTCCGAGAATGCGGGTGAGTGAGACATTGAGTGGGCGGCACTGTGGGTGAGAGAGCCGGCAGGTGGCACCGCCGGTGAAAGAGTTGGAGGGCGGCACCGGCTTCATTGGTGAGAGACAGCGGGCGTGCCCGGTGTCTCGGTGAGACAGCCGGTGAGTGAGTAGCTGTGCAGCTCGGTGTTTGAGCGAGCCGGCGGGCGGGGGAGCAGAGAAATGACATCATCTCTTGGCACCCCCCTGCATCCCTGTAGTCCCATCCTCACTGTGCAGGCAGCCGCGGCAGCAGAGAGATTACATCATCTCTCTGCTGCCCAGGGGCAGACTGACAACTCATGGGGCCCCCGGGCAATAGGAGATTATGGGGCTCCCGGGCAATAGGGGATTATGGGGCCCCCGGGCAATAGAAGATTATGGGGCTCCCAGGCAATAGATTATGGGGCCACACAGTATACACACACAGATACACAATATACACACACAGTATACATACACAAACTGAAAAGGTACTGGAGAGGCTGGGCAGTAGACATGTGCACACTGAAATATTTTGTTTCGTAATTTCGTTTTCGTCCGAAAAATACATTTATTTAGTTACTCCCGAAATTTGTTCTTATTTATTTCGTTAAAAAAATGCATTTGTCCGAAAATCAAAATTAAGGTCGAATCTGTCATTGAAGGTTTATGGTGTCTGTCGAATGTTCAAAGAAAAAAAAAAAAAGATTCGACAGAATCTTTAAAAAAAAAACTAAACAAAATTTGACTCTTCATGTCTCTCTATGTCAAATCTTCATGTCTCTCTATGTCGAATCTGTCATTGAAGGCTTATGGTGTCTGTCGAATGTTCTAAGAAGAAAAAAAAAAAGATTCGACAGAATATAAAAAAAAAAAAAAAATTGACTCTTCATGTCTCTCTATGTCGAATTTTCATGTATCTCTATGTCAAATCTTTTCTCTCTATGTCGAATCTTTTCTCTCTATGTCGACTCTTCTTCATGTCTCTATGTCGTCGAATCTTTTCTCTTTATGTAGAATAATATTGGACTAATAGAGTTAAGGTTAGGCACATTCGACCGCAACGAAAACGAAAATAAAGCATTTGTTTATGTCGGATCTTTCGTTTTTCGTTTTCTGTGCTTTCGTTTTTTTGTTAAAACGATAACGAAAATACCTGAAATTCGGACGAAAATGCATTTGGACGAAAACGAATGCACATGTCTACTGGGCAGCTATAATCTTGGTATTTTTCAAAAAACACAGATTTGAACATACTGTCTTGTCTCTGGTTTTACTGAGGCTGACAACCCTGATGGGGCCCCCTAGTGGCATGGGGCCCTCGTGCAGTGCCGGAATGGTCTGTCCACCCCTACTGCTGCCTGACTCTGGGACACAGCAAATGACAATCCGCAATGTGTGGCATGGGACGTGGCAAGTGACATCTGCATCTGGGGGTAGGCGACGTGGCATGTGACAATTCACATTTGGTGCCAGGTGATGTAGCAAGTGACAATGTGCAACATGTGGCAAGTAGTGATGTCGCAAACCTAAAATGTTGCGTTCGCGAATGGCGAACGCGAACTTCCGCAAATGTTCGCAAACAGGCGAACCGGGCGAACCACCATAGACTTCAATGGGCAGGCAAATTTTAAAACCCACAGGGACTCTTTCTGGCCACCATACTGATGGAAAAGTTGTTTCAAGGGGACTAACACCTGGACTGTGGCATGACGGAGGGGGATCCATGTCAAAACTCCCATGGAAAATTTAGTAGTAGTTGTCGCAGAGTCCGTTTTTAATCCTTAAAGGACATAAATCACCTAACATTCCTAAATTGTTTGGAATTACATGCTTTAAAACATCAGGTATGATGTTGTATCGATCAGGTAGTGTAAGGCTTAGGGTTACAGATAGGGTTAGGGTTACAGTAACCCTAAGCCTATCTGTAACCCTAACCCTAACCCTGTCTGTAACCCTAACCCTAACCCTATCTGTAACCCTAACCCTATCTGTAACACTAACCCTAACCCTGTCTGACACCCTAACCCTATCTGTAACCCTAACCCTAACCCTGTCTGTAACCCAATCTGTAACCCTAACCCTAACTGTAACCCTAACCCTGTCTGTAACTTACAGACAGGGTTAGGGTTACAGATAGGGTTAGGGTTACAGACAGGGTTAGGGTTAGGGTTACAGATAGGGTTAGGGTTACAGACAGGGTTAGGGTTACAGATAGGGTTAGGGTTACAGACAGGGTTAGGGTTACAGACAGGGTTAGGGTTACAGACAGGGTTAGGGTTACAGACAGGGTTAGGGTTGCAGATAGGGTTAGGGTTACAGACAGGGTTAGGGTTAGGGTTACAGACAGGGTTAGGGTTAGGGTTACATACAGGGTTAGGGTTACAGATAGGGTTAGGGTTACAGACAGGGTTAGGGTTACAGATAGGGTTAGGGTTAGGGTTATAGACAGGTTTAGGGTTACAGAGAGGGTTAGGGTTACAGACAGGGTTAGGGTTACAGACAGGGTTACAGACAGGGTTAGGGTTACAGACAGGGTTAGGGTTTACAGTGACAGACCAAACTCCCCATTTAACGCACCGCAAACATGCAAACAGTCCATTTGCACAACCGCAAACTCTCCATTTACACAAGGTTGGATACCAAGTTAGCCATGTCCCGTTCCTTGTCCTCACTGGTGCAATTGAATGTCTCTTCCTCCACCCAGCCATGAACAACACCAAGGGTCCCTGAAAGGTGACAACAACCCTCCTGGGACGCTTGCTGTGGTTGGTCTTCCATCTCCTCAAAGCCCCCTTCCTCCTCTGACTCCTCTTCTTCAGACTCCTCTCTCTGCGTTGCCCCTTTACATTACACAGCCCCCTGCACCTCTGGACCCCTTTATATTACACACCACCCTGCACCACTGGACCCCTTTATATTACACAGCACCCTGCTCCTCTGGACCCCTTTACATTACACAGCACTGCACCACTGGACCCCTTTTTATTACACAGCACACTGCACCTCTGGGCCCCTTTACATTACACAGAACCCTGCACCTCTGGGCCCCAGTACCCTGCACCCCTTTATATTACACAGCCCCCCATAGCTCTAGACACCTGTATGTTACACATACACTCCCCTAACTGTTCTGGACCCCCTGCATTTTTTTTAAATGTAATCTACTCTGACACCAGGTATGAGTGGTGGCATTGGGCAAGTGGGCACAGTAAACGCTGTGAGCCTGAGACACGCTGGCAGACAACTGACTACTGTTCTCTATTGCAGTTAATTATTATTATTTTTTTAAATGTCATCTACTGTGCCAACAAAATATATATGAGAAGTGGGCACAGTGTACACTGTGAGCCTGAGACACACACACGCTGCCTGGCAGGCAACTGCAATTAGATTACAGAGAAAAAAAAGCAGACTGATGTACTAGCCCTATACAGGCTGTCACCTGTCAGTATATTAGGAAGAGCAGATCTAATCTAGCTTGAATCAATACAGTGTATAAATATATATACAACACCTGGGATGCATATATATCCTCTACACACTGTAACTCTAACTGACTAGCCTGCCTGCCTGCCTGCTCTATCTAACTCCAAAAAATTACACTCTCTCTCTCTCTATCTCTCTCTGTAAACCACGCAACACACATTAGATTACAGAGGGAAAAAAGCAGACTGATGGACTAGCCCTAAAAAGGACTGTTTGGGGTGCTGTCAGAACGCTGTGGTTACAGCAGAGATCAGATGAGTCTTTCAGGACTAGAGTGGACACTGAATACACTGGCCTAGCTATTAAAGAGGTGTAGAGGGGAGGGGGGATTATAGCGGTGCCTGGGAAAAGCAGTTATAAGTAGAAACCAAAGAAGACTGCATCAGTATTCAGTACAAAAGTTTTTTTATTTTAAATATTTAAATTACTTAATAAGTTAGTACACACAAACAAGAAAAAAGGAAAACCATAAGAAAACAAATATAATAAAACCACAGTTGGGAGTACTCGTTGGGATATATGGCAAGTGATCCAGACAACCCTACTAGTTTCGCCAGGTATGGCTTCTTCAGGGGATTTTATAGCCGGATCGTTCCAGTTATGAGAACTCTAGTACAGAGAGATTTTTAAATTAGAACATATATTTCAATGGATACAAAAACAAAACATAGCAAAAAATGGTTCACATTAACATCATTGTGGAAGGTGTGACTAGGGTCCGCGGCGGGACGCAAACAGGCCAGGTACCCCACCGAACCCAACAGGTGTAACAGGAATACAGGGGAGGGATAAATTAGTGGCTGGCCTGACTGATTATTCGCAGATGTGAACAACACAAGTGCGAATAAAACAACAGAGAGGGAAAGAATAACCCCTTGTAAAAGAGAAGGTACAAGAAATTAACCTACCCGGATGGTGAACCTGCTTACATGCGGATGGACCTTTAGAAGGAAAAATGGTTTCCTAAAGGGCAGGAGGGTGCCCTCACATATGGGAAGCAACTTGAATAGATATAGGTGAATCTAATAGTTGACAATAGAAAAAAGACATCTTGATTACGAGGGAATAGGTATGGTATATGTATAGCAAAGTATACATATCATAGACATGTCACAGAACAAAAAAAAAAAAAAAAAAAAAAAAAAAAAGTTATGTATATACTTTGCTATACATATACCATACCTATTCCCTCGTAATCAAGATGTCTTTTTTCTATTGTCAACTATTAGATTCACCTATATCTATTCAAGTTGCTTCCCATATGTGAGGGCACCCTCCTGCCCTTTAGGAAACCATTTTTCCTTCTAAAGGTCCATCCGCATGTAAGCAGGTTCACCATCCGGGTAGGTTAATTTCTTGTACCTTCTCTTTTACAAGGGGTTATTCTTTCCCTCTCTGTTGTTTTATTCGCACTTGTGTTGTTCACATCTGCGAATAATCAGTCAGGCCAGCCACTAATTTATCCCTCCCCTGTATTCCTGTTACACCTGTTGGGTTCGGTGGGGTACCTGGCCTGTTTGCGTCCCGCCGCGGACCCTAGTCACACCTTCCACAATGATGTTAATGTGAACCATTTTTTGCTATGTTTTGTTTTTGTATCCATTGAAATATATGTTCTAATTTAAAAATCTCTCTGTACTAGAGTTCTCATAACTGGAACGATCCGGCTATAAAATCCCCTGAAGAAGCCATACCTGGCGAAACTAGTAGGGTTGTCTGGATCACTTGCCATATATCCCAACGAGTACTCCCAACTGTGGTTTTATTATATTTGTTTTCTTATGGTTTTCCTTTTTTCTTGTTTGTGTGTACTAACTTATTAAGTAATTTAAATATTTAAAATAAAAAATCTTTTGTACTGAATACTGATGCAGTCTTCTTTGGTTTCTACTTATAACTGCTTTTCCCAGGCACCGCTATAATCCCCCCTCCCCTCTACACCTCTTTAATGCCTTTTTAGGGATGAGGTGCCATATATCAAAAAAGGACTCTTGACCACTAACTCCACCTTCTCTGGCCTAGCTATTGATTTCCCTATTAAATCAGCAGCAGCTACACTGTCCCTCCTCTCACTAAGACTGCAGCTTCAGAATGAATCTAAAATGGATGCTGTCCAGGAGGTGGGAGGGTTATGCTGCTGATTGACTGGAATGTGTCTGCTGACTGTGAGGTACAGGGTCAAAGTTTGCTCAATGATGATGAATAGGGGGCGGATCGAACATCGCATATGTTCGCCCGAGGCGGCAAACGCGAACAAGCGATGTTCACCGGCGAACCGTTCTGTACATCTCTAGTGGCAAGTGACATGGCAGGTGACAATCTGCATCTGGTTACAGGCAACATGGCAAGTGACAATCCGCAACATGTGGCAAGTGACAATCTGCATTTGGTGGCAGGTGACAATCCACAACGTGTGGCAGGTGACCTGGCAAGTGACAATCTGCATTTGGTGGCAGGTGACAATCCACAACGTGTGGCAGGTGACCTGGCAAGTGACAATCTGCATTTGGTGGCAGGTGACAATCCACAACATGTGGCAGGTGACCTGGCAAGTGACAATCTGCATTTGGTGGCAGGTGACAATCCACAAAGTGCGGCAGGTGATCTGGCAAGTGACAATCTGCATTTGGTGGCAGGTGACATGGCAAGTGACAATCTGCATTTGGTGGCAGGTGACAATCCACAACGTGTGGCAGGTGACCTGCCAAGTGACACTCTGCATTTGGTGGCAGGTGACAATCCACAACATGTGGCAGGTGACCTGGCAAGTGACAATCTGCATTTGGTGGCAGGTGACAATCCACAACGTGTGGCAGGTGACCTGGAAAGTGACAATCTGCATTTGGTGGCAGGTGACATGGCAAGTGACAATCTGCATTTGGTGGCAGGTAACGTGGCACGTGACAATCTGCATTTGGTGGCAGGTGACAATCCGCAACACATGGCAGGTGACGTGGCAAGTGACAATCCGCATTTGGTGGCAGGTGACAATCCGCAACACATGGCAGGTGACGTGGCAAGTGACAATCTGCATTTGGTGGCAGGTGACAATCCGCAACACATGGCAGGTGACGTGGCAAGTGACAATCCGCATTTGGTGGCAGGCGACGTGGCAAGTGACAAACTGCATCTGGTGAAAGGCGACGTGGCAGGTGACAATCCACATTTGGTGGCAGGCGATGGTGGCAAGTGACACACTCAGGGCTCCCTCTGATTCGGCATTATGGTGAGTTAAACTATTATATTTTTTATAACAATGTAATAATAGAAATAATGCGCTTCAATCATTCTAACACCATATCAACCATGGTGCTGTGATGATTGATGCCCCAATACATTTTACACCAAAAAAACATATTTTCTGGCAGTGCCCCTCTCGCGACTAGACTCTGGATCCACCCCTGCACCAATCTGCTGACCCCAATGTTGAGTTTTTTTTTTACCATGTCCATTGACACCGATGTTGAGGGTTATTATTGCGTCCACTGACACCTATGCTGGGTGTTATTACACTAATTTTAAGGGTTAATTTTTGCATCCACTGACACCTATGCTGGGTGTTATTACTGCATCCTCTAACACCAATGTTGAGGGTTCTTACTGTGTCCAAAGTGACACCAA
The DNA here is from genome assembly GCA_029574335.1 of Rana kukunoris. NCBI lineage: Eukaryota > Metazoa > Chordata > Amphibia > Anura > Ranidae > Rana > Rana kukunoris. Next base: position 169,460,330 of record CM056055.1, on the reverse strand, counting down.
TGTTGAGCATTATTATTGCATCTGCTGACACCATTATTGAGGGTTATTATTGTGTCTAATGACACCTATGCTGGGGGTTATAATTGCATCCACTTACACCAATGTTAAGCGTTATTCTCGCATCTGTTGACACCAATGTTGAGGGTTATTATTGCATCTGCTGACATAAATGCTGGGTATTATTATTACTGCATACACACAGAGGCGTCTCTAGGGGGGGGCCAGAGGGGGCCCTGACCCCCCCAACATTATGCTGTGCCCCACCATGTGCCCCCCCCCCAAGCTCTGCGGGGCATTCCTCCCCCCTCCCTCTGCTCGCTGACACTGCATAATGCAAGCGTTCATTCAACCACAGCCGCCCGATCTGCTCCTTCCCCTGCATCCTCATTGGCACGGAGAAGAGTGAGTTGCAGAAAGGACTCCATGAGCACTGTGGGGGAGGGGGGGCCCAAGCCTTCATCTCAGTTACTGAAAAAACAGACTGATTTCTCCCGTCCTTAGGACAGGGGAACCAGCCTGTAAATTCCGAGAGTGGTGACTGCAAGCTGAATCGAGTGACTGACACTCGTTTACAGCCCAGCGAGTCCAGCCACCTCCCCCCACTCTCCTCACATATGATCAGGGAGGAATACAGCTCCTCCTCCTCCTCCTTTCAGTCCCGCCCACACTATCTCGGTGTGCTGTATCTAAAGAGATGGGAATGTGTGTTCAGGAAATATGAAAATGAGCAGCATGTGTGTGAATGATGCCTGAGATTCTAGCCTGGACCGTGGGTAAGTGTGTGCACTGCAGACTGCAGTACACTGTAATCACTGAACTGCATTATCTCCATCTCTTCTCTCCCCATCTGTCTCCCTCCCCTCTCCCGTTCTTTCAAGACATTCACAATTTACTTTCTGTAACGGTCACCACTGTTTACGATATTCCATTCCATCGCCCCATGACAGCTTATCCGACAGTCCGACAGACATCAGACACGACCCATTTCATTTCCCAGAATAACCGAGACAACACAAGCTCTGGTACTGGTTCCAAAATGAATGAATGAATCCTTTAATGGTAACTTAGCTTTCTTATATACAGTACAAACATGTTACAGTTAATCACAGGGACAAAGACACACTCCACCCACACATCACACAATGGTGGGCTTCATACACATTCTTTTATATAATGACATTCTGATGAGTTAATTCCTACTTATTAGCCAGACGTCTGGCTTCGCATTTAGAGGGGTTAATTACTACAGCTTGACAAGTCACATTTCACATCTTAACAGTGTCATTAGCATACACAATAAACAGGTCTTAGGAGCAGACCTAATTAGCACAATGGACACAAAACAGTATTAGCATCACACAATGGAATGTCTAGGAGCAGACTCAATTAACACCTCAAAAGCATGTGTCCCCACATTGAATGAAAACACTCTATTGACCTGTGGGAGTCCAACTTAAACAACTTGTAATATTTAAAGATATCCTGCAAAACATGAATTATCAGTAATGTTCCATCCCATGTAATTTACCATTATCATTTCTCAGTCACCCTATGCCCAAAAGGGGCACAGGATGACCCTAGACCCAAGAGTCATTAGTGATGCTGGCACTCGAGTACCCCCCATCCTTCAAAAGTCTCTGGGTGTCACGGGCCATTCTGTTACACTTTCACTTTCAGTTAGGCAGGTAATATACAGTGCAAATTTCTTTCCTACATCCACAGATTGCAGGAAAGAAACTTGCATGATTCCCCCATCAACACAGACAGTGCTGACGGGAATATCCCTCCTGCCCAGCAATTGTATTCTCCCGACAAACAGTGATTCTCACTAGTGGTTATACAGCAACCACTAGTGATAATCATAAGAGAATCTGCTCATTAATGGTTCAAATCTCAGCCAGTTCCTGCTGAACCAGCTGAGATTTAAACTGTCTATGGCTGGTCTTAGCTCTTAGGCAGCCCATACATTGATCACTGTTTTTCATTCAACTATTAGGTTGAATGAAAAAAAAAAAAAGAAATGATCCAATTCCCCCATCTACACATTATAGGTGGATGGGGGAAACCTCCCAGTGTGGACCAGTGCTGGAATAACCAGAGTTGCTGTCCTGTCCCGGCTATTCACATCGCTGGTCTCGGTCTCCTTGGCAGCGGCGACAGCACATTGGAACCCAGTGCTGGTTACTTTATTGGGCTGATGTACAGGAGGGCCAGCACAATTTGTTGTTAGAGATGGGCTGGGCATGTTCAAAAATCCTTCTCTGATATGCTGATTGGGATGCAATCCAGGTGATGCTCCCAGTCAAATCCTAGTGTTAAATATCAGAGATTTTATTGATCAAAGCCCACACTTTACAGGCATAGAGCCCACACTTTACAGGCATAGAGCCCACACGGCTGCAGAACATACGTTTGATTATATATATATATATATATATATATATATATGTATATATGTATATATATATATATATATATATATATATATATACTGTATATATATATATATATATATATATATGTGTGGTTGTACTCTTGATGCTAATAAATACTGTATTTATTAGATCTGACTGGGAGCATTACCTGGATCACATCTCGATCAGCATGTCAACAGAGAAGGTTATACAGCATTACTGCTGCTAGGTGACCAGCTGGGGCTCAGCTCTCTATAACCAATAGTGCCAGCCTTCTCCTGTATGCACCCATAATGTCACCAGCACTGGGTCCTAATAGACTGCCGCCACTGCCAAGGAGACAGATGCCAGACCAGCGCTGTCAATAGCAGGGACAGGACAGCTGGGGAACCGCACAGTGGCAGAACACCAGGGCTCGGTGGCAAGACAACCTTTGCAACCCTGAAAGTTCTCCCACTGCTTTGGACCCTTATATTTTCTTGGTGTGCTGGTGACATATATCTCTTGTTTTCTGCCACCCTGTGGAGCCCCAGTATAGTAGGAAGGGAACTCACTGCAGAACATGTAAAAGGGCCCGTTGTGAGATCGTAGTAAAGGGCCCCAGGAGATATATATATATATATAATTGCATTTTATAGTTGGCCCCCCTAATTTTGTCCCTGTCCCCCTATGTGCCCCCCCTAAATATAAAAGCTGGAGACGCCACTGCATACACATAGAGAACTGATACGTAGCCATTGAGGGACATATAGAGAAAAGCAAATACACTGATATAAAAGCAGATTTTTTTTATTGTTTAACAACATTAAAATCAAGAATAAAATTTGACAAAAGTCATTAAAAACTTACCTGCCTTTAGGTTCACATTGCTGTTATGATTCCAAAGAAAAATCCACAGACGGAGCGAATATCTTTCCTGCAACTAAGGCACGATTCACCCATCAACACAAACAGTGTTGACAGGGGAATCCCTCCTGCAGAGCCATTGCCGTTTCCCAAAGGGGGGGGGGGTGGCAAAAGACCAACCCCCACCAGTGATTATTGCTTGCGGCTATAGCAATAATTGCATGTAAAATCTGGCAGGCTGCTATAGCCGCAAGCAATAATCACTGTGGGGGGGGGGGGGGGCTTATGCCACCCCCCCCCCCGCTTCGGGAGAACGCAATGGCTCTACTTGATAAATCAACCTGGGTACATTCAGCCTGCCCATACATTGTTTGGGTCTCAGCCGCTGTCTATAGCTGGCTTAAGTCAACAGCAGAGTACAAACTCTACATACTGTAGTATCTATTGGGTGCACTGCCACTGACACCAATGCTGTTTTTTTTTATTGCTTCCACTGATGCCGATGTTGAGGGTACAACTTCTTACCGTTTCCACTGACACTAATGCTGGTGTTATTATTGCATCTGCTGACACCAATATTTTTGTTTTTCAATTTCAGGCTAAGAACATCTATGGCAAGTACAGGAAATACAATTTGACCAGAATTAAGGTGTCCTTGTCACTGTCACTGTGTCCCATAATGCCCATAATCCCCATGATGTGTTTAATATGTTTATCTTCTATGTTCATCAGCTCCATCTTGTGGCTATAATACAGTATTTTCCTGATTAAGCTATTTTAGGAAATGACTGCATTATGACCTCTAGATAGAGCTGACTATCTTAGGAAATAAACATATTAGACACATTACAGGAATTATTTGTGATGGCTGTGTGGATGCTTGTGACATTTGTACAGCATATTAAAAAATAAATAAAAATTAGATGATGTAAAGTGTATGTAAAGATTTTTTTTTTTTAGTTTTGGTTGCCTAAAACCTCTGTCAAGTTTGTATTTCTGTCTGTTTCACTCCTATTTTAGTCCTGGTGACAACTGTCAATGAGGCAGATAGTGATGACAAACCCCAAATCTTAGGCTAGGTTCATACTAGTGCGGGCCGTGCGTCCCTCATTTTCTCGGGCATGGTCGTCACGTCCATTCATTTAAATGAATTGCTGTGCCACGTGAACCTCACAAAAATGGTGCATGCACCTTTTTAAAAACATGGCCGCAAGAAAAACACATGGTCCTTTTGACCTTGCGGTTTCCCTCTGGTTCCCGTGCCTGCAATCGTCCTGCAGGCCGAGATGTGTGGGGTGCATCTCGCAAGAGATGTGCGATTCGGCTGCGCAGTGCGGGCTACAGTGACCCTAGCCTTACATTTGCCACCAGAGCAAGAAGTGTAAATCTTTTATGGTGCAGTTCAGAAGGAGGTCAAACAAAAAATATATATTTAATGCTTCATCCACTTTAAGACCCATGGTACATATGTCGCACAAGCAATTTTTAACAGGGATCCACAGCATCTTTAAAATCGCTGACCTCAAAGCAGTATTAAACCCAAAAGAAAACATTTATTATATTGCAGCTTGTCAATTCTTAGGCCTCGTACACACGATCGGACATATCCGATGAAAACGGTCCGCGGACCATTTCCTTCGGATATGTCCGATCGGGAGTTTGATCCGATGGCGTGTACACACCATCGGATCAAATTCCCCGCCGCCGGACGGCGCGGTGACGCGGCGGTGACGCGGCGGTGATGTTGACGCCGCCACGTCACCGCCACGTCACCGCACCAGGAAGTTAAACACTTCCGCGCATGCGCCGAATCCATTCGGCGGTGGCGCGGCGGCGGTGGGGGACGACATGTCTGCTGGTAAGTGTACTAACCAGCAGACATGTCGGGCGGACAGATTCCCACCGGATAGATTTCAAAGCATGCTTTGAAATCTGTCGGGTGGAGAAATCTGTCCGCTAGCCCATACACACGAGCGGAGATGTCTGCTGAAACGGTCCATCGGACCGTTTTCAGCGGACATATCCCCTCGTGTGTACGAGGCCTTAGATGTAATGGCTGCATTAGCTTTATTTTTTAGGCTTTCTTTCTTCTATTTCAACTGGTAATACAGCCAGCAAGTCTGTTGTTTTTCCCAAGCACATGCTTTCCAGCATAATATATCAGTTTACATTGAACAGACAAATCACGTTAACATTGGTAGGGGTGAATAAAATGATACGTTTTATTTATTCATTCAAACCTCTTATCCCAAAAGGAAAAAAACGAATTGCTGTAACTGAGTATAAAGTGTGAGCTTGAGTTTGGCTTCAATTTGTTAGTGAATCTAAATCTACTAATACATTTAACACTCCCATCTCCCCAGACTGACAATGCTGCTGCCTGCTGTGCCTCATGTGCTCATTCCTCCAGGGTGGTGTCTCACTAATACCGGATGTGTGTTACTGGCCAGATCACCAGGTAAAAGCAGAGAGGGGAAAGCCAGAAAAAAAAAGAAATATGATGCAGCCATCACATCTAACAATTAGTAAGCTGCAATATATACATTCTTTTGGTTTTATGTTTATTACTGCTTTAGCCCCCTTTCTAGACATGTGCACTGCCGAGAAATGTGTTTGTTTTTGTTTTATTTGTTTTATTTTTTTTTCCTAAATTAGAAAAATTAGTAAATTTGAAAATACGTAATTCAAAAATTTGGAATTCGTAAATTCCAAAATTTTGGAAGTTCGTGAATTCTAAAATTCCTAAATGGGAAAATTCTTAAATTCAAAAATTCGGAAATTCATGAATTCGAAAATTCTTAAATGGGAAAAATTCAGAAATTCGAAAATTCTAAAATCCGAAAATAAGAAAGGAAAATCCCAAAATTCTAAATAATAACTAACTAACTAACTAACTAACTAATAATAACTAGTGAAAAGCAAGTGCAGCGCCAGTATATCCCCTACCTCAATGATGGGTTAAGGGTGTATAAACTAATACATGTGATCCAAATAATGGATGATCAAAGCAAGAACACCCCTCCCAACATATTATCATCAAGTGTCCATGATCAACAAAAATAATTCATAAAATGGTGAATCACACAGTAACCATCCAATTCAAAATAAATGTCCATATATTGTGAAAAGTGACAGTGAAAAGTTCTTATAAAATCAGCGTAACCGTGGAGATACCTCTAAGGTCAGCAAGAAGGTTTCCCTGCAATCTCTGGTCTCAAAGGCTGAATAGGCCAATTGCCCTCTCTGGTCGCTGTCACAATCCGATCTGCTGTTTGTACTGGATGAGGTTCACCCCCCAATTTAGTTGAATAGGACTGCTGCCAGATATCACCCTCCAATCCGGGATCCGCCAGGGAGAAGTCACTTAAACAAGTATGTTCAATTTAGGGGTATCGGTATCGGGACCGATACCGAGTATTTGCAGGAGTACCTTTACTCCCGCAAATGCCCCCAATACCTGAATAGAATACTTGCCCCCCCCCGCCACCGCCGCCGTATATCGCAAAGCCGCTGCCGCGTTAATCACCGTGCGGCGAACATTACAGGCACCTTTAGTTTGAATAGCTGTTTTCCCCGCCGCACAGTGTATAGACACTCCCCCTTGCTCGGGATTGGACGGATCTGTTTATTCCCGAGCAAGGGGGAGTGTCCTTTACACGGCGCGGCAGGGAAAACAGCTATTCAAACTAAAGGTGCCTGTAATGTTCGCCGCACAGTGATTAACGCGGCAGCGGCGGCGGCATCATCATTTAGGTACGGGGGACATGCCTGCATATGTTTGGGGACATGGCTGGATATATGTGGGGGGACATGGCTGCATATATGGGGGACATGGCTGCAATATGTGGGGGGACATGGCTGGATATATGGCTGCATATATGGGGGACATGGCTGCATATATGTGGGGGACATGGCTGGATATATGTGGGGGACATGGCTGGATATATGTGGGGGGACATGGCTGCAATATGTGGGGGACATGGCTGCATATGTTTGGGGGACATGGCTGCATATATTTGGGGGACATGGCTGCATATCTGTGGGGGACATGGCTGCATATGTTTGGGGACATGGCTGCATATGTGGGGGGACATGGCTGCATATGTGGGGGGACATGGCTGCATATATATGGGGGACATGGCTGCATATGTGGGGGACATGGCTGCATATGTGGGGGACATGGCTGCATATGTTTGGGGACATGGCTGCATATGTGGGGGACATGGCTGCATTTATGGGGGGACATGGCTGCATATGTGGGGGACATGGCTGCATTTATGGGGGACATGGCTGCATTTGGGGACACATTTAAAAAAAAAGTATCGGTATTCGGTATCGGCGAGTACATGAAAAAAAGTATCGGTACTTGTATTCGGTCCTAAAAAAGTGGTATCGGGACAACCCTAGTAAAAATGTATTAAAATGTAATAAAAAAATATAAAAAATACACACTGAAATCCCATATAAGCCACATCAAATCTACATCACCAACCAAAATAAAATGAACATCCAACCAAAATGAATGGAAGATGTCATATAGAGTTTGTGCCTTGAGGAGATGGTTAGGACCAATGTACCCGACCGGTTTCGTCAGCACTTGCTTTTCACTGGTTTTACAATTATCCCTTTGTTGTGTTGGCTGCCTTAATTTTAGCAAATTTTTTGGATTAGCGCAATATATTTACACATTTTACCTAATAATAACTAACTATTAAATTATAGGTATTGGAATTTCCTTTTAAATTACAAAATTATCCTAAATAAAGAACGAGGCATCTAAACTAATGGAACAAAATAATAATAAATAATAATAATACCTTTTTATTATTATTGTTGTTATTTATTATTAATAATTTGTTATGTTCTATTAGTTTAGGTACGGCATTTGTTATTACGGATAATTTGTAACTTCGGATAAATTAATATTTGTTAGGTTCACTCACAGCCGAATTTGAAAGGAAATTCCAATATCTATAATTTAATAGTTAGTAATACTTAAGTTAGTATTAGTTAGTTATTATTTCATATTTTCGAATTTTGAGGTTTTTAAAAAAAAAAAAATTTTAGTTCTTATTTTTGGATTTCTGAAGTTCCAAATTTTGAATTCCCGAATATTTGGAAAAATTCATAAATTCAAAAATTTGGATATTTCTATATTAACTAATTTGTCTAAACTAAACAAATTGCATGTCTACCCCTTTCACACAGGTCACGTCTGTTTTGATGGGCTCCGCTTGCTCAATGGGGATCGATCCGTTGATCTCTGCTGAGCAGGCGGATGACAGGTCCATCTCCGCTGACTGTGATGAGACGGACCTGTCAGAGCCCCACTGAATAGGGTCTCCATCCGTGTCGATTTGACGGACAGGATCAGAGATCGGGTAACGGCAGGAGGTCAGCAGACATGTCACAGCTGCCATCCATAGAGTTGAACGGAGCGTCCGATCAGGTCCGCCTGAAAAACTGACAGGCGGACCTGATCGGAGAGCATGTGTGAAAGAGGGCCTTAATGTTTTTGTTGCTAGAAATAAAATGATTGTAGTCAATGAAAGATCTGTGTTGAAAAAAATTTCAAGTGATTTTTTGACTTAGAGCCAGTTCACACAGAGGCGACTCGTCAGGCAACTCAGTCTATTTAATGGAACCGTTCTAATAGGAGCGACTCAAGTGGCTCCGACTTAGGAAAAGGTTCTTGTACAACTTCGGGGGCGACTTGGGGCGACTTGCATTGACTTCAATACAGAAGTCATTTTGCAAGTCGCCTCTGAAGTCGTCTTGAGATCCCTTTGCCGAGTCGCTCCCAAAGTCATGCCGCCCCTGTGTGAACCGGATCTTATTGTAGTGTTTGGGGCTGACTTCAAAACTGTCAGAGCCTGAACCATGTTTGCTTTTTTTTTGTACACGTGTTTAAAAAAAAAGTTAGGTCTGAAGATTAGTTAAAGTGGAGGTTCACCCTCCAAAAAATTTCTAGCATGCCACGGAGACCACCTTTTTACAGGCTCTCTTCCCCTCCGGCAATCCCACGTGACTGGGCGTTTCCAATCACAGGCTGTGATTGACGTCCCTCAGCCCGGCACATACAGCGCGTCACGAAATGCCGAAGGAACCCGAACGTCGGTGTGGCCCTATACGGCGCCTGCGCACCGACGTTCGGGTTCCTTCGGGATCTTCTATCTTCTATCAGTGTCCGGCCAAGCACTGGTTAACGTTTGTAGGAGGACTTCTCATTCTCCCATGATTGTCCTATGAGGAGCCAAAATTAGCCCTGTGCTTATCACAAGCACCCCCCCCCCCCAAAAAAAACAACTCTCTAACAATACTCACTAAACTGAGCATGTGCAGAGTGCCCCCAAGGTTCTGTTTTATCAGCAGATGGATTGGATTGGAGACAGTAAAAGAAGGGAAGGATCAGAAAAGACAGGATCAAACAGCCTTTTTAGACAATACAAAAGATTAACCCCTTAGGTTCACGGCGAGTATAGCAAGCACGCTTTACTGCATATACAGACTTATTTTACTGTTGTGCACTTAGTAACACTTTAATTCCTGGAATGGATCTTGAAAAAGGAGCGAGCATTCTTCCCACCACTAGAGTGTGCATGCTCTAAAAAAAGCCACTTCAGCCGTAAGACCTAAAGTCAGTTCAGGAAGTAAGGCAGAAGTAATTGGAGCAGAGTTTTAAACCACTTCAGCCCTGGAAGAATTTACCCCCTTCCTTACCAGAGCACTTTTTGCGATTCGGCACTGCCTCGCTTTAACTGACAATTGCATTGGTGGCTCCCACCAAACAAAATTGACGTTCTTTTTTTCCCACAAATAGAGTTTTCTTTTGGTGGTATTTGATCACCTCTGCGGTTTTTATTTTTTGCGCTATGCACAAAAATAAAGCGTCAATTTCGAAAAAAATGAAATATTTTTTACTTTTTGCTATAATAAATATTCCCAAAAAATCTATAAAAAACAAAATTTTTCCTCAGTTTAGGCCGATATGTATTCTTCTACATATTTTTGGTAAAAAAATTGCAATAAGCGTATATGGATTGGTTTGGCAAAAGGTATAGCGTATATAAAATAGGGGATAGATTTATTGCATTTTAATTTATTTTTAATAGGTCTCCTCTCCTCTGACAGAACATGGATCTGTGTGTTTACACACACAGATCCACGGTCCTGCTGTGAATTGGGGGCAATTGCGGGGTGCCCGGCGGACATCGCGGCCACAGGGCACGCACAACGGATCCCGAGCAATGCCTTTAAAATTGTGTGCACATATGAAACATCAACAAACTTTGGTGCACCAAATTTTCCATGAGTGACGCTAAAAATCCTTACAGCTTATTAGTTTAGAGTTAACTGAATAACGGCCCTAGAATTATTGCCCTTACTCCAGTGTGCATGGCGATATGTTACAAGTGTAGTGCAATCATAAGTACATGAGTGGCCATGGGAGGCGAGGCAAGCTCAATATTTTTTTTTTTTCAGGCCCCGTACACACAAGCAAATAGATTTGTTCAAATCAATCGGACAGACCGATTTCAACAAATCTGTCTGCTGGGATGTATTGGTTTGATCGTGTACACACGATCAAACCAAAATCCCCGCCGGCAGAAAGCATGCTGACGTATCGCTGACGTGGCGATGACGCCGCCACGTCACCGCACCAGGAAGTAAAACACTTCCGCGCATGTGTCGAATCCATTTGACGCATGTGCGAGCAGATATGTCTGCAGACAGATTTTAAAGCATGCTTTAAAATCTGTCGGCTGGCCAAATCCATCTGCTCGCCCGTACACACGATCGAATCTGTCTGCTTTGATCGTGTGTACACGGCCTAAGTGATTGGGTGTACCGTAATTTCTGACACATTTTTTTAACTTAATGTAATTGCTACTGTTTGGGCATATGTCAATGACAGTGAAAGGTTTAAAGTGATGGTAAATGACAGTAAATTATAGTAAATGACAGCTCTTGACTGCTTCATTCAGTTTGTAAACAAAACAGATGGGAAATTGCTTCATCTGTACCAGACCTTTATTCTAGATAAGGCTCTATATAGATGGTAGCCTCCCTGGTGGTATGATTATGTCAGATTTTTGAATCACAAAGCTGTACAATTGTTTTGCATAGAAATTTGGTGTTTTATATTGTAGGCCTGTAATTCTTAGTAATAACTCACTTAAATCTGTACAAACCAGAGTCTAGTAGACATTCCGGGGCAGGTATGATAAACTTTAAAACATGAAATCATAAATTATAATATAATAAATAACTATAAATAATAATAAAAAATGATAATATAATATCAATAAAACTAATTTCCCCATGAATCACTATCACCAAATTCTGCAAGTGTTCTATTTCACTATCGCTGTTTTCTAGCTGGTCTAAAACCACTTGTAATGTAATGGGACACTTTTTGGTTACCATGGTCAATCTCAAGTTTCCAGGCAAAAAGAACAGTATGTATAAAAAAAAGTGCAGGCAGGGCACTGGAAAAAGTACTAGGGACAAAAGGGAGGTGAAATGATTTGATACAGTAATGTAATCTGTACAGTGTACTGTATGTTTTATTTATTTTGTACTTTTTGAATTTGCTGCCGGGCTCCGCCCCTGTGCGTCACAACGGTACTGAAATGTAACCCCATGATTACTGCCAGGAGGGTTAATGGAGGACTCCGCACAAAAAAAACACAAACAGCATAGGGTTCCCCCTAAAAACATATACCAGACCATTATCCTTGATGAGCTTGGGTGTCAAGGGGGGTCCTAGGCAAATAAAAACAAACAAAAATAAAAAAAACTGTGTGGGACCCATATTTGATCAATGACATCCCCCAGGAGATCAGCTATGTTGGTGGGTTTTCCTCTTTCAGGGGGTCGGAGGCCATTGTTTATGGCAATTGACAAGGATCCACAGTGCTGTACAACCTGATTAACAGTAAATTTACATGAGTTATTTTATGAGTTATTTGGTTATTATTATTTTTTTTAATTACTTGTCAAAATGTGTTTGTATATTTATTATTAGCACATAAACTGTCCCTTTAAGGCCTCGTACACACGAGTAAATAGATTTGTTCAAAACGGTCTGTCCGACCGATTTGAACAAATCTGTCTGCTGGCATTTTGGTTTGCTCGCGTGTACACACGAGCAAACCAAAATCCCCGCCAGCAGACAGCGCGCTGACGTGTCGGTGACGTTGACGCCGCCACGTCACCGCACCAGGAAGTAAAACACTTCCGCGCATGCGTCGAAACCATTCGGCGCGTGTGCGAGAAGACTTGTCTGCTGGTTAGCGTACTAACCAGCAGACATGTCGGGCGGACGGGTTCCCAGCCGACAGATTTCAAAGCATGCTTTGAAATCTCTCGGGTGGCCAAATCCGTCTGTTTGCCCGTACACACGATCGAATCTGTCTGCTGAAACGGTCTAGCAGACCGTTTCCAGCAGACAGATTTGATCGTGTGTACGAGGCCTAAGAATGTGAGTAAGGAATAGTGATGAGCGGAATACGCCATATTCGATTTTGCGATATTTCACGAATATTTAGAAGAATATTCGCGAAATATTCGTTAATATCGAATATTCGTGATATTTTATCAAAAAAAATATGGGAAAGAAAACAATATAGCATAATTAATCATGGGAAATATTTCCCATGATTAAGTCACGTTGGCGGTGACGCAACGCGTAGGGAGGAGCCTAGCGTATTGAGACCAGAGGAGAAGGTTTCTCTTATCTCAGCGACTACTGAGCGGCTTGGTTTTTTCTTTGAACGCCTTATCGCTAATGGGGATCCGTGAGTGAAACAAACACAAGTGCTACATTGTAACAGTGGTATCAACAATATTATGCTATATTGTTTTCTTTCCCTTACATGTATCGGGAATCCTATGAACATTATCCTATGAGACTGCATACGGGTCTGGAGTCATTCACTTGTTGGTGCAAGTTATCCATGAATGTTTTTGTCCTATGAATGATATTGTCTCAGAATTACCTGATTGGTATTGTTTTTTCTCCATAAACTCATGTGATCTTTTGGACTGTTTTAAACATTTTGTTTGATTTGGTCTGATTCCATTTGTGTGGTTCCTAGTTTTTTGGATATGTGTTAACACATATAAGGTCTGAATAAGGCAACGCTATTCAGAGCACACCTAGTTGGACAAACTTCAATATCAATTATATTTTATTTATTTTCACCTTTTGGCCCTTTGGCCTCTGAAATTCGAGATTTTCCTAGCTTGTGATGGAAAATATTGATTATATGAAGACAGGAGGCGAGTATCTTATGCATTAATCTTTCTTTATTAATGCTCATAGCAGATAGTGCAAAATCACCTTTAACGTAGTAAATAGAAAGAAAAAACTGTATGAACTACATATCCCAGCAGTCCTTGGGCCTTAGCCACTCCCCTCCTAGTCTCTATATATGGACTGTCCTCCTTTGGTTCTTCCTCTTTCTTTATGTGGATCTTGAGGTATGGACACCCGGATCCTTACTTGAACTTCGTCTCTATATGTGGACTCTTCGGCCCCACAGCTTCTTGTCCGGAAAGTTCCGTGGTAACAGCAACGGTTCCCAACGTGGGTTAACCAACTGAGCAATTCTGACCAACAGGTCCTCCAGAAACAGGGGAACATCACCCGATTAGCAGGTCGCTTGTACATTCTGGTCGCGAATGGTATTGTCACGTACCTGGTGGTCGAGCCCGACGTGCAAGGAGTGGCTGCCCTTACTCCTCTGATCCCGAGACCCCTGGTAGAGCAGACAGGAGGTTACGGGAGTACAGAGTCGCACGAGCGCCGGTTGCAGCGCAGGTGCTGGGCTGGGAAGGCTTCAGGAGGCTTCAGTGCTGCGTAGAGTAGAAGGTGTAGGCTGATAGCTGCAGGCGGCAGGTGAAGACAGCTGGAAGCAAAGGGACCACCAGAGCGGGGGAGGTGTACCGAAGTACAGTGGAGATAAGCCCCAGCAGGAGAGTTCGTGGCAGGCTGGCGGATCAGGTGCAGGTGCGGCAGGCAAGGCAGAGTCGAGTTCAGACCGGGTCGGCAACAGGCGGGCAGCAGCGGCTACAGAGGGTCAGGCAGGCGGATCGTCAAGCAGGCAAGAGGTCAGGGCAGGCGGAAGGCAAGAGAAGTCAGGTACAGGCCGGGTTGTCAGGAACAGGTGCAAGCAGGACGGGTACAGATAATCTCAGGAACTGCTGTAGACCGGACAGCAAGAGGCAAAGGCTGACAGCAAGTTTAAATGCCCTTTTTTGGCGCCAGAGTGACGTTTGCGCGTGCACGCGCGCCGTTACCGCCGGTGCGCGTGCCCGCTCCCATCGCGGTGCCGTGAACGCGCGTGCCATTGCCGCGAATGCGGGCGCCTCGTGCGCGCTGATGCGCCGCTAGCGCCATCTGGTGGCCGAAGTTGTTCATGACAGGTATCAATAGCCTGAAATAATATGGAAAATCATGAGAGGGTTGGGAAGGGAGGGAAGATACTCGCCTCCTGTCTTATATATAATCAATATTTTCCGTCACAAGCTAGGAAAATCTCGAATTATACATCAGACAGGAGGCTCATATCTTATGCAAGTTCAAAGCTTAACACAACATCTATATTATTACTGAATCCAAAATCAAGACATTCAGAGATCTGATTATCGTAAGACAGACATGGTGACATGTTCCTCCGGTCTGAAATAGAAAAAACGAAAAACGGTCTCAGAAGACCAGTCGGCCGCCATTAACAGGTCAGTAAGAGAGCCTCCAGTCACAACCACCTTGGTAGCCATAGCCCCTCTGGAGAAATGTGCTCCAAACAGGGTGACGTCTATACCCGCCATTGCCATGGCTGATCTAACCCATCGTGCCAAAGTGGCAGGAGTGACCGGGTGGTGTGGACGTACATAGGATATTAGAAGTTGGAAAATAGTACGGGATCAGCCTGCCGTTGGTCACACCAACGTACCCAGAGGTTCCAAGCTGATCGATATGCCGATCGAGTCCCGGGGGCCCAGGCCACGGTGAGGAGAGCTCTAGCTGAGTTTGAAAGTCCGTTGTGTATGTCTGGCACCCCGAGACCAACCATGCCAGGAGTGTCAACGTGCCTTCCTCTACCATGGGGTGAATGCCCTTGATCGGGTGGGAGAGGATGTGCGGGAACGGGGGCAGAAGTCTGGGACGATCCATGGTTAACTCCAGCAGGAGAGGAAACCATGGTTGAGTCGGCCACCATGGGGTGATCAGCACCACCGTCGCTTCCTGATTCGCAATCTGTAGTAGGACCTTGGGGATCATCGAGAATGGGGGAAACGCATAATGCGTTTCCCCCGTCCAAGAGTGGCGGAAAGCGTCTACCGCTAAGGCCCCCGGGTCTGGTCTCCAGCTGAAGAAACGGGGTAGCTGGTGATTGAGACGTGAGGTGAATAGGTCTATTCCCAGGGGGCCCCAGAGTAGGTTCAGTTGGGTAAAGACTGATTGGTCCAAACACCAATCGCTGGAGTCGATAAGGTAACGGGAGTTCCAGTCTGCAACAGTGTTGGAGGTACCCGGAATGTACTCCGCCGTAGGGATGATGTCGCGAGACAGACAGTAGTGCCAAATCTCTGTGGTAATGTCTGCCAGGATCTTGGATCTGGTGCCACCCAGGCGGTTGATGTATTGCACCGCTGCAATATTGTCCATTCGCAATAAAACGCAACATTTGGACTTCTCCGCTAAGAAGCTCTGAATGACGAATAGTGCCGCTGAGTGTTCCAGTGCGTTGATGTGTAAGAGAGATTCTTCTCTGGACCAGGTCCCTCCCGTCGAGGTCCCCCCTAAGCGAGCACCCCAGCCTTGGCGGCTCGCGTCCGACTCTATGATGATGTCTGGGTATGAATTGAAGATGGTCCTGCCATTCCACTCGACGGCGTGTCGGAGCCACCATCGTAGTTCGACTTGGGCTTCCGAAGAGAGAGGTATCTCGTCTGCGTAGCGGAGACCCTGTCGTAGGTGCATAATTTTTAATCTCTGGAGGGCCCTGTAATGAAGAGGGGCCGGAAATATGGCTTGAATGGAGGACGCCAGTAGACCTACCAGACGGGCTAGTATGCGTAGAGATAAGTACCCCTTGCGGAGTACTGCCCTGATCTCTTTGCTGGTCAGGGTCAATTTTGCGACGGGTAGGCGGAGGACAGCTTGATTGGTGTCCACCAAAAAGCCGAGGAATTCTATCTCTTGAGTTGGAATGAGAACTGATTTTTCTTGATTGATCAGGAAACCTAGACCCTGTAATAGGTTGATCGTCCAGGCCGAGTGGCGATACGCCTGATCCTTGGAGTAAGCAAGTATGAGGATGTCGTCTAGATAAACGATCAGACGTACTCCCCTGCTCCTTAGGGATGCCATGGCTGGTTTCAAGATTTTTGTGAAACACCATGGGGCGGATGACAGACCGAATGGAAGGCAGGTGAATTGCCAAGTGTGTCCCCACCACAAGAAGCGGAGTAGGTGCTGGGAGTCCCGATGCATGGGGACGGTGAGGTAGGCATCCTTCAGGTCTACCTTCACTAACCAATCTCCCGGTTGGAGGAGATCTCGAAGGCAGTGGATGCCCTCCATCTTGAAATGCCGATAGGTGACGTACTGATTCAATTCCCGAAGGTTTATGACAGGGCGATAGCCTCCCCCTTTCTTCTTGACTAAGAAGAGATTGCTGATAAACCCCGGGGAAGAAGGGTCGACCTCGATCACCGTGTGCTTGGATATCAGTTCCCGGAGCTCGTTGTCTATCAGAGTTACGTTGTTTTCCGCGAACCGAATAGGGGGTGGTATTACTCCTAGGTTCGGTGGGGACAGAAGCTCTATGTGGAAACCTGTAACAGTGTTTAGTATCCATGTATCTGCCGTAATCGCAGACCATGCGTGGGTAAAAAACATCAGGCGGCCCCCCACAGGAGTGAGGGGCAATGGAATGCATGTGGTACTCACCGGTGTATGGGCGAGAACGAGGGTATCCTCTGTGGCCGCGTCCTCTCCACGGTCTTCCACGTGGTGGGAAAAAGGGTGCTTGTTGCGCCGTGGTGGTGTATGGAGTGGGAGCCTGAGCGTAGTGAGTTTGGGTAGTTGCTCTCTGTAACGGTCTACCGTTGTTATTGCGGCCGGCAAAACACTACCAACACCTGATCTTTTGAGAGAGGTTTGTGCCTTGTCAAGGCTGTTAAACAGTCCTACGAACTTATTGATATCCTTGACTAAGGATTCACCAAAAAGCATCCCTTCTGCTGCGGGACCTGGTTCTGTCTCCGCCAAGTGGGCTAATTGCGGATCGAGCCGCATCAGAATAGAGCGTCTGCGCTCGACTGAGCAGGCGGTATTGGCGCTGCCCGCCAGGCATATGGCCCTTTGGGCCCACCTACGTAGTTGGGTTAGATCGACCGTCTGGCCAGTGGTTGCAGCTTGTTCTGCCATGTTCAGGATCTTTGTCAGTGGTCCAAAAAGATCCAGCACACGATCTTGTATGGACTTAAAAGATCGGTCTATCCCCCTTTTGGGGAACTTCCCAGACTTTTGTAAATATTTTGATAGAATGGGGTCTATCTCTGGTGCCATGACTGTCTTCATTGGAATCTGAGGGCGAGGACATTCCGCCCTCAACTTATTACGGTTAGGTCTGTCCAATGGTCTGCGGGCCCAAAGCTCCACGTACTGTGCTACGTGGGGTAAAGGAGCCCAATCCCCAGAACGGGGGTGTGATATGGCGTCCGGGTTGAACAATGGTTCGCCCAGGGCGTCCACAATGTCCTTGCCCTGATCATCAGGGTAGGCGTCCTGTAGGAGCGCCGATGCCCCCGCATCCTCTACTTCTTCATACTCAGACTCTGAGACTTCGGACCCATCCTTCTCAGCGGACGAGTCCTCGTCTGACTCAATTATGTATGAGTCGGGTTTGGTCCGTTTGGCGGAACCATGCCTCTTAGATGACTCCCTGAGGCCCAGGGGTTGAGAGGAGTCTGAAAGATGCGTGGGGTGGCAGTCCGTGTGGGGAGCTGCTCTATGCACATTCTTTACTTCCCCTGCCGGGGAGTCATAGGCCGTCCCAATATGTTTCCTCTTTTGAGAGGATTTACCCTTAGTTACGGGTTCAGGGGGGGCCAGGGCTTGGTGAGCTCCGGAGGGGGGAGCAGTTGCAGCTAGTGCTGCTTGAATAGACTTGCTAATGAGCTCTTGGAGTTGAGCAGCATTAAAGATTTGAGCTGGTGCTAGTGTCAGCTCCTCATCAAGGGTGGGGAGAGAGCCCTCGTCTGTCATGTTGTGTACACCACAAAGGATTGCTAACCAGCTATATAAAATGAGAGGTAGAAATAAATTCCTAGGGAGCGCTAGCTGACTAACTAGAAAGGGGGAATCTAACTAGCTCACCCACTCAGGCTCCTACCTGCGACCACAGGAAGACTGGTTTGCGGTGGGAGGAGAGCCTGAGAGGAAATTACACTCCAGGGCGAAGTCTCGCGAGACTACTGCCCCTAGAGCCCTTATAGGCTAGCAGCTGAGATGAACAGTGTGGGCGAGGTCCGCCCTCGTGAGATTACAAATTTGAGATGTGGCGTCGAAAGACGCGACCTTCTTGTAAAAAGCGGTGTGTGCGAGGGGGGGGGGGGAGGGAAGGAGGAAACTGTAATGTGAGGAGAATAAGGCTGAAATATTCACAGGTGTAGGAAAAACGGACCGGAATAGCGGGATTACCGCAGTATTCCGGTCGCAGATGAAAGTGAGGTACAATCATATAAACAATAATTACAGTATAATAAATTTACAGTAAAGTATACAGTAAAGTTATCGCAATTAAAGAGAATTAAACAATACTTATCTCATGCCATGAGCAGAAAGAAAGAGGAAGAACCAAAGGAGGACAGTCCATATATAGAGACTAGGAGGGGAGTGGCTAAGGCCCAAGGACTGCTGGGATATGTAGTTCATACAGTTTTTTCTTTCTATTTACTACGTTAAAGGTGATTTTGCACTATCTGCTATGAGCATTAATAAAGAAAGATTAATGCATAAGATATGAGCCTCCTGTCTGATGTATAATTATGTATTATTATTGATTGATCACTGTATGGTATCACTTAATCAGTTGTATATTTAGCGCATATTTTATTTATTTCAGAATACACATTAGGGTTGCCAAAATCAATTTCTGTCTTGGGGGTGGCAGCCACCAGGACAGAAACAGAGGGCCATTCTACCCAGCAGAGACACAGCAACAATAAAATATTGACTTGTATTCCAA
Organism: Rana kukunoris; assembly: GCA_029574335.1. Taxonomy (NCBI): domain Eukaryota; kingdom Metazoa; phylum Chordata; class Amphibia; order Anura; family Ranidae; genus Rana; species Rana kukunoris. The sequence goes on along the minus strand of CM056055.1, from coordinate 169,440,805 downwards.
CCATTCTGTACTTTATCCAACACTTTTTTGGCTATACAAACACATTAAACTCACATAGCTTCCCCTCTAACAATTTTAATGCTCTACAAGAGTCTGAGCGCACAGATGCATAATGATAGCCGTACACTGAGGGACTGTAAAGCCCATACAGTGAAGAATCAATCTTCCCTTGAAGGATTCACTGATAGATAAGTAGTGCATAAAACATGCCTTCTAATTTCCAATTGAGAAGAAGGGAGGATCAGCCAGGTCAAACAGATTTTTCAACAAGCATGATGATCTCGGTGAGCAAGAAATAAGCATTTCCAGTTTTGAAAGTACCGATCATTTCCTTTGAAGCCACCTCTTACATGAGGGTTAATAGGCTGAGAACATTCAACCAGCAGGGGAATCATTATGAGGAATACATCTACAGTGTGTGCAGCCTATGGAGAATCATTTCTTGGGCTATGGCAGGATTAGCAGAGGAGAAGAAGGAGGGTGAAGAGGTTTCATTGATAAGGCTTGAAAACAAATGCCCACCACTACTAAGTCCTTCAGGAGCTGCTCGCCTCCTACCACCGACACTTGCAGTATCTCTACCTCTTTTTTATACTTGCCTCTCATTGTAGTATTTTTTTGGTAGGTAAAAGAAAATTTTGACAGTGTGTATTCTCCATCAGACTTTTGCTGGCGCCAGCAAAATCCGATCGTAGCAATTCCAACGCGCAAAATTCCGACGCATGCTCGAAAACAATTCAAATCATGCTCAGAAGCATTGAACTTAATTTTCTCGGCTTGTCGTAGTGTTGTACGTCACCGCTTTATTGACGAACGAAAGTTCAGAGAGTAAGTATGCAAGCCAAGCTTGAGCGGAATTAGATGGACAAAAAATCTGATCGTGTGTACGGGGTATAACATTTGGGTGAATGCAGGGTGCTTTTCTTTCACACGAGTTACTGCATAGCAGTGCGTTGACGTGCTGCGTACAAAAGGGCAGTAACAATGACTGTAATACATTTTTTACTCTAAGGCCCTGTACACACGATCAGACCGGTCTGATGAAACTTATCTGACGGACCGTTTTCATCAGACAACTCTGAACTTGTCTGATGTGCGTACACATCATCGGACCAAAAATCCGATCAGACCAGAACGCGGTGACGTAGAACACAACAACGTGATGAAAAAACTAAATTCAATGCTTCCAAGCATGCGTCAACTTGATTCTGAGCATGCAGGGGTTTTTGGTCCGATGCTTTTGTGTACTAACCATCGAACATGTCCGACGGACAGGTGTCCAGCAGACAGGTTGTAAAGCATGTTTTAAAACTTTGGTCCAATAGAAAAAGGTCCGTTAGGCCATACACAACATCGAACTGGTCCGATGAAACCGGTCTGCAGACCAGTTTCATTGGACTTGTCCGATCGTGTGTACGCCTTACAGAAAAAAAAACAAAAAACATTAAATGAAATAAAAAAAAAAATCACAAAATAATAAAAGATGGAAAGGGGTGGCACAGAGGCTAGGAAGAAAGAACACTTGCTGCTGCTGATACAAAAAAAAGGAAATAGGAAGGACAGTTGGGTCTATGGTACTGGGATCACAGGGCAGTACACAAGGGTATGTAGCCCACCACACTGCAATCTAAACTTTAGCACTGCATAGTGAGGTATAGCACTGTAACACAGTATAGAATATTTTTGCTCTGTATCTCTCTCTACCCTCTTCCTACACTGATTTGTTAACTTTCCCTAACTAGTTGCAACACACACTGACCTTAGGGCTGCTGGGAACTCACCCTTCTATAGTGAAGGCTTGCCCATTTTTTCAGATTTTAGTCTCTCATGGACCCATCTGCCAAGGACAAAGTTCAGACATTCATTTTATTCAGTGTTTTGCTGAACTGCCAAAATGTGAGATCCACCTCAAACCAAAGAGGGCCGGCCATTGTATTACACAGTGGCCACTTTCCACTCACCATTCCCACCTTCCTTTTCCCCCACTTTCTTTTTTATTTTACCCCCTGTCTGTCTTGTTTTGTCACTTTTTTTGTTGGTGCGTGCACTTTAGTGTGGCGAGTAGGGTGCTGGTCCTCGGGCCTGACTCTGAAAGTCTTGGGAGTAGGTGGACATGGCCTTCTGGCTTAGTTCACCTGCTCTCATGGGGTCTCCCTTCGGGGGAGCCTCACCGAGGAGGGTTCTGTTTCGGCAGGCCCTCCGAGGATGTTAGGCCATGTGGTTTCGGCTGCATGGGCCTTAGTGGGGTCCTAGTGGTTTCGGCTGCTTGGACTCCAATACTCTTTTCCCTGTCTGGAGCCTAACGCCCCGGGGGATCAGAGCTGGGTCCTCTTCGGAGGACCAATTGACGATGGCACCCATCGCAGTTTTTTGTGTTTCACTCTTTATGTGTGTGCACATTTTTTCCTGCACCGGGTGAAGTTTTTGGGTTGTGTTTTGTGTTTTGCACCTCAAACCAAAGGTGTTTCCGAACCTGAACCTTATCCCTACTAACCAGTCACTTTCCTTTGCCAATGCTACCATGTATGCAAGAATTAAAATAATTGTAAAGACAAACATTTTTTTAATTAAATTAAAAAGTTGTTTTACCTACTCTGTGGAATGGTATTACACAGATTGTCCCCTTATCTCCTCTTCTGGAGTCTCCCACCGGCACTCTCTGCTCCTCCTTCCTGCAAGTGCCCCCTCAGCAAGCCATGCACAAGCGCGTTCCCTGTGCATAGACACTCACTGTGCTGCTTGGCCACATTCCATGCTCTGCGAGCCGCACTTTGCGCAGGCACGGCAGCTCATTCATTTCAATGGGCTGCAGTGCTCCCTGAAATGCATTGAAAAGATCTCAATTTTTGGAATCAGAGTCTGCAAGGGAACTACAAGTGCAGTGCAGAAACAATTTCCAGTTAGGATTAATGGCAACCGCACACATCTCCTGAGTTTTTCTGTGTGGGTGGTTGTGGCTGTGGGAACAGGTGCAGACTCCGAGCAGCAATTACCCGCACAGATGTAAACCAGACCTTACAACCCCAATTCCAAAAAAGTTGGGACGCTGTGTAAAATCTATATAAAACAAACTGCAATGATTTGCAAATCTCATAAACCCATATTTCATTCACAGTAGAAAACATAACTGTTTAAACTGAGAAAAATTACTATTTACAAAACAAAATGGTATTTTAAAACTGTTGGTAGCAACACATCTCAAAAAAGTTGGGGCAAGGTAACAAAAAGCTGTCAAAGTAAGGCTGCATTCACATCTAGGCGTCGGCGGCAGCAGGCGTATTCGGGCGACATGCAATAGGCGTTTTGTCCCCGCGATTTGCGGCGACAAAACGCCTATTGCTTTTTTGCTAGAGGGCAGAATTTACACTGTCGGCTATGGCCGAACGCCCGATACGCCTGAAAAAAAGGGTCCGGACTTGTTTCAGGCTTCACGCTTCAGGCGTATCGGCGTTCGGCGTAGAGATGTGAACCATCTCCATAGCCGACAATGTAAATTCCCCCCTCCAGCGTATGTCAGGCTGCTTCAGCGTCGGGCTTCAGGCGACAAAACGCCTAGATGTGAATGGAGCCTCAGTGTTACTAACAAGGAGAAGCTAAAAGAATATTTTGCAACTAATTAGGTTATTTGGCAACAGTTCAGTAACATGATTGGTTATAAAAAGAAATCTTAGCACAGCCTTTTTGAACCAGGGTGCCCTGATACCCTGGGGTGCCTTCCGTGTTCTTAAGGGGTGCCTTGGCAGAATGTCAAAAAATTGCTCCAAATTGGCCAAAAATTGTGTACAGGGCAGCAGGTGGATCAGGACTGCTTTGTGTTACACAAAGCCCAAACATTTTATTGTGCAACGTTACAACCTTGGGCACTGGGCCATTCACCAAACGTTGTCCTAAGAACTGCTGACATCATTGGTTGATAAGGAGGACATTGGGTACCTGCACAGACTCCTTGTATGACCCCCATGCTCCTCTCTGTCAGCACTGGGGTCACCCTAGCTGTGTGAGGCAGAACAAATAAGCAAGATTGCTGGAATACTTGTCAGCCCCAGTGTGCAAAAGTGTATTTGCTTTGAAAGAATAAGTCACCTCTAATATTGGGTGTCTCACGTGTGTGGATACGGAAAAGACAGCAAATTATTGCACTCACTAGAAAGTGGTTGTTAGTAAGCACATCATGGATTAGCAGACTTCGGCTGTCACAGTAGTCCAGAGCGGCTCTGTGTAGTGCGATCCTGTCAAGCTTGGCGGCGCCGGTGGGTTTCCAGTGTCCCAGGCTTGATGTGGAGGGCGCAGAGGAGATTCGTCAGCCGCACCTCCCCTTGTCTGAAGGTTGCTGCTGCTGGGCGGTTAGAGATAACGCACACGTTCGGACCATGCTTTTTCATCAGGCAGGGTTTTAAATGGTGCCCTGACTGGGAAAAGGTTGAGAAACACTGTCCTAGAGCATTAGAGTGTCTCAGAAGTAAATATGGGCAGAGGTTACCAATCTGTGAAAACTGTTGAACAATTTCAGAATAATATTCCTCAATGTAAAATTCCAAAGACTTTAAAGCAGAGTTCCACCCAAATGTGGAAGTTCCGCTTATCTGCTCCCCCCCTCCGGTGCCAAATTTGGCACCTTTCAGGGGGGAGCGGATACCTGTCACTAACGGGTACTCAATCCACTTCTGTGTAAGGGTGCAATGGCGACCTACGTCATTTATGGCCCCTCCTCCTTCCCTCCACTGCCTTCTGGAAGAAACAGGCCCCAGAAGACAGCGGGACCATTCAGAAAGAGCAGCACAACTCCACATAAGCAGTAGGAAATAGGCTGTGAAGCCGCTAGGCTTCACTTCCTGTTTCCCTAAGTAAGTATGCCAGTGCCTGCACCCAAGTTCGATGGATGGGTTGGCTTTGTGTGCCGACATTGTGGGATCCCTGGACAGGTAAGTGTCTTTATATTAAAAGTCAGCAGCTACAGTATTTGTAGTTGCTGACTTTTAATGTATATATTTTTTTAATACAGGCTGGAACTCTGCTTTAAATATATCATCATCTACAGTCAGTGCCGGCCTAAGACATTGTACTGCCTGGTACCAAGAATGAAATGCTGCCCCCCCCCCCCCCCCCCCCCCCCCAAAAAAAATAGCTTAAGACAGGGGTGTCCAAACTTTTTTCAAAGAGGGACAGATTTGATAAAGTGAACATGCGTGAGGGCCGACCATTTTGCCTTACATTCTTTGAACCATTAAAATTGTGTTTGTTCAATCACTAATACACTGTCCAACAAGAATTAGGTACACACACACAGGAACACACACACACACATACAGGCACACACACACATACAGGCACACACACATACAGACACACACACATACAGACACACACACAGACATACAGGCACACACACACAAAGAGACATACAGACACACACATACAGGCACACACACACACACACATACAGGCACACACACAGACACACATACACACACACATACAGGCACACACACAGGCACACACACATACAGGCACACACATACAGGCACACATACAGGCGCGCACACACACAAACACACACATACAGGCACACATACACACACATACATGCACACATACAGGAGCGCACACACACAATTCAGGCACACACACATACACACACATACAGGTACACATACAGGCGCACACACATACAGGCATACACACACACATACAGGCACACACACACACACATACAGACACATAAAGGCACACACACACACATACAGGCACATTCACACACACATACAGGCACACACACACACATGCAGGCACACACACACACATGCAGGCACATACACACACACACACACACACACATACATGTACACATACAGGCGCACACACATACAGGCACACACACACACACATGCACACACATACAGGCACACACACACATACAGACACATAAAGGCACACACACACATACAGGCACATACACACACACATACAGGCACACACACACACACAGGCACATACAGGAGCACACACACACATACAGGCACACACACACATACAGGCACACACACACATATAGGCACACACACACACACACACATATACAGACACTCACATGTATAAAGCCCTTTTAAAACAAATCTAGGTTTCTAGCACAGTACCTTTCCAGTTTTTTTTTCCGCTCAGCCGTATACTGCACTCTAGGGGGAAGCAGAGAGCACAGCACACTCCCCTGCATTTACTTTCACTTTTGAGGCTGACGGAGCTTCTTACAGTGCCGACAGGGGATCAGCAGATCGGGCTCATCTGACAGCCCTTATCTCCCCTGATACCGCGGCACACCCGAGAACCAGGAGGGCCGTCCAAAACCGGCTGGCGGGCCGCGATTGGCCCGTGGGCCGGACTTTGGACATGCCTGGCTTAAGAGGATCTGTCATGGCTCTATACATGTATGTAGGAGTATAAAATGACCTGTCATGGCTCTATCTATGTATATAGACGTATAAAGGGACCCGTGTGTCGCCGCGATGTCAGCCGGCCACCCACGATCGCTCCACAGAGAGACAGAATGGAGATCTGTCAATGTAAACGGACAGATCCCCATTCTGACAGGGGAGGAGAGACAGATCTTCTATTCCTAGTAATTAGTAACAGAGATCTTGCTCCTCCTTCAGTCAGTCCCATCCCCCAGTTAGAAACACCTCCCAGGGAACACAGTTAACCCCTTCCCTGCCCATAACATTTACACAGTAATCGGTGCATTTTTATAGCACAAATCGCTGTATAAATGTCACTGGTCCCAAAAATTTGTCAAAAGTGCCATAAAACTATCCCCTATTTTTTAAACGCTATAACTTTTGCGCAAACTAATCAATATACATTTATTTATTTTTTTGTTACCAAACATATGTAGAAGAATACATATTGGCCTAAACTGATGAAGAAATACCACCAACAGAAAGCTCTATTTGTGGGAAAGAAAGGACGTAAATTTTGTTTGGGCACAGCATCGCACAACCGTGCAAATGTTAGTTAAATTGACACAGTGCCGTATCGCAAAACGGAATTAGTGAAGTGCATCATTTGTATTATTACATTGTTATATAATATATAAATTAGTTCAACTCACCATAATGCAGAATCAGTGGGAGCCTGAGCGTGTCACTTGCCACATGTTGCAGATTGTCACTTGCCACATGTTGCAGATTGTCACTTGCCACGCTACACACTGCGGGTTGTCACTTGCCACACATTGCGGGTTGTTACTTGCCACATTGCGGATTGTCACTTGCCACTTCACCTGCCACATTGCAGATTGTCACTTGCCACGATGCCACACATTGTGGATTGTCACTTGCCCACGACGCCACCTGCCACATGTTGCAGATTGTCACTTGCCACTTCACCTGCCACATGTAGCGGTTTGCCATTTGCTGTGTCCCAGAGTGAAGGCAGGCAGCAGAGAGATGACAGAAGAGGGGGGAAGTCTGCTGACAGAGAAGAGGGGGGGCGGTTGACATAGAGGAGGGGGTGTGGCTGACATAGAGGAGGGGGTGCACATCACTGATGACTGTTCCCGATCACGGGGAACGGTCATCAGTGACAGTGTCACTAGGCAGCATAGGGGAATGCCTTGTTTACAAAGGCATCCCACTGTTCTGCCTTTGCCGACTGCAATCGCGGGACTCCCAGAAACATAGAGTTCCTGGGACCCACGACCGCACTCGCGAGGCATGCGCGTGCCCGCTGGGTGGCAGATTCAAAGGGACGTACCTGTACACCAATCTGCCTGCCTATGCCATTCTGACAACGTAAATAGTTGTGTGGCGGTCAGGGCAGGACTTAGGGGGGTGGGGGGCCCTGGGCTTGAGTGTTGAAAGGGCCCCTGGAGCGAGGGGGGAATCATAGTTGTTGAGCGGGGGGGGGGGGGGCGCATTAGAGTTGTTGAGCGGGGGGGACTTGTTAAGTCACCTGTGCCGACAGCCAGGGCCACAGACTGTCATTAGCATTAGCCCGGCTGTTGGCTTTCTTCCCTTCAGCAGCCACAGTCCTCCACACACTGCTTCCGTCCGTGCTGCCTCGCGGGACCTCCCGCAGAATTGCGTTGGGAGTGCGCAGGGGAAAAATTAACCCTTGTATTTATCGCGGGACTGCGGGAAGAAGTGGAAAGTCCGATCGCAGAATTGGTGGCACATGTGAGGCTCATTGATGGCAATGGTGCTGCATTGATGCGCGCATTCATGGCAATTGGGCAATGGTAAGGTATGCGCAGGGCCGCCATCAGAAATATATACAGAATTTTGGGGCACCTTACCCTCGCGCACAGCTTAAGGCATGGGCCCCCTGGAGTAGAGAACTGGGGGGGGGGGTGCTGCCGCCTTAAATTGAGAAGCGGGGGGGCTGCCGCAAATTGAGAAGCAGGGGGGGCCTTTACAAAAAAAATAAATAAATAAATAAAAAAAAAATATATATATATATATATAAAGGGGGTAGCCATCCGGGGCCGTGGGGATCTCTGGGCCCTTTAATAAGAAGAAAAAAGAAACCTCTGGGCCCTTTAATAATAATAAAAAAAAAAAGAAATAAATAAACATTTATAAAAAATATAAAGAAAATGTAAAAAAAATTATAAAAAAAGGGGGGTTGCCATCCGGGGCCCTGGAGACCTCTGGGACCTTTATTATTATTATTATTATGATATATATATAAAAAATAAATATAATAAATATTGCCATCCGGGGCCGTGGGGGCCTCCGGGCCCCTGGGGACCTCCAGACCCCTAAAAAAAATAAAAAAAATAAACATTTACAAAAAATACATAACAAAAGGGAGGTTGCCATCCGGGGGCCTTGGGGACCTCTGGGCCTTTTAATAAAAAAATATAAATAAAAAAATAAACATTTATAAAAAAAATAAAAACAGGGGGGGTTGCCACATGGGGCCCTGGGGACCTCTGAGCCGTTTAATAAAAAAAAATATATATATATATATATATATATAAATGTATTTTTTTTTATAAAAAAGGGGGGGGGGGTTGTCATCTGGGGGCCCTGGAGACCTCTGGGCCCTTTAATAATAATAATAATAATATATATATATATATATATATATATATATATATATATAAAAACATTTTTTTATAAAAAATAAATAAAAAAAGTGGGTTGCTGCCCGGGGCCTTGGGGGCCTCTGGGCCCCTGGGGACCTCCGGACCCCTTTTTTTTGAGGGGCCCCCTATTGGACGGGGCCCATGGGCTTGAGCCCAGTCAAGCCCAATGGTAAGTCCGGCCCTGGTGGCAATCGACAGGCGGTTATAAGTGCTCCAGTCAAAGCCTGCATCTCAAAGGGTGTGGGGGTGCATTAGTCTGTATGGAACTGGACAGCTTGCACATCTGGAAAAATACCATCAATTCTGAAAGATATATGCAGGTTTTAGAGAAGCATATGCTCAGGCAACAATGGCACAGCATTCATCACCCACAATTCCAGGAACTGGTCCCTCTAACTTTCTTAAGATGCCCTTTTTATACCCAGTCAGGTTACTTACCATATTTTAAACAAGGTTATATAAACTTCAAAATGTATATAAAAATAAAATAATTTAGAAACAAAATAGAAATACAGTAAAACCTTGAAATGCAAGCATAATTCCTTTCTGGAAGCATACTTGTAATCCAAAGCATTTGTATATCAAAGCAAATTTTCCCATAAGAAATAATGGAAGCTCAAAGAATTCGTTCCACAACCATTTATTCATAGGTCCTTCAGTCTATAGTCCATATAAAAAGATTATAGCAATGTGATAAGTTGTGTAAACATAAAGGGCCAGATTCAGATAGTATCTTTTTTTGCTATTCAGAAAAGAAGATACGCCGGAATTCTGCTAATATACGAGTGGCGTAATTCTGTTACACCATCGTATATTAGTTGCAGTTTTACGTTGGCCGCTAGGTGACGCTTTCGTAATTTTACGTCGAATATGTAGATTAGGGATTTACGGCGATTCCCGAACGTACTTGCAGCTGGCCGTCGTAGTTTACGTCGTTTGCGTAAGCGCTATTGCGGCGTAAGGTTACCCCTGCTATAGGAGGCGTAGCCAATGTTAAGTATGGACGTCGGGACAGCGTCGAATTGTACGTCGGTTACGTAGTTTGCGTGAATCGTTCGGGAATGGGGCTCGACGTAAGTTACGTTCACGTCGTTTACATTGACAAATAGCGACGTGATTTGACGCATGCGCACTGGGATTCGTCCATGGACGGCGCATGCGCCGTTCAGAAAGAACGTCATGAGCGTGGGGTCATGATACATTTACATGAATCACGCCCCCATCCTCAACATTTGAATTGCGCGGCCTTACGCCGGGCACTTTGCGCTACGCCGCCGCAACTTATGGAGCAAGTGCTTTCTGAATAAGGCACTTGCCCATAATTTTTGCGGAGGCGTAGCGTAAAGAGGAAACGCTACGCCGCCGGAAAGATACACATTTGTATCTGAATCCGGCCCAAAATGTCCATCCACAAATGGCAGCCTCCCCAGGGGGATTAGAAGCAAAATCCAGCAGGACCTAGAGAGTATAAAATAGAAGAGAGGCATGAATCCGGCAAAAAGCGTCCGTTTGCCCCTACAGACGAGGGGATTTTTCGGCTGAAATGGTCCGTCGGACCATGTTCAGCGGAAATATCCCCTCGTGTGTACAAGGCCTAAGTGTAGCAATATGGTTACTTTTAATGAAGGTACAACATTTAGCAACTCACATGGTTGAAGATTAAAAAAGGCCTAATCTAAGTATGCAGGGATCTGGGGGTAAAGCTATCCACATAGACCATCCTCCTCACCTCCGGCTCTTACCACTGTCAGTCTGCAATCATGACCGGGAAGACTACCCTGCAGTAGAGTGATCTGAAAGCGAGGCTTGAACTGCTTGTGGAAGGGACGACATCAATGGTGGTGCAGAGGACGGTCTATGCGGACAGCTTTACCCTGGATGCCTGCATACTTAGATGTGCCTCATTTAATCATTAACCATGTGAGTTGCTAAATGTTGCTACAGTTAGAATCGCCTATTTTCTATTTTCTACTCGCCTAACTTCTATTTGTAACATGACACTACTCTTATACCAAGACATTGCTTGTATACCAAGTCAAAATGTATTTAAAAATCTTGCTTGTCTTGCAAAACGCTCTCAAACCAATTTACTCTCAAACCAAGGTTTTACTGTACAAGGATATAGTTACATAACGTGCATAACGCTGACCTCTAGTGGCCATCAAACAGTATGGAAAAAGAATTTTGCAGCTCTGTAGGTAGTAATGAGAGTATTATAACGGTATAATAATGGTCATCAGTTAATGAAGAAAGTTTGGAGTTTCAGTGACTGCCTTTATTGGATAACTTTAGCTATTAAAGATGCATTTTTTCGGGCTTGCATCTTTATTGATTTAGGTTAGGCAGTAAAGTATATCACCTAAATTCCAGACTTTCTGCATCCATCTACGAGAAGGAAAATATGTACCAATATACATTAAAGGTATGCCCTCTAGTGGTTAAACTTGAAACTGAAAAGAAAATCACCATGCTTCTTTCACCATGTATTTTCTGCATTCTTATAGCATCAGCACAAACATCAAATCAAATGGCAGCTGCGGATTGCAGAAGACAACCCTGAATTTGCTGGTGAGGTTCTGAAATGAGGACAACACACTGGATAACAGGTAAGAAAATAGAGAAAGAAAAAAAGGAGGGGTGTATGGGACCTAAGATAGGGTGACCAGACATCCCCAGTTTCAGGAGACAGTCCCTGGATTAAGGACACTGTCCCCAGACCAAGTCTGTCCCTGGTTTTGTCCCCAGATTGGATTTGAACAGGGGCTGGGGCAATTTCAAAAACAGTCAGTGCAGAATATAAAAAATACAATTCTGAATTACACACCACCGCTTCACCACTCCTACTAGCTTATGGGGGGTGGGGGGTGTATCTGTGCTCCTTTCTGATGATCATGTGCTGGTCGGAGCGGAAGGAATATTTCTTCAGTTTCGGGTGCATGCCCATTCACCTATAATGTGTAGATGGGGGAATTGGATCATTTCTTTTTTTTTTTTCATTCAACCTAATAGTTAAATGAAAAAAAGTGATCAATGTATGCGCTGCCTAAGAGCTAAGACCAGCCATAGACAGTTTAAATCTCAGCTGGTTCAGCAGGAACTGGCTGAGATTTGAACTATTAATGAGCAAATTCTCTTATGATTATCAGGGGTTAACGCCGTTTACGATATTCCACGATATTCTGGCACCGATATAATCTACATGAGTTAATTACTAATCCTTTTACCCAGACAAGGTGACTCAGAGATAAGCTCTTTTCACCTCAATACAATACACATTCCTTTAGTAAACATAAGTCAGACATCTGGGGCCAGATTCAGAAAGATCCGTGGATCTTTCTGCTGGCGTAATGTATCCCCGCACATACGTTACGCCGCTGTAAATATTTGCGCAAGTTCTTTATTCAGAAAGAACTTGCGCCATTATTTACAGCGGCGTAACTTATGTGTGGCGGCGTAAGGCCATGCAATTCAAATGTCTGAAGTGGGGGCGTGATTCATGTAAATGAATCATGACCCCACGTAATTCACGTTTTTTTTGGACGGCGCATGCGCCGTCTGTGGACATTCCCAGTGCGCATGCGTGAGATCACGTCACTTTTCCTCAATAAAAACTACGTGAACGTTACTAACGTTGAGCCCCATTCCCGAACGATTTACGCAAACGACGTAACCGACATACAATTCGACGTCCATACTTAACATTGGCTATGCCTCCTATAGCAGGGGTAACCTTACTCCGCTCGAACGCTTACGCAAACTACGACGCGCCGCCGCAAGTATGTTAATAAATATTACGCAAATACTGCCGTAAGCGCCACCTAGCGGCCAGCCTAATAATGCAACTAAGATACGACGGTGTAACAGACTTATGCAGCTCGTATCTTAGAAGAAAGCCGGCGTATCTTCTTTTCAGAATAGCAAAAAAAGATACGCCGGCTATTCTTAATATTTACGCAGCGTATCTCTTGATACGCTGCGTAAATAGCTTTCTGAATATGGCCCCTGACCTTTTAGATTGTGCTAATTCACATTCCACATCTATCATCAATAGAACTTTCACATAATACAGTGTTAATTAGCATCACACAATGAAAAGGTCTTTAGAAGCCAGGCTAAGGCTTTTTTTTTTTACATGACAGTAGCAGACTTAATTTCCCCCTTAACGGCCTATGTTCCACATTAAATGAATCACTCTCCTACTGACCTGTTGGATTCAGAATTAACCACCTGTAATATTTCAAGATATCCTGAAATACATTGTGAATTATCATTACTGTGCCATCTCATGTAATTCAAGATATCATTTCTCAGTCATCCTATGCCTCTAGTGACCCTAGACACAAGAGTCATTGGTGAAGCTGAAACAGGAGTACCCCACATCCTTTCAAGAGCCTCTGGGTCCTACGGGCCATTCTGTTACAGTTGCTATAGCCACTAGTGATAATCACTGTTTGTCGGGAGAATACAATTGCTGGGCAGGAGGGATATTTCCCTCTCAGCACTGTCTGTGTTGATGGGGGAATCATGCAAGTTTCTTTTCTGCAATCTGTGGATGCAGGAAAGAAATTTGCACCGTATATTACCTTCCTAACTGAAAGTGAAAGTAAATTGTGAATGTATTGAAAGAACAGGAGAGGGGGAGGGAGTTAGATGGGGGAGAGAAGGGATGGAGATAATGCAGTTCAGTGATTACAGTGTACTGCAGTTTGCGGTGCACACACTTAAACACTGTCCAGACTAGAATCTAAGGCATCATTCACACACAGCCAGGAATGCTGCTGATTTTCATATTTCCCACCCACACATCCCCTCTCTTCAGATACAACATGCCGGGATAGTGTGGGCAGGACTGGAAGGAGGAGCTGTATTCCTCCCTGCTCATATGTGAGGAGAGTGATGGGGGGGTGGCTGGACTCGCTGGGTTGTGAGTGTCATAGACTGACACTTGGCTCAGCTTGCAGTCATCACTCTCGAAATTTGCAGGCTGGTTCTCCTGTCCTAAGGACGGGAGAAATCAGTCTGTTTTTTTCAGTAACTGAGATAAAGGCTTGCCCCTCGCCCACCCCACAGTGCTCGTGGAGTCCTTCCTGCAACTCGCTCTTCTTAATGCCAATGTGGATGCAGGGGAAGGAGCAGATAAGGCAGCTGTGGTTGTGGAAGCGCTTGCATTATGCAGTGTCAGCGAGCAGAGGGAGGGGGGAGGAATTCCCCACAGAAGCTGACTGGGGACGCTCTCCCTCTCAGGAGAGAATGTGTTACTCTAGCAGTGGCCCGAGCAAAATACAAAAAAATAAATAAAATAAAAAATATTTTAATTTTTTTTGGGGGATGGCACAGCATAATGTTGGGGGGGGCCCTCTGCCCCCCCTAGGGACACCATTGCACCTTAGCACTAAATGTGTCCTATATATGTAAGCTCTTTTGATTTAAGCACAGACATTACATCATTTATATTGCACGGTGCAGACCAGTCACCAGGCCTGAATCTGTAGCTCTCTTCCAACTCCTATTTGTCTGCCCCGTATTGGCAGTATGGGGTTGATCTACTAATGGCAAATAGGCTGTTCACTCTGCAAATGATGCTGCACTTTGCAAGAGCATTTGCCCTACAGCTGAGCGAATGAATGTGAAGTTTTGCATTGCAAAAAATACCCAATTGCATGCAAGGAAAATAAGAAATAATAAATTTTTGGTTGCACATTATTGGGTGTTGGAGTGCAGCAAATTCCCTTGCAAAGTGCAACTTCCATTGCAAAGTGAATAGCCTATTTGCCTTTAGTAGATCAAAACCTATATGTCCATTAAAATATGTTATAGGCAAATAAGTATTTGGCATTGTGCATAGTAAATTAGGGTCTGGACAGCGAGGGATCATTTTGACATACTTGACCGACTTGAACATTGGAATATCTTTCAGTGATGTGCAAACGTTTTTGGCGGGTGTGAATAAATGCAGTAAAGTAAGAATGATTTAAAAAATATATATTTTTAATTATTTATTTTTATCAATTTACAAAATGCAATGCGAATAGAAGAAAAATCTAAATCAAACTACCCTTTGGTTTCAAACCAGCATCAATTCTTACACTTGCACAATTTGTACAGTTTCACAATTAGGCATTTTGTAGGATTAGCGTCAGGTGTATAATTAACCAATTATACCAAGCAGGTTCAAATGATCACCAATTTCACATGTAGGTTGAAACACAGTCATTAAATGAAACAGAAACAGCTGTTTAGGATGCTTAAAACTGGATGAGGAACAGCCAAACTCTGCTACTAAGGTGGGGTTGTTGAAGACAGTTTCATGTCACTGGTCATACACCATGGCAAGACTGAGCACAACAACAGGACACGAGGTAGTTATACTACATTAGCAAGGTCTCTCCCAGGAAAAAAATTCAAAGCAGACTGAGGTTTCAAGATGTGCTGTTCAAGTTATTTTGAAGAAGCACAAAGAAATGGGCAACGTTGAGGACCGTAGACATAGTTGGCCAGGAAATCTTAAAGTAATACTAAAGTCTTGTTTTTTTTTTTTAATAACAAACATGTTATACTTGTCTGCTCTGTGAAATAGTTTTGCACAGAGCAGCCTAGATCCTCCTTTTCTCATGTTCCTCTTCAGTGTTCCTGGCCCCTCCCTCCTGTTGAGTGCCCGCACAGCAAGCATCTTACTATGGGGACACCTGAGTCAAGCCGCAGCTCTATGTCCGCTCAGACATGGACCCATGGTTTGGCCCCAACCCCCTTTCTCCTGAATGGCTAACTGACTTTGATTGACAGCAGCAAGAGCAAATGGTGCCGCTGCTGTGTCCCAGCCAATCAGGTGGAAAAGTCCCAGATGGCCGAGGCACTCATGCACATCGCTGGATAGAGATGGGGCTCAAGTAAGTATTGGGGGGGGGCTGAGGGGGGCTGTTACACACAGAAGGTTTTTTATCTTGCTGCATAGAATACATTTCTGCCTAGTTCACACTTCTGCCTAGTTCACAACCCCATTACAGTTTTTCTCCATTGCTTTGGCTCATTTCTTGAAACAGAAATGACATTCTCAAAACAACATGGGCAAATCTCCAAACCACTTGACAATTGTTCACAACTGAATTGCATTTCTCATTCATTTCATCAAATTGCAAATGTCTCAGTACATGTCTGAATGTCTTAGTACATTTTTCAAATTATTTAGTACAAGTAGGCCTTGTACACACGAGGGAATTTATCCGATGGGAACGGTCCGACGGACCGTTCCCATCGGATCTGTCCGCCGGATTGCTTTGATCCGATGGCTGTACACACCATCGGATCAAATTCCCCGCCGGCGGACAGCGCGGTGACGCGGCGGTGACGTTGACGCCGCCATGTGACCGCCACGTCACCGCACCAGGAAGTAAACACTTCTGCGCGCATGCGTCGGATCCATTAACAGGGTACGACGCATGTGCAGGCAGATATGTCCGCTGGTTTGCCGTACTAACCAGCGGACATATCTGACGGACAGCTCTCCGGCGGAAAAATTCCAAAGCATGCTTTGGAATTTTTCCGCCGGAGGAATCCGGCCAAAACGGTCCGTTTGCCCCTACACACGAGCGGATTTTTCGGCTGAAATGGTCCGTCGGACCATGTTCAGCGGAAATATTCCCTCGTGTGCACAAGGCCGTAGCCTACATTTAGCACAATTTTCAATTGAATAGATCTTGTTGATCTAAACTGATTTGTCAATTCTCAGTCTAATGGTCGTTCTCTCCAAAACGTGTCAGCGTAATTTCATTGATTAAGTCATCATATGCACAATAGTCTGTTCAATTGTCAAAATTATTAAGGAACATAATACCATAATCTCTGAATATGGAGGCACCTGGCCAAGTAAATGAACAAGGGCAACTCCTGCTGGAGGAAGAGGAAGAGGAGAAGGAGTAAGGGTGCATGGTGGTGGAATAGGGGGAAGAGGCCAAGGAGCACAAAGACACCATGCTGTCCCTGATGAAATTCGGGCCACAATTATAGACCATGTCATCAACCATGGCCTCACAATCAATGATGGAATTGTATAATGTATAGGACAGGACACTGTGCATAGAGCAACAAATATGTTTATTTACTCATTTACGTATTCATTTAGTGTGTGTGTGTGTGTGTGTGATAGGCCTACAGTATTACAGTATCTTACTTCAGTGGGATGTTACGTATGATACTAACCATGACAAGAAAAATATTGTAGAAAATAAACTATGGAATAGTATGGAATCGTTTATTTTCTACAATATTGATGATACAGTTTACAGTAGTATTCCAGTATTACAGTAAAAACTACTGTATGATGCAATTATCATTCAAATTCTTATTTTGAAGAATATAACATAAAATACAGTAAGTAAAATGGTCAAAGAGCTGCAATTACAGTAGTGCCTCCCATGTAAATCTATCTAATAATGTTACTGTAACATTTCAGTAAGTCTAGTCGTTGATATTTTTCCCCTCCCCTTTCTGTCAAATACCCCCTGTAGTACCACTGCATAGGGTACATGCAGGGCCGGCGCAACCACCAGGCGGACCAAGCGGACAGGGGCGGGCAGGTCCGCAGCCTGGGATGGGATGGGGCGAAAAAATGACCAGAATCGCTGCCGTACGATTTTTCAAAAGCCGCGCCTCCGACGTCTTCTGTTCCGTGATAGGCGGAAACAATCAGCTTCCCAGGAGGCACTGTGTTCAGTGTCCGCCTATCACGGAGGCCCTCTCTCGTCCTGGTTTGGTGTCATGCACCGGCACATGGAGCTTCGCTTGTGTAGGCAGAAATCCTTGCACCGGCCCTGGGTACATCTGTACCCCAGGTTTGGATCCACTGGAATACTGGCCAGTAGTATATTGAACTTGTGCAGAACATATAACATTCCTATGTAGCTGTCTGTAACTGTAGTGTATGACTCTTCTGTATGACTGATTTGATGTTTTCTTTATTTACTCTATTGTAGAGAATAATGGCATTGGAAGGAAACGAGACCTCTCACATACTCGTGTATGGGGATGAGGCTGGCTTTACTGTAACCTGGCCAAGGGCCGAAGACGTGGTCGTAATTTTATTGGCCACTGGGCCACGGTGGATGTCTCAGGCCAGCGAGGGGGCAATATAACTATGTGTGCTGCCATTTCTGAGAATGATGTGGCCACTCACATGCCCAGTCTTGGCCCATACAATACACAGAAGCTCCTCATCTTCTTGGACCGCTTTCATTTGGATTTGATCCCTGAAAATGAGAGAGGTCTCATAGGGCCTCACCTACCACAATATATAATTGTATGGGACAATGTGAATTTCCACCGTGGCCCGCTTATCAGGGCCTGGTTCACTGCTCATCCAAGGATGGATATTGTGTTCCTACCACCTTACTCTCCTTTCCTCAATCCTATTGAGGAGTTTTTCTGCGCTTGGAGGTGGAGAGTGTATGAGCATCAGGCTCAAGATCAGAGGTCCCTGCTCCATGCAATAGATGCTGCCTGTGAGAATATTACAGGAGATCAGTGTAGGCGATGGTTGCGACATCTCCCTCGTTTCTTCCCTCATTGCATCGCAAGGGAGGATATACGCTGCAATGTTGATGGGAATCTGTGGCCAGACAGACAGCAGCGTGTGGATGGGCAGGAGGGTGAGGGCAGTACAAAGGAGAGGGAGGGTGAGGACAGCGACCAGTAAAGAGATGTTAGGGCTCTTTCACACGGGTGGCCTGTTCAGGTCCGCCTGCCAGTTTTTTAGGCGTACCTGAATGGGCGCTCTGTGCTCCTCTATGGAGTCTATGGAGTCGCGGATGTCAGCGGTGACATGCCCGCTGATATCCGACCCGCTCCGATCCGCCAAAGTGTGACGGAGGAAAAACCTACTTTTCCATCCGTCTGGTGGATCGGATCGGGTGAACACGGACAGACGGTCCACATTTATCCGATCCCCCCGTAGGGGAGAGCAGAGAGCTGACAGGGCAGTCCCTGCACAGTGTGCGAGGACCTCCCTGTCATCCAACGGAGCGATCCCCGCTAAGCAAGTGGAGGTTCACGGGGCGGATCATTGCTGATCCGCCCCGTGTGAAAGGGGCCTTACAGTAGTTGTGAAACTCAAGCTTTATTTACAGCATTGTAGGCTAAATTTAATTGTCCTTGTTTTTTGTTTGTGTCCTTATATTTCCGTATAGTATGCTGTATACGTTTTCTTTTTAGTCTCATGTATGGAAGTTACTTTGTGTGTGAATGATAATGGTTACAATACTGTAAAGTAATTTTTCTTTGGCAGTATGAGTGCAATGTGTAATGTCAAACCTTGGAGGCGGCTCTTACCCTAAAATCTTTTCTTTTTTTTTTCAGTTTTATACACAATTGTATTCAGTTAGCTAGACAAAAACTGTACAGTAACCATTGTCAATGAAGGACTGGGCTGAGACTGAAAGGTGGACATGAGGGATATTTCAATGGTCCTCTGCCATAGAGATAAAACATCTAAACATTTTGACTTGCAGTGCTTACACAATGCCAAAGGGACGATGCATTTTGGGGGCACTGACTATTTGAATGAGAAAGAAATTTAGTTTTGACACATGAGTGAACTGTTTTGGGAAGGATATGAGCTTTTGAAGGTGAACCATGGTGTTGTGCCGAACCATCCAGGTTATTTTGGCAAAAGCACCAAGAGAGGTGAAAATGTCTGATCTGTTTCAAGAAATGAGCCAAAGAAATTGAGAAGAATCTTTGCCATTTTGGAGGCACTGACTCTTTATATGGGAAAGGAATATGGTTTTGAAGCATGAGTAATCAGTTTTGGGAAAGATATGAGCTTTTGCAAGTGAATTATAGTGTTGTGCTGAAATGTAAGACTGTTTTGCTAAATGATCTTAGAGTTTTGAGAATGTCATTTCGGTTTCAAGAAATGAGCCAAAACAATAGAGAAAAACTGTAATACAGCAGATGAAAGATACATCATGCTTACTTCACTTTGACATTGGAAGAAATTCAGCAGTGCCATCAGCACAGAACTGGCAGAAACCAGTGGGACCCAGATCCATTCATCTACTGGCCAGAAGTGGTCTTCATGTACAAAAACATGTGTTGAAAAAAGCATAACAAAAATGGTGGTTCAAATATTCAATCTTGTCATTTAACATAAGATGGTGGATATATTTCTTTCTTCAGTATTTATACTCTCTCTGTAATTATTAAAGCATTCTTTAATTTCTCTGAAATGTATAACTCTGTGGTTTGCAACTTGGTTTGGTTTAGTTCAGTTAGGTGAGGTTGATTTAGTTTGTGAATTCGTTTGTGAACACATAACTAGTTCAGTATATAGTTCTAATCACATTATTTACAATAAGAACATATATATAACTGTGTGACATACCTATTTGGCCCCTTTGCTTCCATAAAACTGAACTCTGGTTCTGTATCTGTTCTGTTCTCTGTCTGTGGAATGATTTCCAGCCCATGTGCTGGGAACTTTCCAGACAGAATGGATGCAAAGCTGGCTGTGACTGGCCAAGACTCCTGCTCAATGTGAGATTTGTTGTGATTGGCCAAGGCTTCTCATGAGTCACAAAGGCTTAACTCTATACTTTCTGGTATGAATTCTACTGTGTTATTGCTTACCTCTTCTGTCATATAAATAAATGATTCTTAAAGGCATATTTTTTCTTTTGTTTCTGTGAACACAACATACAACTGTTATATGACATCCAAGCATAAAATCACAGTGAATAACTCTTCTTTTGTCTCTCACATATACACATGTGCACTAAATTAAGGTTCTTAGCAGGTTTAGATGTATATACATGTAGGTTATATTAGCGACCTAGGACAGGTTCTAGCTGGCCAGCTACAATGGCAGCATTTATGCAGTAAAAGTATTAGTTACATGGCCATTCAGTAAGGCTAGTTTGTAGCATGGGGATTGATGGTGCCAATGGTTGTATCGTGGCCGGCTACGGCTGACAATAATAGAACGGCGTGTGTAATACGTCATCGCATGTCATACGTCATTGCGCGGTCGCCATATGCGTTCCAGCGTGGAACGCAATACGGCAACCAGTGCCGTTTACACTAGACTGACGTTTAACATGGGAGTCTATGGAAGGGGTGCCCGGATTTGAAAAATCGGTGCTCCCCGGCCATAGGTCCCCCAGACAACACATTTGTAGAGGAGAATTAGGGCTATATGTGTGCCAAGTCTCGGGTCGAGGGGATCTACGACCGGCCAGTACCGGGTCCCCAAAGTCACCAGAGAAAAGACAGTTTAACATGGGAGTCTATGAAAGGGGTGCCCGGCTTTGAAAAATCAGTACTCCCCAGGCTGTAGGTCCCCCGGACAACAAACTTTGCACACTTATAGAGGAGTGGGGCTACATGTGTGCCAAGTTTTCCATGCCTCACTGTGCCCATGCCTCACTATGCCCATGTCTCACTGTGGTGCCCAGCTTTGAAGGGGTCCCCAAAGTCACCATAGAAATTACCGTTTAACATGGGAGTCTATGGAAGGGGTGCCGGGCTTTGAAAAATCGGTGCTCCCCGGCCGTAGGTCCCCCAGACAACAAACTTTGCACACTTAAAGAGGAGAAATGGGGCTACATGTGTGCTAAGATTTCCATGCCTCACTGTGCCCATGCCTCACTATGCCCATGCCTCACTGTGTCCATGACTAGACTGACGTTTAACATGGGAGTCTATTGAAGGGGTGCCCAGCTTTGAAAAATCAGTGCTCCACAGCCGTAGGTCTCTCAGACAACAAACTTTGCACACTAGTAGAGGAGAAATGGGGCCAGTACTGGGCCCCCAAAGTCCGGGAATTCAGGCACAAAAAGGTGACTCGAGTATAAGCCAAGGGGGGCATTTTCAGCACAAAAAACGTTGCTGAAAAACTAGGCTTATACTCGAGTATATACGGTATGTTGTATGGCTCAAACTAATTTAAAAAAAAGGATAAAGCACTATCGCATGGCTTCAATTGCTTTAAGGAGAAGGAGAAAAATTTAAATTGCTTTAAGGAGAAAAATTAGGAGGAGAGATCCAGAGGAATATTTATAAGCAAGGTACGATCTTAAAGTGTGTATAAGGTGAGGGCACATCTGGTGAAGAGAGCTCAGGAACCATAGGAGTGTCAGGGAGGTGGATGTGTATGAAGAGTTTCAACTGGATATTTGTTCAAAACCTAACACTGCTTTAAACGTATCCACAACTTTATCCTTGACCTGTCTGATTTGTTCCTTGGCCTTCAAGATGCTGTTTTTTCACTTCTTTGTGTTGTCACTAACATTAAAGTAGATTTGTTTTTTACCCATAGAGACAGATTATAAGGATATTGTATGGACTTGTGTGATGGATTTATATTTCATGCTTTGCACTGGAATAACTTATTATTTGCACTATAATTTATACTTTGCACTTTAATAATATATAATTCATTCTTTGCACTATAATTATTTGAAATTTATAATGTTTGTCTTATCATAAGGTTAATATTGTGCATACATTTGCATTTTTTAGCTCTGCACTATTTTATGTATGTATTGTTTACGACATATTGAAAGGAAGTGTGGGGAGTGCTGGCGGCTAAGTTTTAGGCTTTATAGCAGCTCACAAGGTTTTTTATTCACATTTTCTGTATAGCAATATGCAGAGTATTAATTCAGAATTTTTTATCAAAAGTTGCATAGATTACACAACAAGCAGGATATACTGGTAAATAACATTTTCATTAAAGAGCATATATATATATATATATATATATATATATATATATATATACACACACACATTAGTTTAACTAGTGTGACAGGAAGTCAGGTAAATCTGTGGGTGTTGTCACAGACGGGAGATACATTTCTGCCTTCTTTAGACAATTCACCAATTACTATCAGGTGTCGGCTGCATAAATAGCCAGAAAGGTTTAGGGTGTTGGAAAACTTCAGCTGTTCAGAATGAGGCAATTAAGGCCTCTATAAGTCATCCAAAGGATGACTACTGATTTCTGCATCCTGAGGCTTTTTGAGTTAAGGAGAGTAGTGACCTGAGAAAGACTTCTGAAGAGGGGAGGTGGTGATTTTTCTGTGTGATAAAAAATCAAAAAGACTATTGTTTTTCTGTATAACCAGCAGTGTCTGCCCAGCAGTAGGCTGTGCCAGACTCCATAGATAGTCCTGTGTGGTGGAGGTAGACGCCCCAAGTGGCCAGGGTTTATTTTATGTTTTGTTTTGTTTATGGTGTTTGGATGCTTGCACTTGTTTCCAGCAATATGGAAGAATAAACCAAACTCTTTGTTTTCAACCGTCTTCGACTGCCTCTCTGTATAGTTCAGTGTGTAGTGAACCCATCCCGGGGGTCACACACCCCTGCTACCGAACTAACCCCTTACACTAGTCAACAATAAATACAACAATAACTTAGAAATGCAGACCTAATCTATTTATTAAACTCGATTAACAAATAGACTTTGCTTGAGTTTATAAAAATACATTTGTATTAAAAGTAAAATACTGTATTTATTTGTAGACATATCTTTGGACAGCTTAGTTGTTACTAAGTAGAATAGAGATGGGCTGGACACCCTCCTTTTCGGTTTGCAGCATAACTCCCGAAAGTTCAAACTTGAACGGCGAACTCCATTGAAGTCTATGGGAGCAGAACAGGAAAAATAAAAAGTGCCCATTTTGAAGGCTTATATGCAAGTAATTGGCTATAAAAGAGATATGGGAGTCCAGGTACTGCCCTGGGGGATATGTATCAATGCAAAAACAAATAATCTTAAAACAATATTTTTTTCAGGAACAGTGATTTTATTGATTCTAAAAGTGCAACAATAAAACTAAAAATTCCATTACATATAGTGCCTGGATGGTCCCCTTAGTCTGCCTGTAAAGTGCCACATCTGTAGCATATAGCATATATAGAACATGCTGCAGCAAAAATGCATGCTGAAAACAAACAAACAGATTTAGATCAAATTTAAAATGACTTGTGATTGCAATTGCCAACCCACAGTTATTGAAAAAAATAAATAAAGAAAAAATCAAAATTAATACCAGACCCTTATTTGAGCAAGCAGCCTGACAGGTCTCAAGCACCTTGTCCCCATGTTGATGGGGACACTGGCCTCATCCCCACAACCATGGCTGATGGTTGTGGGGGTTTACAGGCAAGGGGCTTATCAGAATCTGGATCTCGCCACCCCCCCCCTCACATGTGAATGAGTATGGGGTACCCCTAACCATTCACCAAAAAATTGTCAAAAAGTAATAAAAACACAGAGGCAGTTTTAAAAAAAGCACCCCCCCATGTTAAGAGGATGTGGTCTGGTATGGTTATGGGGAGGGGGGGGCCTCGCTTGTTTTTACCCTTTTTCCTGACCTGACAGGCTGCATGCTCAGATAAGGATCTGATATGGACTGTGGGGGGAACCCTGCACCGTTTTTTTTACTGACATTTTTTTTTTACTCAGGTGTCAGCGATGAACTCCATTGACAGCTGATGACTCGTTGGTTGTTAAGGACGCCGCCGAAAGCTTCCCCGGCCCTGCTCCTTAAAAACCAGCTTATACTGCACTCTGATTGGGCAAAGCTTTTATAGAAAAACATGCATTATAGATGGTTCATTAAGACTTCAAGATTAAATAGTACAGGAAAGAATGAAATCCAGTTTATGTATATGTAAGAAGAAAATGGTCAGCCTTCAATAAAATTAAACTGAGCAAATCAAAAAGTGTCTCAAAGTGTATTTTTTTCATCTGTAAATTAAGGACTTTGAAGGAGACAAGTTAAGGTTACATATCCTTGATCGCCACTAGATGTCAGCCTTGTTAAAAGTTTAGATATATTCTGTGGTTTCAAAGTTACAGGATTCAAACTTTAAAACTGGTCATTGTAGGTACAAATAAAAAAATATGAACGTCCAAGTTGTCCTTTGTCTCTCTAGCATTTTTTCAAAAAATTTCTGATTAGTAATTTATTTCTGAGAATGTACAGTAGTTTTTCCCTTCTATGATATTTCGTAGGCATAAAGGATATAACCATTTGCAATTGTGCCTTTTTTTTAATGAAGCAATGTTGTCAATGGTTGTAGTTGTTTTCTCCTGTCTAATGTGTGCTTTTCATATCAAAGCTTTTCCACTGATCAGAGTTTAATGAGGATTTTGTCCTTAAAGTCATTGATGCAGCATTATACATTTATTGCATTGCTGTTGTGCCACGTGGGCACTTTCAACCTTTTTAGTAAATGTTATTTGCTATTAAAAATAAAGTTGAAAATGTTGGTAATTATACCCTACTTTAACGCTAAAAATAGTGCCTGCAAAGTGCCCTGAAATAGCCGCTGCTGTTTCTCCAGTGTGAAAGCCCGAGGGCTTTCACACTGGAGCGGTGCGCTAGCAGGACGGTAAAAAAGTCCTCTAGCAGCATCTTTGGAGCGGTGAAGGAGAGGTCTGTATACCGCTCCTCCACCGCTCCTGCCAATTGAAATGAATGGACACTGCAGCTATACTGCCGGCAAAGCTGTAGCGGCGATTTGCGGTGGTTTTAACCCTTCCTCGGCCGCTAGTGGCCGAATAGCGCAGCTAAATTGAAGGTAAAGCGCTGCTAAAAATAGCGGCACTTTACCGCGGACGCCCCACTGCCCCAGTGTAAAGGGGGCCTTACAAAGAAAACATTGCTGTTTAAATTGCAGGTAATGACAGCTCCCGGTTGCTTTGTACTTCTTGTAGACAAATGGCCAGGGTCAGTGTTGCCAATCAACTGTAAATTCACAGAATTTTACATCTGTCCATGATTATTCATTACAGACATTTAGGGGTTTACTAAAACTGGGGATTGCAAAATCTGGGACAGCTGTGCATTTAAACCAATCAGTTTCCAGATTTTTTTGTCAAAGTCTTATAGAACCTCAGTAGTACTTGGCAGTATTGCACACATGAGACGGTAGTGAAATCCAGGCCAGGAGTCAAACACGGTGAATCCCTCATCAGCAGATTCATGTAGCAAAACAAGAGCTAGCCAAGGTCATACACAGGAAGGCATGCCAGGAATAAGAGACTAGAACAGGGTCGGGAACCTTTTTGGCTAAGAGAGCCATTAACGCCACATATTTTAAAATGTAATTCCAAGAGAGCCATACAATATGTTTAAAACTATAATATCCACATCTCTCCCCACTGTAAGATCCACATCCCCCCACTGTAATATCGACATCTCCCCCTACTGTAATCCACATCTCCCCACTGTAATATCCACATCTCCCCCACTGTAATATCCACATCTCCTCCCCCTGTAATATACACATATCCCCCCACTGTAATATCCACATCTCCCCACTGTAATATCCACTGCTTGGCAATGCAATGCGAGCAAGGTTTGCTCCCAGTGTTGCAAATATTTTCATATTTAAATGATAGTCATTAGTGTTGAGCAGAATATGCCATATTCGTATTCGCGATATATCTCGAATATATAGTCGAATATTCGACAGATATTCGCTAAATACGAATATTCGTGATATATTTTCGAAATGAAATGATTGCGAATTTTCGCTATCGCGAATGCGAATTGCGATTGCGAATTGCGCATGCGAATTGCGAATATTCGAGAAATGCGGAATGGAGCACTCTGATTGGCACAGAATATTCGTGATATATTACAATATAAAATAATTGCGAATATTCGATAAATGCGGAAGGAGCACTCTGATTGGCTCAGAATATTCGTGATATATTACAATACACAATAATTGCGAATATTCGGCAAATGCGGAAGGAGCACTCTGATTGGCTCAGAATATTCGTGATATATTACAATACACAATAATTGCGAATATTCGAGAAATGCGGAATGGAGCACTCTGATTGGCTCAGAATATTCGTGATATATTACAATACAAAATAATTTCGAAATTTCGAGAAATGCGGAATGGAGTACTCTGATTGGCTCAGAATATTCGTGATATATTACAATATAAAATAATCGCGCGATATCGCTATTTGCCGAATAATCGCATTGCGATTTTTCGGCAATATAAAATGAGCGCTGCAGCTACTCGGCCCAAGGTCTCTAATCATACCAGCAATGCTTTTAGACGTCGATGGGGATCTCTAGGATGTGATCTGTTCCAAAAAAAAAATTAAAACATTCGAATATTCGAAATAGCGAATATTCGCCGCGATATTCGCGATATTCGCGAATACTCGAATATGCAATATTCGTAGCGAATATTCGCAATTCGAATATTCGTGAGCAACACTAATAGTCATATGTTTTTCAAGACAGACCGCTCTTTGGGGGTAGAGATCATGCTGGACTGACTCGATCAGTCACTGCTTGTAGATATGGGGAAATGTGGGCAGGTAGGAAGAATTTTCTTACAGACATTAGTGCCCAGCTTGAGAAGGGTAGTGAGCCTTATTGTAAGGTGACCAGATTTTTTAAATGAAATCCGGGGACATATTTTTTCTTTACTAGTAATGGCAACAATCAGCGACTGTCTGCCCGTCACCGCCTGTCTCACAGCATCTTAAGTCTTACTCTTTGGGGCTCAGCTACTACTGGGTGGGGAGTGGAGGAAGATCACTCCACCAAGGAAGGCAAGGAGATAGGCAGATTGCTGGCCAGGATTTGTGCCAAGGCAGAAGAACATGTGAGCGGAGCTGAATGGGCATGCGCCCGAAATTGAAAAAATATTCCCTGTGCTCTGACCAGTACATGATCATCAGAAAGGGGCACAGATAATGGGAAAAATACAACCCCCCTATGCTAGTAGGCATGGCAGAGCGGGTTTGTGTAATTACATTTTTTTTATTTTAATTCTGCACTGACTGTCTTTGAAATTGCCCCTGCCCCCTATTAAATCCAATCTGGGGACAAAACCAGGGACAGACTTGGTCCAGGGACAATGTCCTCAATCAGGGGACTGTCCCCTGAAACTGGGGATGTCTGGTCACCCTACCTTATTGGGGCCTGGGCTGCTGGGCTGCTAATGAATAATTCCACATGTAATCAAGAAAAGTGGATGTAAAGGAGTGCCCAGTGAATGTGAAGGAGAAGACAAGGCAGACCGGAGCAATAAGATTGGAGCAAGATGGGCGGATGACACAGCAGTTTCTGCAGAGCAGAGACGGACAGACCCCACTCTGCTCTATGGGTGGCCGGGGGTAAATGGACTCTGCTGTCTGTTAACACCCAACTACCCTCCAATTGGATTCACCTAAATGGAAGAGGATGTATGCCCTTCCATTTAAAAAAAACTGGATCAGACCTGGAGGTAGATCGGTGTAAACCGTCACCTGTCTGTTTACACCCATCTGTTCATAGGGCAGATGGGTGTATGGGCAGGCTGAATGTACCAAGTTCATAGATTAATCAACTTGGGCACAACCAGCCTGCCAGATTTACTTGCGATTATCGCTAGTAGCTGCCACAGCCACTAGCATTAATCACTGTCTTCTCCCTAGGCAGCTAACGCCCCCCCCCAGCTGGGAGAATACAATATCTTGGCAAGAGGGATTCCCCTGTAAGCACTGTCTATGTCGATGGGGGAACTGGATCAGACCTGGAGGTAGGCCGGTGTAAACGGACACAAGTCTCTTTACACCCATCTGTCCATAGGAATGCATGGCCCTCCTGATCAGGCCCACCTGGACCTCACTGGATTGATCAACAATGTTTTCATCCCCTTTTTGCGGAAAGGGGATGAAGCAAGCTTACAAATAAAATTAATAATTTAAAAAAAAAATCTAGTTTTGTACAGTAAAATAAAGACCAAAAAAAGACGGTGTGAATCTCGGAGAGTTCTGCAGAAGATAGCGCCCATAGGCAATAGCAGTAATCACTGTCTTCTCCCGGTGGGAAAGACTTCCCCCGCCTCTGCTGCTGGGAGAATACAATATCTCGGCAGGAGGGATTCCCCTGTCAGCACTGTCTGTATTGATGGGGCACTTGTGCAAATTTCTTTCCTGTAGCCCGTGGAAATCTTAGATTTGGAGATTAGGGTTGATGGAAAAATCTACTTCAAGCCCTCAGACAGTTGTCATCATGTGTTGAAATTGCTTGAAATCAATTGCAGGATCATTTTATTCAGCAATCAGAAATAACAGGTGATAGGTTCAACAAAAAGGGATAGAGGAAGAAATTTTTAGATAATAAGATTTAAAAAATATTGGAATATTATGAAGAAAGATTCATATTTAGCATGTGAACCACTGGAAACCTTCAAGTTTGTGTATCGGTAGGCTCCAACATAAGGCAAATACTAGATTAAGGTGTTGTGGATCCACTCAAAATGATTGAGGTTCTTTTTTACAAGTATTTTTTTTTGCATGTCGCATGTAAGGCCTCGTACACACGAGCGGACAGATTTGTTCAAATCTGTCTGCTGGGATTTTGGTTTGCTCGCGTGTACACACGAGCAAACCAAAATCCCCACCAGCAGACGGCGCGCTGACGTGTCGGTGACGTGGCGGTGACGTTGACGCCGCCACGTCACCGCACCAGGAAGTAAAACACTTCCGCGCATGCGCCGAATCCATTCGGCGGCGGTGCGGCGGCGGTGCGGGACGACATGTCTGCTGGTAAGTGTACTAACCAGCAGACATGTCGGGCGGACAGATTCCCACCCGATAGATTTCAAAGCATGCTTTGAAATCTGTCGGTGGACAAATCTGTCCGCTAGCCCATACACACGATCGGAGATGTCTGCTGAAACGGTCCATCGGACCGTTTTCCGCGGACAAATTCGATCGTGTGTACGCGGCCTAAGAGTGTTGTGAATAATTTAGGGAAGAAAAAAATAACTTATAGCCAATGCAACAAGAAAAAATTATTTGATTACAAATTGAATTTTATGCACTTCAGAAGGGGTAGTGTGTATGTTGGAGTGTCCTTGCGAACTACAATATATTGGATGCACTTTAAGAGCGTTGAAAGGAGCATGTCAATAACAATAAAAAGGGATACATTAAGCACAGTATCTGCAACCATTATCAATTTTTCCATAATAAAGATCCATGATAATAAAGTGGGGGTTGGTGCTACGCTATTCTCAATGGATACAGTGCCACTAAGGCTAAGATACAGAAGTAGTACAGAAGTAGGCTGCTAAAAAAAAAGCTCATAAATAGAAGTGCAAGAGAACATACATGCTAAATAAATATGAACTGAAAAACGATGATGTAGTAGTATAAAGTGCAACGTGCATAATTAATAATTTAAGAATGTGCACTAGGTGAAAATAGTGCGATCATACAAATTAAAGTGAAAAGTCAGCAGATGAGCTGTGCAAATTTGCAAAAATACAGGTGCAGAATCCACAATACAGTGTACAAAATATGCAAAAATAAACTTCTGGTGCAAGGTGCAAATAATCTGTGTAAGCACAATGTGGCAAATATTGCAATCAGAGCTAATGCCAACTGCAATACTGATATTTACAGTCCAATCAAGTCCAAAGTGCAAATACAATCAAGTTGTGAACAAACAACAATAGATCATTCTTTTCTCTGTGCAATTAAAGCATTCCATTGTGCAGATAGCAAGAAAGGTGCTGGAGAGATATGATCTCTTCTTCGTGCAACAATACACTCTATTGTAGGTGTCCTCTTACTAGGGATGAGCTTCATGTTCGAGTCGAGCCCATGTTCGACTCGAACATCGGCTGTTCGACCGTTCGTCTAAAATCGAACAAAACGGGTCGTTCGCGCCAAATTCGAGTAACGCGCCACGGCCCATAATTCACTGCGGCATTGCGCGCTGATGATTGGCCAAGAATGCACTATGACCCGCATGCTTGGCCTATCACAGCGCGCAAAAAACAGAGAGCCATAATTGGCTAAACTACTAAGAAAACTATGGGGTGTTCCTCCTCTGTCAGGGAAGGTTTCATCCGCTGATGACACTACCTGATATTTGGCATGCAGTACTGTGGTCCACCAGCAGGTGTCTCCTGGCAGTCTGGAATAGGGTGACCACATTTCCAAACTACCATTCAGAAATACCTTCCCTTCCCAAAAATCAGCTTGTGCTGTAAGGAATCACAGCACAGTGATTGGACACAAGAGGCGGGATTTATGATTTCTCCAATCACAAGCAGAGGGCAGGATTGTGCTCTTCCAGGCATTCCCAGACAGGACAAGTACTGTCAGTGAGTAAAACAGGGATGTGGTGGCCTTTTTTGGGGGCATAAGATTGGCCCAAAGGGGGGGGTGCCTGTGTCCATTTCATTCCGGGACACTGTATTGTCCTGGAATAAATGTGCCCGGGACAGAGCTGCAAAATGCGGGACTGTCCCGGGCAATCCGGGACACGTGGTCACCCTAGTCTGGAACTGCCAGGGGAGCTTTCCCCTGGTGATGGTATTATGTGATCTCTGGGCCACAGTACTGGCATCCACCAGCGGGTGTCTGTTTATTAAAAGTCAGCAGCTACACTTGTAGCTGCTGACTTTTAATAAACACTAAAAGGCTGGAACTCCACTTTAAGTACTTTTCTATTTATTATTTTTGAATCTTGGGCATATGCTATTGTGCAGTGTTGTGAGGACATAGGAAAAAAAGAAGCTAGTTTTTAAATGTTTTATCTGGAAATGCTATTACTGCCAATACTGCTGTTTATTGGCTTATCGAACATTAACAATGAACAAGCAAAGTTCCAGCTGCCAAGTTTGCCTAACCTAACAGACGTCCTCAGTAAAGGGCGGGGGATATATTAAAAGCCTATGCCTCTTTTACACAAACTCTCATTCAAGAACAAGCCATTTTTGGGATAACTCAGGCAAGTTTGTTGATTTTTTTACCATTTATATTCCTTAGAATTTCCAAATATTATATTTGATGCTGGAAATTCTGGATTAACATCCTGGATATACATATTCTTTAGCAGCATATGGTGTATTTTAATATTTAGCTAATTCTCATTATATTTATATTGTTTTGTTGTTATCTAACTGGTTGTTGTAGCTTCTATGAATACAGGACAAAAGTCCTCATTCATCTGTTATGCCGCGTACACACGATCACTTTTTGTGATGAAAAAAAACGATGTTTTAAAAAACGTCATTTAAAATGATCGTGTGTGGGCAAAACGTTGTTTTATGTCTTAAAAAAAACGACCAAAAAAAAATTCCAACATGCTTGAATTTTTTGTGTCGTTTTTCAAAATGTTGTTTTTTGTGTCATAAAAAGTGATGGTGTGTTGGCAAAACGTAGTTTAAAACGACGTTTTTAAACCCGCGCATGCTTAGAAGCAAGTTATGAGATGGGAGCTTCAATGGAACAGAGTGCCGTCGAAAGTGTCTTACGTAACCGCGCTTTGCAAGAGCATTGTGGAAAAACGATAGTGTGTATGCAATGTCGTTTTTGAAAATGAAGTTTGAAAAAAGTTGTTTTGTTTCGTCAGATAAAATGACGTTTTTTTTTCATCACAAAAAGTGATCGTGTGTACGCGGCATATAACTGTAGCCAAATATTGCATAAAAATATTACTCATAACACATACTAACATACAGCTATGTTCATTTTTATTCAAAAATTACAATTATTTTAAACTTGAAACGTTTATTGTACTTTAGATAATAATTATGTTCGTCATGCACCGTTGCATTGATTTTTTAAAAGGAAAACTTTAAACACTGTGGCTGCTGATTCTCTGACTCTAGTGCTTTCCAAATCACAAATTTGGTATAATGGCATTTCCCTAATGTGTGTAGTCCTCCCTGGGACCCTCTTCACAGCCGGATATGACTCGTAAATATACCCTTGGGGCATATTTAGAAGTCACCCAAGACACCTGCAGCATAGGTGTGCACAGCCTATTGCATTAGGGTGTGCACCCCAAAGGGCATATATGCGTGTGTGCATGTGTATATATAATGGCGTTGTCAGTAGAGCAGTGGACAGTGTCATTAGGGCAGAGATTGGTGAAAGTAGGGCAGTGGATGGTGCCAGTTGTTTTTAATATTTTAATTTTAATATATTTTTTTTTCATTTCCAATTTTTTAGGAGCCCCATTAGGGGGCTTTGGTGAAATATTAGGGGTCTAAACAAGGGGAATCCGTGCTACACAGGGTAATTAGAGTGTGCCCATGCACACCTGGCACACCTTGTACACACACCTATGACCTGCAGTGATTCTTGCAGCAGGGGATCTCTAAAGGGAGGCTCTGATGTATAGGAGGACTCTGATATACAGGGTGACACCTATGTGAAGGGAGGACTATGATCTATAGGGAGAGCTCTGATGTACCAGGGGGATGTATAGGTAGAAAAATGATTATTATTAAAATTAAAAATTATAATTATTTGTGTCTCCACAGCGTTCAGTAAAACCATATAATGGTTTTACTGAACGCTGTGGAGACACAAAGTACCGTTGAGAAATCTTGTTCTTAGAATCTTAGATAATAGGAAGTCAGAGTCTGCACAAAACTGATATATTTGTTTTGCTTAAAATTGCCTTTTTAACCACTTAAGACCCGGACCAAAATGCAGGTAAATGACCAGGTCCCTTTTTGCGATTCGGCACTGCGTCGCTTTAACAGGCAATTGCGCGGTCGTGCGACGTGGCTCCCAAACAAAATTTGCGTCCTTTTCTTCCCACAAATAGAGCTTTCTTTTGGTGGTATTTGATCGCCTCTTTGATTTACATTTTTTGCGCTATATACAAAAATAGAGCGACATTTTTGAAAAAAAAAATCAATATGTTTTACTTTTTGTTATAAGAAAAATCAAATAAACTAAATTTTAGTCAAACATTTAGGCCAAAATGTATTTAGCCACATGTCTTTAGTAAAAAAAATCGCAATAAAAAAAATATAGCGACACTAATACAGCGATCAGAAAAATGATCGCTTAGTGAGGCTGGCAATAGGGAGTGAAAGGGTTAACTAGGGTGGTGATCAAGGGGTTAAAATTTTATTAGGGGGAGGTATGGGGGCTACCCTGAACCTAACACTAACTGACTGTCACACTGACACTAACTGCAGTGATCATACATATGATCACTGTATTCAGTGACACTGTGACAGGGGGGAGGGGGTGGGGGCGGGAATGATCGCGGGGGTTAAATGTGCCTATGTGTAGTGTGTGTCAGTGTAGTGTTGTGTACACTTACTGTGAGATGTGATCTCTCCTCAGCGGTGGTTAAAAAAAACGCCGAGGGAGAGATCACATCACTTCCTCCTTCCTGTGTTTACACAGGAGGAGGAAGTGACAGGGCGGGGGAGCATGCGCATTGGCTGGGAGCGATCCGGAGGGGGCAGACAAAAACGAACCGCCGCCCCCCTCGTCCCGGATCGCTCCCACGGCAAAACGGACCGTCGCATCTACCGGAGGGGTCCCGATCGGACCCCCGACCCACGGCAAGGCAGGCACGTATATATACGTTGATGTGCCTGCCTGTGCCATTTTGCTGACGTAAATGTACATGCGGTGGTCCGCAAACATTTAATACACAA
The DNA here is from genome assembly GCA_029574335.1 of Rana kukunoris. NCBI lineage: Eukaryota > Metazoa > Chordata > Amphibia > Anura > Ranidae > Rana > Rana kukunoris. The sequence goes on along the minus strand of CM056055.1, from coordinate 169,406,277 downwards.
CCATGTTTCTGGATTCCAAAGCCACCACTCAGCCTCTTTGCAGCTGCCCATTCAGGTCACAGTATGGCTGGGGGCAGAGACTAGAGATGTGGAAGGTACTCAGTGAGCGCTAAAAGTATGTGGGTTAGGGGCGCAAATTACTTGCCTTGGGTGCTGACAACCCACGCTACGAAAATGTTACTGTAGGGCCACGTACACACGATGAGAAATGTCCACTCATACATGTCCGACGGACCGTTTCCAGCGGACATGTCTCATCGGATTTTGGTCCGATGGCGTGTACACACCATCGAACCAAAAACCCCTCGGGCTGAGGACGCGGTGACGTGGCGGTGACGTTGACGCCGCCACGTCACAACTCCAGGAAGTAAAATACTTCCACGCATGCGTCGAATCCATTCGACGAATAGGCAGAGATTTCTGTCCACTGGTTAGTGTACTAACCAGCGGACATATCCGACGGACATGTCTCCGGCGGACAAATTTCAAAGCATGCTTTGAAATTTGTCCGCTGGGAAAACATGTCCGCTAGCCCGTACACACGATTGGAGATGTCTGCTGAAACGGTCCGTCGGACCAGTTTCAGCAGATAAATTTGATCGTGTGTACGTGGCCTTAGAGGTCCCCACAACTTTGAAATTTTATCAAGGCATCACGACACTAAAAAGGTTGAGAACCACTGCACTAGATTGAGCCAATCCCATGTTAACAATGAGAAATTGTCTCTAACATGTAAGCATAGTAGCTAACCTTAGCTACATGTTTATGCACAATCCCTACAATTCAAAATCCTGCAACCTTTGTATTTCCTGACACCTTTCAATAAGAGGATTGAAAAAAACAAAAAAAACAGTGAAGGATATTATTTGTTCTTTTGTTATTTGCAATGTTTTATTGTTAAAGGGGTTGTAAAGGTAATTTTTTCCCCCTAAATAGCTTCCTTTACCATAGTAAAGTCCACCTTCACTTACCTCATCCTTCCATTTTGCTTTTAAATGTCCTTATTTCTTCTGAGAAATCCTCACTTCCTTTTCTTGTGTCTGTAACTCACCACTGTAATGCGAGGCTTTCTCCCTGGTGTGGAGAAAGCCTCTTGAGGGGGAGGAGGCGAGCAGGCAAGTCAGGACACTCTCTACTTTGCAGATAGAAAAAGGAGCTGTGTGTTAGTGGGCGTCCTGACACTCCTGCTCTCCCCCTCAAGAGGCTTTCTCCACACCAGGGAGAAAGCCTTGCATTACTATGTGTAGTTAGAGTCGGTTCACACTGTGGCGGCACAACTTCAGGGTCGCTCCTATTAGAACGGTTCCATTGCCACCTGACGAGTCGCCCCAGTGTGAACGGGCTCTTTCAGACACAAGAACAGGAAGTTAGGATTTCTCAGAAGAAATAAGGACATTTAAAAGTAAAATCGAAGGATGAGGTAAGTGGAGGAGGACTGCACTAAGGTAAAGGAAGCTATTTAGGGATTTTTTTTTTACCTTTACAACCACTTTAATGCTTTTCTTGTAAGTAATTTCTGGGAAAACATCTTGCAAAATAGTTATGACTTGAGCTTTACTAGGTGTGTCTGTCCGTTTCCCTGGCAGAAATCACATTCTTTCCACTTTTGATGAAAATTGCTCTTATGGAAGAAGACAGGAACAAAAACATCTGCCAATTTATTTGCATGTGCATTTGCTAGAAAATCACCGACAGTCTGGCTTTATTTCCTCAAGCTTATGACAGGCTTTGCAACATGGCATCCATAGACTTTCATAAGTGACGGGGACAAAAAGACTACATTTTTGAGAGGATCATGGAGGAAATGCAACACGGTCATTGCCTTTGTTACCTTGGTGCATTGCAATTAGTGATGAGCGGAATACGCCATATTCGATTTCGCGATATTTCACGAATATATAGAAGAATATTCGCGAAATATTCGTTAATATCGAATATTCGTGATATTTTATCAAAAAAAACATTTTTACGAAATTTCGCTAATGCGAATGCGAAATTTCGCTAATGCGAATGCGAAATTGATTGCGAAATTCTCGTCAACACGCGAAAACGGAGATCATTTCCTGGATTACTAAACTAATATGCACTAAACACTAACTCTACTTACACAAACTTATATGACTAAACTAAAGCTAATTTTTTTTTTTTTTATACACAAAACACAGAAGGGCAGAGAAAGTATTCGCGAATATTCGTAATACGAATATTCGCATTGCGAATATTTGGCAACATAAAACGATCGCCTCAGCTACTCGGCCCAGGGTCTCTAATCATACCAGCAATGCTTTTAGACGTCGATGGAGATCACTAGGATGTGATCTGTTTTAAAAATAAATTTCACCGCGATATTCGATTTATTCGCGAATACTCGAATATGCAATATTCGCAACGAATATTCGCAATGCGAATATTCGTGAGCAACACTAATTGCAATGTACAAACACGTGCCTTAGCTGCTGTGCTGCAAACTCGCCTAGCTCCATGTACTGTAGTGTGCAATATTCCAAATAATGTGAGTGGTCAGCACAAGAAATGGCTGGCTAAATTGGTGGTTCTTTATCATCCATCAAGTGCACTCCATAAGTTTTCTAACAAATCTTGAATTGACTCTTGGTAAACAGTAAGTGCAGTATCAATATCTTGGCTGTTTGCTTAGCTGAAGCTTTGTAATAAGCATATGACTGGTCATTCTGCCAGGCCACTCGCCAACTAACAATCAGTGATTGTATGGACAAGGAAAAAGGCGGAGGATGTACCAACTGCCAGGTTTTGAGGTGGATTATGTGTGGCAGACCAGCTGCTGGGAAACAACTTCATTTTTGTACTGCTTATTCTCTCTCTTCATTATTGTTGCAGAAAATAATTCCTTTCCAGTAGAGCAGTGAAGGAAGATGATATTCAGTCAGATATTTTGACTGGGATCTGAATACAGTAGATGATGAGGAAGTATAGGAGGAAGATAAGTTTGCAACTACTGTCAACTTTGTTTCTCAAAAATGATACTAGTCTGCTGGAACTTTGTATGTGTTTTTGGATGGCCATGGCTTGCCCTTTCTTACTCAGGATGGGAAGAATCGCCAGTCTGGTGATCTTGGTCGGGATTTAGATGTAATTGGTCACTTTAGGATAGATTAGAATAAGTGTAGGGTAAAGGCAGTGGTGTTTCTAGGGTATGGCAGCTATGGCAAGTGCCATGGGCGCCATATGAAGGGGGCGCAGTTGAGTGGCTGGACAGCAAGGCACTTACCGGGGTCTCTTCTTCCCTCCTCCCGAGCATAGGCAGGATCTTCTTTTCAGCACCTTTGCTATTGGACAATGGCAGCGCTATCCCTGCTGCGCTCAGCCACAGCCCTCCCCTGTTCTCCCAGGCTCTTCCATTCCATCTGGTCGGATTGGCAGCGCACAAAGAAGGAGGAACATCAGTTTCTCCCTCTCCTCTGTAAAAACTGAGGCCTTAAGTGATGAAGATTTCATCACTTGCAGTATTGGTTCTGCATTTACCTGGCCTTGAAGGGCAGAGGAGGGATTAGGGTGTAATAAACCCCAGATTTCTCCACAAAGAGGATATGTCACTACCCAAGGTATCATAAGGGATGATAAATATCACTAGTTCTGTTAGTTGTTTATTTTAATTTTTTTAAGGTTATCTGAAAGATGGGTTTCAAATGTTTTCGACAGGAGCGTAGTTTCAGTGCTTGCCATAGGCGCTATTTACACTAGATATGCCTCTGGGTAAAGGTTAGGTGTCAGAGAAAGAAGTTAAAGTGGTTGTAAACCAACCCTTAGGTCGCGTACACATGATCGGTCAAAACCAATGAAAACGGACTTTCATCGGTCCAAATCGATTGTGTGTGGGCCCCATCGGTCAGTTATCCTTCGGTCAAAAAACGATCGTTAGTATGCAAAAGCATCGGTTATAAGGCTGTGCATGCTCAGAATCAAGTCGACGCATGCTTGGAAGCATTGAACTTCGTTTTTTCAGCACGTCATGTTAAAACACGTAAACGGCACCGCGTTCTAACACAATCGTTTTTTTTTTAACCGATGGTGTGTGGGCACATCAGACCATCAGTCAGCTTTATCGGTTAACTGATGAAAACAGTCCTTAGGACCGTTCTCATCGGATGGACTGATCGTGTGTATGTGGCCTTACATATACCCAAGTGAAGTGACTGGCCTCAGGTGATACAATATTAAAGATTAAACAAATTCTCCTACATTTATCTGCAGTTTTTTCTTTCTCTACATCCATTCAAAGTTCAAAATTTATAAGCTTGTCTGAGGGTTCATAAAAAGGGAGCAGAGAATTAAAGTTACAGTCTGCAGACCTCAGTGAGGAAAGCTCTGTGGCCACGTACACACGAGGAGATATATCCGATGAAAGACATGTCTCCTGGGATGTTTTGGTTTGATGTGTGTACACACGATCAAACCAAAATCCCCGCGGACAGACAGCGTGGTGACGTGGCAGTGACAGTGACGCCGCCACGTCACCGAACCAGGAAGTAAAATACTTCCACGCATGCGTCAAATCCATTCAACGCATGCGGGAGATTTCGGTCCGCTGGTTAGGCGTACTAACCAGCGGACATATCCGACAGACTGCTTTCCAGCAGACAAGTTTTAAAGCATGCTTTAAAACTTTTGTCTGCTGGAAACCTGTCTGCTAGCCCGTACAGACAATCTGATATGTCAGCTGGAACTGGTCTGCGGACCAGTTTCAGCAGATATGTATGATCGTGTATACGCGGCCTGAGAGTCAATTGGAGGAAAAGTACCCCCCCCCCCCTTTTTCACACAGCACACCATTGTTCTCTTGGTGTCAGGAAAACTTGTCAGAAGCCACTCATGCTGATAGCAAAAGGAATGAAGCAGAAGGCAGAAATAGTGCTTAACGCTCCTAATTGAGACAAGTACACACTATAGAGGGATATGCTTTGTTAATATTTCATGTCTGAGGTTTACAACCACTTTCAGGCCCCGTACACACGACCGAGTTTCTTGGCAGAATCCAGCGAGAAGCTCGCTGGGAGACATATTCTGCCGAGCAAATCGGTCATGTGTACACTTTCGGCGAGCGTCTCGTCGGGAAGCTCGTCGAGCCAAAATAGAGAGCATGCTCTCTTTTTCCTCGTTGTTCAATGAGGAAATTTGGCTCGACGACCTTTTCGACCGCTCATCGGGAACCTCGTCGGGCGGAACGATGGTTTTAGCCCGACGAGGTTCTCGGACGTGTGTATGCGGCCTAAGAGTTAAGATTTTGGTTTAGGATATCTTTGATTATTATTCTTTCTAACAGGCTTGAGCCTCTTAATCCCCATGATCCAATCTTTGTTTTTTCCAAGCAACTCTGTGCTTTCAGGCAGTTTGCCAGGGGTCTTTTGTGAGAAGTGCCACATTAAGTTTGGTTGAAGTCTCCCACAAAATTGACAACTATTGCTAGCCAGAAAATTGATCCGATTCCAAACTCTGATGGTTTGGAATCGATTGATTTCCTGCATTCTATTGCAATTACCTAGTCCCACTGTTATGCTTGGCATTGGGAAGTAAAAGTGGCAACAGGGGACACATCACCTGTAGGAAAATATAGTATTAATTTAGCCCTGATAATCTGCCATCATATTGCTTAACAGGAAGATCAAACATATATTGCAGGTTACAGTGCCTTAGAAAAGTATTCGTACCCCTTTATATTTTCCAAATTTTGTCATGTAATCCTTGTGTAGCAGAACACAGTGAATAGCTTGCACTCTCCCTCATGTGGCTACTGGTCCAGCACCACCTCTTCAGGCAATGCCAACCCACCTAGCTGCAGCTGCCCCTTTCACTAGTGCATAGAACACCTGTGCATACCTACTGTATGTGCTTATACATCGTCTCATGTAGGTATACTCTGTAGTATGGCCCACATGATATACAGTATACCATATTTCCTAAAAGTTATGGCATATGGTCCAAGCATACTCAGTCCCATGAATCCTTATGCCTGCATTTCACTCCAATGTATTCCAAAATGTAATTATCTAAGGCATACAGTATAGTAGAACATTAACTTATTAAGGGAAATTATAAAGAGTGCATGGTTTCCTTGGGCTGTAAGCCAGCCACTGTATGTAGGGCTTACAAGAAAATGCTGTTGTTATACGTAAGAATGAGCATATCTGCCTGTGTTTACTTGATAAATGGTTTGGAGAAACCTATTTGAAATTCAGTTAATCACTGAAGTCTAACGGGGGGGGGGGGGGGGGTATGCAGCGGGGAGGGTGGTATACTCTTATCTTCTCAATAGATTCCAATATTCGGCATGGATGGCATTCAGCGTTGAAGCCACTTCCCGCCCCTCCACTGCTCAGTGCTCCAATGAACACGGAGAAGAAGAGCAGAAGCGATGCTGACTAACAGTGAGGAGTGAAAACCGAAACATCGGCGGTGTTTGGTGACTTGGTTCTCAGTGCAGAGACGCCGAGTGACAGATGCAGCATCAGTTTGATGCTGCATCCACCAAAGTAAGTATGATTAGCAAAAAAACAAACAAAACCTATACTTCTCTTTTAAAAATACACAAATACTTTTTATAACATTCTCTGCGGATGACTTAAAGCAGAGATCCATCCAAAAGGGGAAGCTCTGCTTTTTTGCTTCCTCCCCCCTCCGCTGCCACATTTGGCACCTTTTGGGGGGGGTTTATAGGTATCCATCCCCACTTCAGCCTCCCTCCTCCTTCTATTAGACAGTAGCATGCGCAGTAGAGAACCTGCCGTGAAGCCACATGGCTTCACCGTGGGTTTCCCTTATAAAGAATGGCGGCGGCAGCACCCGAGAGCGAATTGTAAAATTAGCTGGGGTGCCGATATCATGGGTTTCCTGGACAGGTAAGTGTACTGATATTAAAAGTCAGCAGCTACAGTATTTGTAGCCGCTGACTTTTCATCTCTGGAAAGGAGGGGGGGGGGGTTCGAAGCTCCGCTTTAAATTTGTTTGTTACAACAGTACAATTTCTACAGACTTAGTCTTAGCGTACAAAGACATACTTGGGGGGCACACACAAAAAATCCTATACATCTAAGATGGTGCTGCTATAAGACCAAAGACAGTACAAAACAGATTATAGCGCACACATGCAAAAAAACGGAAAATTGTATACTCACCTTTTCATTTTGATTTCCTGACGCATTTTCATAGCAGCACACACTAGGTTGTGACTCCGCCCCTACAACCTGACAGGATTGGTTAGCTATAAATTTGAAGGGGAGACGCCCTGCACCATTCTCTGTATGTAACATCATTAAACAGCAGGGTGGGCATCTGTGTTCTGCCATGAAGATGTGTCAGGAAAGTAAAATTATGGAAAGGTGAGTATACAATTTTCCGTTTTCCTGACGCATTCATGGCAGCACACACTGGGAAATAACTCGCCAGTCGGGAGGTTGCAAGAAAACAGTAATATTTATTCTTTACAGCGCTCAGGAATCGGCTTTAACAACCAATCTGCCGAAGTCCGAAGTTGCCAAGTGAGCAGAATTTACTCTGTAGTGAGAAATTAATGTGTGTCGGGAAGATCAAGTTGCTGCTCTGCATATGGTCTCCGGCGAAATCCCGCAATATGCTGCCCATGAAGTGGCCACTGCCCTTGTCGAGTGAGCCCTAATGCCCTCAGGAGCTGTAAGTTGCTGGATGGAATAGGCCTCTTTGATAGCTTTAACTAACCAAGAGGTGATGGTAGGAGAGGTAGCTGCTTGGACTCGTCTGCTTACGTGTGGGATAATCAAGAGAGAATCCGATTTCCTCAGGTGAGATGTAGCTGTGAGGTAACTGGAGATGGTTGACTTGACAATCAAGGCATGGGGCTCGCCCCTCTCATTAGTGAAAGATGGAAGGACGATGTCCTGGTTATAATGAAAGGAGGAAGTTACCTTTGGTCTAAATCGGTCTGAGGGTTTTAGTACCACTCTGTCAGGGAAGAATACTAAATAGAGTTCCGTAGCAATAAGTGCTTGAATCTCCAACACCCTTTTAGCTGAAGTGATAGCAATAAGGAAAGCCAGCTTTAGAGTTAGGTTCCACAGTGAGACTAAGTTAAATGGAAAAAAGGGGGATTGGACAAGGCCCCGAGTACTATTGAGAGATACCATGTTGGAAGGACTGGTTTCCTAGGTGGTCTGATCTTCATGCAGGCCTTCAGAAATTGAGTGACCAGAGGGTGAAGAGCCCATCTAGTAACCATCTTGGCAGAATGAGCGGATACTTGTACCTTCAGGGTACCCGAGCTCAGGCCTTTGTTAAGCCCTGATTGAAGAAATTCAAGAATTTGAGATGGTTCTGGTGAGATGGGATTCCAATCTCTTTGTTGTGACATTGACACAAATCTCTCCCAGATTCTAGTGTAGGTGGTATTAGTGGAGCTTTTCCTAGCTTGCATTAGGGTCGATATTACTTCCTGGGAGCGGCCTTGTTCACTTAACCTAATCCTTTCAACTTCCATGCTGTCAGATGCGGCTTCTCTGTGACTGGATGGAAGAATTGTCCTTGATATAGGAGATCCCTGGTTACTGGTAGCTGAATTGGAGTTTGCATACTTAGTTGTAACCGGGTCGTAAACCATGGCCTCCTCAGCCAGAACAGTATTACTGCAAGAACCGTGGCTGAGGACTTCCAAAGCCGGGACAGAAATCTCTCAATCAGAGGAGTTGGAGGGAAAATGTACCCCAGCTCGAAGTTCCATGGGTGGACTAGGCAGTTTTTTCACTCGGCTGATGGAAAGAGGGCTCTGGACAGAAAACCTCTCATAGAATTTTGCTTGCGTATCGTAAGCCATTTACACTACGCCGCCGCATCGTACTAGAGCAAGTGCCGTATTCTCTAACCATTTGCTCCGTAGTTTGCGTTGGCATAGCGAAAATGGCCCAGCGTAAGCCCGCGTAATTCAAATGGGGCGGCTTGTATTTAAATTAAGCGCGCCCCCACGTCGAACAAACTGCGCATGCGCCGGCCGGGGAAAAAGCCCAGTGCGCATGCTCCAGCTCACGTCGGAAAGCGTCGTTGAAACGTCATTGAAATCAAAACGACTGTGGCTCAACGTGATTGGCACTGCGCTGACAAGCCGTTCACCTCTGCAGCCAAGGGTTCGGATCCCAGTCTCGGCTACATGTGAATTGAGTTTGGTGGTCTCAGCCCGGCTCCCGGTGGGTGTGCTATGCAAGGTACGCCTGTGCTTAGTATGCCCACCCCCCCCCAAAACCACCACACTTGCACCCACACGAAATTGGTTTAACACACACGCACTTTGACCATAAGGTCTCCTAAAATAAAGAGAGGCGAAGGACCTACGGGCTGGCTGGGTGGGCTAGACCCCCTCACTCCCTCATAGGGAGAGTCCCTCTGCCCCATTGGGGTCCTGTTGGGCCCCAGTCGGGCTCCCAAGTGGAGCAGGTAGGGCGGGGTGAGTGGGAGGCCCCCCTCACACCCGCCATTGCCACCGGGGGGCATGGAGAAGGATGGCGATTGCCTCCGGGGGGAGGGTCTGCCTACTCCCAACTCCTGCAGTCCGGCTCCTCTCTCTCGAGTTCATGCACAAAATACACTTTAAAAAAAAAAACGAAAAAAAAAATGTTGTGCTGCCGGGACATACACTGCCCTGAGGTCTGGCAGGTGCACTTGGGCCCGTTCCAATATGGGGCGAACTTCCTCCAGAAGTGTGAAAGTCCTGGTTCCTCCTTGTCTCTGTATGTACGTGTACGACACTGCCACCTTGTTGTCCATTCAGATAAGGACACTCTTTCCTTTCAGAAGAGGCGCAAAGGTCATGAGAGCCTGGAAGGCTGCTCTGAGTTCTAATACATTTGACACCATGCCCTGAGCTTGAAAGTGCCACTGGCCTTGGGCTGCTGGGTCCTGATAATGTGCTCCCCATCCCCTCTGGCTGGCATCCGATGTTACTACTTCTGGACTTGGGGGAACTATTGGTCTGGATTTCCTGAGGTTGAATGGGTGCGTCCACCACCATACTGATTGTTTTACCCAGCTGGGAATGTGAATGGTTTGGAGAATTGATGTTCCGTCTAGTGATGAGCGGAATACGCCATATTCGATTTCGCGATATTTCGCGAATATATAGAAAATATTCGCGAATATTCGTTAATATCGAATATTCGTGATATTTTATAAAAAAAAAAAAAATTGCGAAATTTTGCTAATGCGAAATTTCGCTAGTGTGAATGCGAAATTGATTGCGAAATTCTCTTCAACACGCGAAAACGGAGATCATTTCCTGGATTACTAAACTAATAGGCACTAAACACTAACTCTACTTACACAAACTTATATGACTAAACTAAAGCAAATTTTTTTTTTTTATACACAAAACACAGAAGGGCAGAGAACGTATTCGCGAATATTCGTTAATATCGAATATTCATGATATTTTATCAAAAAATCATTTTGCGAAATTTCGCTAGTGCGAATGCGAAATTGATTGCGAAATTCTCGTCAACAAGCGAAAACGGAGATCATTTCCTGGATTACTAAACTAATAGGCACTAAACACAAACTCTACTTACACAAACTTATATGACTAAACTAAAGCTAATTTTTTTTTTTTTTTTATACACAAAACACAGAAGGGCAGAGAACGCATTCGCGAATATTCGTAATACGAATATTCGCATTGCGAATATTCGGCAACATAAAAGGATCGCCTCAGCTACTCGGCCCAGGGTCTCTAATCATACCAGCAATGCTTTTAGACGTCGATGGAGATCACTAGGATGTGATCTGTTTTAAAAATAAATTTGAAAAAATACGAATATTCGCAATAGCGAATATTCACCGCGATATTCGATTTATTCGCGAATGCGAATATGTCATCCAGATAATGATGGACTCGCAACCCCTTTTCCCTGAGAAGTGCGATCAGGGGTAGGAGAACTTTGGTGAATGTCCTGGGTGCTGAGGAGAAGCCAAATGGAAGGCACCGTAATTGGAAATGACACTGACTGGTAGGGATGAGATTCGCGTTCGAGTCAAACGTATGTTTGACTCGAACATTGCCTGTTCGATTGTTCGTCGAAATACAAACAAAACGGGTCGTTCGCACCAAATTCGAAGTGACGCGCCACGGGCCATAATTCACTGCGGCATTGCGCGCTGATGATTGGCCAAGCATGCTGTATGTCCCCCATGCTTGGCCAATCACAGCGCGCAAAAAAACGGAGAGCCATAATTGGCCAAAGCCAGGGTGGCTTTGGCCAATTATGGCTCAGTGATTTAGCACACGCCCCACTTTTTTTCTAGATAGATAGAGCAGGCAGGCTAGTCAGTTTAGTTACATTTACAGTGTGTAGAGGATATCTATACACTGTATGGTTTAGTTAGATTACTTCTTCCAAATCTGTCAGGCAGTTGATTGTGCTAGCTGCAGTGTTCTAACGTGTTGTATTGCACATGTGCAGTATAGTTTGCACTTAAACCTACTTGTAGTTTACTGCACTTGTGCTGTATAGTTTGCACCAAAACATACTTGGTGTTTACTGCACTTGTGCCGTATAGTTTGCACCTAAACGTACTTGGTGTTTACTGCACTTGTGCCGTATAGTTTGCACCTAAACGTACTTGGTGTTTACTGCACTTGTGCTGTATAGTTTGCACCTAAACGTACTTGGTGTTTACTGCACTTGTGCTATATAGTTTGCACTTAAACCTACTTGTAGTTTACTGCACTTGTGCTGTATAGTTTGCACCTAAATATACTTGGTGTTTACTGCACTTGTGCCGTATAGTATGCACCTAAACGTACTTGGTGTTTACTGCACTTGTGCCGTATAGTTTGCACTAGGGTTGTCCCGATACGATACTAGTATCGGTATCAGGACCGATACCAAGCATTTGCACGAGTACTTGTACTCGCGCAAATGCTGCCGATGCTTCACCCGATACCTGGGATGGGAGAGAGAGAGAGACGAGAACAGGAATTCAGCGGGCGCGCAGGGGAAATCACTCACTGTACAGGGATGGCAGCGGTGTGCACTCCTCCTGCACCCACCATATTCTCTTCCCCGCCCGACAGATGCCTTCTAGTGCCGCCCCGTCGTGACATTGTTCAGCAGTTCAGTAGGAGAGGAAGAAAGTACTGCCAGTGCTGCTGGGAACAGTGTGCACGTGAATAACATAACATGCCGATCTGTTCACACACACTGTCTGCATAGCCCAAGAGCGGCTCTGCCCCCCTCCTCCAGCTCGACTCTCACACTTTCCCATCCGGGTCACGCTGATAAGAAATTAATGATGCCTTAAAGAGGGCAGCTCTCTGATGTCTGAAAGTCTCGAAAGGGGGGGGGGGGGCTTTGAGCTAATTGGGGTCTCTAAGAGGGGGTACTGACTGCTGATATAATGTGTGGTAACCAACCATTAGATCAGCAGCAACCCCCTTGGAGACCCCCATTAGCTCACAGCCCACCTTATATCAATGCCCCCCTTATCAGTGCTGCCTATCTGTGTCCATCATTGCTGCCTATCTGTGCCACACATCAGTGCAGCCCTATAAGTGCCACTTAATCTGTGCCCATCATTGCCGCCTATCTGTGCCCATCATTGCCGTCTATCTGTGCCCATCATTGCCACATATCTGTGCCACCTGTCAGTGCCAGCCATCAGTACATCCCACAGTGTTGGGTACATGCTGCATGAAGATGCGCAGCGTTTTGAAGGCTCCAATGATGGAACACAGATAGAGGAAGGCAGTAATGTGAACCCAGAGAGAGGGGTGCCCGAGAGGGACAGCAATCTGGCAGTCTTGTTCCCCCAGCTGGAGCATACTGCCAGATTTTCGACAGTGATGAGGAGGGAGGGGATGATGAAGTCACTGACTTACATGGGTGCCTGATAGGATAGAGGAGGAGGAGGAGAAGGCACAGGCACATCTCCAAAGAGGCAGGATGCCCTCCAGGGGACAGCTTAAGGGCAGCACACCAACTGCATTACATCGCAGAGCTACGCCTGTGCAGGGCGCTGCTGTGTCTCAGCGTTACTGCAAAAGTTCTTTGGTGTGGGCCTTTTTTGAGACATGTGCATCAGATCAGACCGTTGCTATTTGCAACATGTCTCAAGCGTATCTCGCGTGGCCAAAACATCACCCGCTTGGGCACCACATGCTTGACCAGACATATGTCGACCTGCCATGCAGTTCGTTGGCAAGCATTCCTTAAAGACCCACACCAAATACCAAAGCAGACCTCCCCTTTCCCCTCATCAGCTGGGATATCCAACCCCACTAGACCCTCAGTCCTCTCTGAAGCCTGCACTGATAGGACTGAAGGTGTAGAATTAGGTGTGTCACAACCTAGTAGTACATGCGGGCAATCTACTGATGGTACCAGACAAATTTCCCTGCCCCAGCTGCTGCAGCGCTGAAAGAAGTACTCTCCCAGCCATCCACATGCCCAGCAGTTGAATGCTAGCTACATTTCTAGCACTTCAACTGCTGCCTTTTTAGTTGGTAGATTCTGTCCCCTTCCGTGAGTTTGTGGAATGTGCGGTACCTCAGTGGCAAGTTCCCAAACGCCACTTTTTCTCACAAAAGGTGATTCCGGCTCTCTACCGGCATGTGGAAGGCAATGTCCATACCTCGCTGGACAGGGCGGTCAGTGGTAAGGTACATATTGCCGCTGACTCATGGTTCATGGACAGGGACGTTACCTCTCTTTCACGGCGCATTGGGTGACTCTGCTGGCAGCTGGGAAGGACGCAGGGCAAGGTACAGTAGTGTTGGAGGTTGTTCCACCACCACGCCTCCAAAACACTAATACTGGTTGTGACACACCTCTCTCCTCCACCCCCTCCTCTTCTTTCTTCCTGTGCTGATGTCGCCTCTGAACCAGCCGTTCTCCATGGCGTATGAGGGGCTACGCAGGAATGCAGGCAAAGAGATGCCATGCGGTGCTAGAGCTGGTGTGCTTGGGAGACAGGAGCCACACTGGGGAAGAGGTTCTGTGAGCTCTGCAGGGGCAGGCTCAGAGGTGGTTGACACCACGCCAGCTTAAGCCAGGAATGGTGGTTAGCCACAATGGCACCAACCTCCTCTCTGCCCTGCGACAGGGACAACTGACCCATGTGCCCTGTTTTGCTCATGTTCTGAATTTGGTGGTGCAGCGGTTCTAGGGCAGGTACCCGGGCTTACAGGATGTCCTAAAGCAGGCCAGAAAAGTATGTGTGCATTTCCGAAGGTCATATAATGCCACTGCTTGGCTGACAGACCTTCAAAGGGAATACAACCTGCCCAAGAACGGCCTAATCTGTGACATGCCCACCAGATGGAACTCTACATTAGCCATGCTGCAGCGGCTGCACACGCAGCAGAGGGCCATCAATGAGTACCTGTGCCAATATGGCAGCAGAACTGGGTCAGGGGAGCTTGTTTTTTTTTTCCCACGTCAGTGGGCCTTGATCAGGGATGCATGCACTGTCCTGTCACCATTTGAGGAGGCCACAAGGATGGTGAGCAGGGACAGTGCATGCATCAGTGAGAATGTCCCTCGTATTCACACGTTGGAGCACACTCTAAGTGGAATAATGGACAGGGCCCCTGAGGCAGAACAAAGGAGGAAGAGGAGGACTTCCTTACCTCTCAAGGCCCCCTTTATCCAGACAGTGGTCCTGCTTGCCCGCTTAGCACACAGGAAGAGGACGAGGAGGAGGAGGTGGAAGAGGAGGAGGATGATTGTATCAGAAGCATGGAGGTGGAGCCTAGCACTCAGCATCAACAGCAGCAGTCTTCAAGGGATCACTTACAGTCCCAATGAACCCATGGACTTTTACGTGGCTGGGATGAGGTGGTTAAGGATCCTGTCGTCCTCAGTGACCCAGAGGACTGTGCCCCGAATGCCTCAGCAAACCTACGCTGCATGGCCTCCCTGATCCTGCAAAGCCTGCGTAAGGATCGTTGTATTTGTGGTATCAAGAAGAGGGATCATTACTGGCTGGCAACTCTTCTTGATCCACGTTACAAGAGTAAGGTTGCTGAGCTTATCTTTCTGTCGCAGAGGGAGCAGAAGATGAAACATCTTTAGAGAGGCCTTACAGAAAGGTCTGTGCAACGCGTTCCCAGAACCTGGGGGATTACCAAATCCTGGTCCTGGACAACATGTTGCTGAGGCTTCGGTGAGTCACAGGAGTGATGGAGAAGGTGGCCGCCTGCGTCTCCGTAGATGCGTTCAGACAATTTTTTAGTCCGCAGCCCCAAGGTATGACCGGTTCCAGCAACCATCGCCAGCATCTGGTTTACATGGTGCGGGAATACCTAGGGGCAAGATCAGACTTGGACACTTTCCCCATCGAAAATCCTCTGGCTTACTGGGTCTTGAGGATGGATCACTGGCCAGAGCTTGCACAGTACGCAATTGAGCTACTGGCTTGTCCTGCATCCAGCGTTCTTTCAGAACGCACATTCAGTGCTGCTAGAGGCTTTGTGAACGATCACAGGGTGCGCCTTTCCACCGACTGACCTTTATAAAAATTAATCAGGCTTGGATCAACACCAGCTACCAAGCACCTGATGCTGATGTAACTGAATAATTTTTTTGAATTGTCAGATCCCTTGGAGACTGCCTATGCTGATGCTGAGTGACTGTCCTGTTATGCTGCTGACTGAATATCCTTTTCCTCCTCAATCATCTTGCTGATAGCTAGTAAGAACATTTGATGCAATACTTTGTAGCAGGGCTTATTAATGCGCTCCAACTAGAGTATCTGTGAGGGGTTGCAGTGTTGTGGCACCGCCACCAGTGCCTAAAGCCCAATTTGTATTCCCCTGTTCTAGTGTTTTTCTTTGATTTTTTTTCTAATTTGAGTTTATTGTAGCTTTCTCCTAGGTTATCATAGTGTCATGTTTATTTTCCTGTACTAAATACTCATCATTGTCAATGCAAACACCACAAATCTCGATTTGTTCTTTTAGGCAGCATTGATTGATTGATTGATTTAATGGATTTATAGTGCGCCAAATACTGACCCGTCAGGGCATTGATATAATAATAAGCCACACATTGTTCAGTATCCAAAAATATTTATTGTTTCACATTTAACCACTTCCATACCGGGCACTTATACACCTTCCCGCCCAGATCAATTTTTAGCTTTCAGTGCTGTTGCATTTTGAATGACAATTGCGCGGTCATGCTACACTGTACCCAAACTAATTTATTATCATTTTGTACCTACAAATAGAGCTTTCTTTTGGTGGTATTTGATCACCTCTGCAAATTTTTTTTTAAAAATGACCGAAATTTTTGAAAAAAAAAAACGTTTTTTTTCGTTTCCATTATAAAACATTGTAAATAAGTACGTTTTCTCCTTCACTAATGGGCCCTGATAGTACTGCCTGACTGGCACTAAAAGGTGGCACTGATGGGCACCGATTAAATGGCACTGATGTAGTGGCATTGATGATGGGCACCAATATGCGGCACTGATGGGCTGCACGGATGGGCACTGATAGGCGGCACGGATAGGTGGCATGGTACGGCGGTACTTCTACAATTGCCTCCTTTTGTAACAATTCTGTTATATATTGCAGAAGTAGCCTTTTTCTGTCTGGGGAAGACGTATCCTGGTAGGCTGGAATATATTCTCCAGGAATGTGCCCATGAATTTCCATTTGTGTTCGATCTTGATAGTGGATAATGTCCATGGATCTGATATGTGGCTTGACCATATTTGAGCAAAGTTCTTGAGCCTGGCGCGCACCTGAGCTGGGTGGGCAGGCGAATCCTCAAAAAGATTTCTGCTGGTCCCCAGCCGTGATGGCCTTGACCTTCTGAACCTTCGTAAAGGAGGTTCGAGAATTTTTCCAGTCCCTCCTGAACTCCCTGCTGGGACGATAGGACCTAGCATCCCTGTATTTGTCAGGAAGATTGCACCTATAAGCAGGACATTTCTGGGTTCTAGGTTTCCTATCGGAGGGTATTAGCCCCGATTTTCCTCCCGTGACTTTGGAGATGGCTGAATCCAGTTTTGCGCCAAATAAGTTTGAGCCGTTATATGGTATTTTGCATCAATTCGATTTTGATGCCGTATCAGCTATCCATAAAGCCCTTCTGGCCATAACTAAGGCTAGCATAGCCCTTGCTGAGGATCTAATGATGTTAACTGATGCTCCGGCCATGAAATCGCCTGCCAATTTAATCTCCTGTAGGTAGGAAATTATTTTCTCCAGGTAAGTACCATCTAGGAGGGATTTCTCAATGTAAGCCGCCCATGCAGAGATTACTTTGGCTACTGCGGCGGTTGTGATAGCCGGTCTACAAGCGCCTCCTGCCGTGGAGTAAGCCTTTTTTAATTCAAGATCGATTTTGCGATCAAGTACATCCCGGAAGGTAACTGCGTCTTCGATCGGCAGGATAACATGTCTGGCAAGTCGCATTAAAGATGAATCCACTGTGGGCTTGTTGGTAAGACTAGGTCGTTTGTCCGATCTCTCCCACTCATCTTTTATGAGGTCCTCTAGTTCCTCTATGAAGGGAAACGATTCAGGATCTCTCTTCAGTTCTGGAAAATACTTCCGAATCTTCTGAGGTTCTGTCTCATCTTCCTCCCAGCCAATTGCTACCTTGACTGAGCGAGCGAATGGTTCGACTAAGCAGAAGTGGAATCCTGACGCCGACTTGCGTTCTTCGTTTTCAGAGAGGGTTTCAGAAGCCTGTGTGTAGTGACAGGGTACTGGTGAAGTGCTTGGGGTAGGATCGTTCACCGGCGGAGCCGTAGTTCCCAAAATTGACTCTTGAGTTGGCTCTGGATATTCTGGCGTCTGGCTCCTTCTCCTTGGTTGCTTCGTTGAAGCAATAAACAGCAAGCCAATTTTCCTGGCAATGCTGGAGCCCTGCATACCCAGCAAGTGTTTGCTGCGGGACGGGTATAGTAGTTCCGATCATGGTGAGATGATGGTAATCGTCTGGGTGAGACCGACTATGATGGGAGCGGCTATGATGCAAGTGGCTACGTCTTGAGCGATGATAGTGGTAGGGTGATCTTGAGCGACTTCTGCGTGACCTTCTGCCACTGGACGCATGACTTGATCTCCCTCTATGCCGCGAACTTGCGTCTCTTGACCTTGTAGGGCTGCCAAAGAATGCAGCGTTAGTGGTCAGACTCTCTTTTTTGTCTCTTCTCTACTTTTTTTTTCGGACGGCCTCTTACCTAGTTTGCTGATGGTGGTCTGCGAGCGCAGTGGTCTCCATGAAGGGTGCATAGGATACAGTTTTGAGGACAGTCTGGGGAAGATGAAACAATACTTACTAAAATAGGGGAAAAACAAAAGTGCAGTATAGGAAAAAGGAGCCAGAGAATCAGAGAGAGAGGCAGGAGAAAAAAACCTACCTTGTGCTTAAATGTAATCAATCTCTGCAGAGCAGCAGGCTGTAGCCCTATTGCAGAGTGTGCTGTGTTTTTAAAATCGCCGCCACCGTTGCGGTGCTGATGACGCGCTCGTGCATGTGCAGAACCAGTCCAATCGTTCCGGCGCCATCTTGGGTGAGGGCAGAGGGAGCTGCCGGTGTCATCACCTTGCTGCGCACATTTGCAGAACGACGGAAAGGCGTGATGGCGCACACACACTGGAGGGGTCTGAAAAAGACCATAGTTTGGTCTAAAATAGTAAGGAGGAAATATAGGTAAAATGTGGACCATAATGAGCCAGGAGACATAGAAGTGGAGACCACTGCAAAAATGTAAGCTTCTTTAAAGCTTGTCACATTGCCAGTACTTGCTGTTTGCAAAATAGTAAGGAGGAAATATAGGTACAATGTGGACTATAATGAGCCAAGAGACATAGAATTGGAGACCACTGCAAACATGTAAGCTTCTTTAAAGCTTGTCACATTGCCAGTATTTGCTGTTTGTTTCCCTCCATAGAAGCTCCTTTAGAGACTGTACAGGAGGGACTTCCAAACAGGAGAGGCTTGAACCTGCTGGGGCGATTAGTGGTAAGAGGCATGCTTGCTTGTTTGTCCAATCTGTCAGGTGAGGATAAAAAAAGAGAATGGTGCAGGGCGTCTCCACTTCAAATTTATAGCTAACCAATCCTGTCAGGTTGTGGGGGCGGAGTCACAACCCAGTATGTGCTGCCATGAATGCGTCAGGAAATGACATTTATTCTGCAAGGCTAATTAAAAACACCTGAATATATTCAAAAATACGGGGGTTTGGTCACACTATATGGTCATATAATGCTAAGCCCACTTACTGCAACAAAGTACCCCAAATTAGTGGGTCCTAACCTGTTAATAGAATGAAAGAACCTAGTGTCTCAACCTTGGGAGATAAACTCCTCTATATGGGAGAACTGAAGGGATTCTTCCTATGCACTGGTGGCCACTAATGTGAGGTAATGAAGAGGGGGAGGGGTGCTCCAGTCCAAGGAACCTGGTCAGAGTCTATATAAAATACAAAGACATACTTGGTGTTAGCGCAAGTTTACACTTGCAGTGCAAAATTGACTGTGGAATACATTTTTATTTTAGAATTACCTTGGCTTACATACAACATCAGCATACCAATCTTATTTATTTCAGTTTTAAAATGTTTTTTTTTTTTTTGCAGGTAGTTCAATTGTTAACAGGTCTACTGTGACATGGCCTACTACTTTGACAAGTCATGTTCTGAGACTGTCCCTGTTATCCCTGATTTAAAACTGCTCTGTTGCTGTCCAATTTCAATTCATTAAGAATTAAGAGACTGAAGATACAACAGTATCTTCAGTAGCAAGGTGCAGTTGATATACAAGTGTAAAATTGGCCAGCAGAAGGGCAGTTCTAATAAGACAAACTAGGTCCAAGGTCATTAGAGACAGACAGGGGTTTTACTTCAAGATTTGAGATACCACAGAAGATACAGCAGTGTAAAATTGCCCATCATCAGGACAATTTACATTCTTTTTAGGGATAACAGGACAAGAAGGGTATGCCTAACTTTTATTTCTACTGGGTTAGAGAAGTGCTGTGAATGGGAGTGATTATGTTTCAGTCTGTTTAGGTGCAAATTGTAATTGCAAATTGTGCAACTCCAAAAACAGATTGTCTGTCACAAGTGAATGCTGTGCTATGAACAGCATAAACTTAAAAGAAAAACTTATAAAAACACAATAAAAACCATTCCCAAAAGAATATCCCCATTTTTAAGGAAGGCATTGCACTATTAAACATATTTTCCAGAATACTATCCCCCTGAAACTTATGTAGGCTCCTTTTTTAATAAGGATGACTTTTAGGCCGCGTACACACGAGGGGATATGTCCGCTGAAAACGGTCCGATGGACCGTTTCAGCAGACATCTCCGCTCGTGTGTATGGGCTAGCGGACAGATTTCTCCACCCGACAGATTTCAAAGCATGCTTTGAAATCTATCCGGTGGGAATCTGTCCGCCCGACATGTCTGCTGGTTAGTACACTTACCAGCAGACATGTCGGCCCCCACCGCCGCCGCGCCGCTGCCGAATGGACTCGGCGCATGCGCGGAAGTGTTTTACTTCCTGGTGCGGTGACGTGGCGGTGACGCGGCGGCGTCAACGTCACCGCCGCGTCACCACTACGTCAGCGCGCCGTCCGGCGGCGGGGAATTTGATCCGATGGTGTGTACACGCCATCGGATCAAACTCCCGATCGGACATATCCGATGGAAATGGTCCGCGGACCGTTTTCATCGGATATATCCGATCGTGTGTACGCCGCCTTAGAATAAATGAATACAATTGATATGGTGTCATGAATGGGACAGCAGCCAACCTCAGATCAACCACAAAATAAAAATTAAAGACATAGGGCCAGATTCAGATAAAATTACATTGGCGCAGAGTATCAGAGATACACTACGCTGCCGTATTTTACCAGGCTATACGCCGAATTCTGGTAGATTTTGTCCCTTACGGTACGGCGGCGTAGTGTATTTCTCGCCGCGTAATCGAAATACGCGATTAGGGGGCGTGAAGCATTTAAATTAGGCACATCCCCGCGGCGATCGAACTGCGCATGCTCCGTTCAGAAATTTCCCGCCGTGCATTGCGCGAAATAACGTCGTTACGTCATTTTTTGTTTGAGTAGCGTCGTTTACGGACATTCCTATTCCCGGACGACTTACGTAAGAAATAAAAAAAGACGTCGGAAAACGTTGAAATTGTCCGCGGAAACGACGGCCATACTTAACATGGGCTGTCTAATATTAGACCAGCAAAAAGCTGGTATAATTTTACGCAGCAAAAAGATGACTAAAGATGCCGTTCGAGATTGCGATTGACGTTCGTAACTTTGTGGATCGTCGGCAAAAGCTCATTTGCATACCCCGACGCGGAAAACGACGGGAACTCCACCCAGCGGCCCCAAATTGATTGCAGCATAGATCCGAAGGCGTACGAACACGTAAGCCAGTAGGATTGAAGCCCGCAGCTGTATTTTCATGGTTTGAGGTTTCAGAGTAGTGAAAAAACGCGCGTAATTTGAAAGTACTCCAGTCTAATGTGAGTTAGACAGGAGTAAGGGCTCTGTGAATTTGGCCCATAAAGTCCCCAATAACAAAAACTACAACAAAAGCAAATAACTAGCACATAAACGAAAATTACATTTTCCTATCTAACCCTAACTACTTACTAAAAGTTTGTTAGCTTTCCCCCATACTTTCCCTACAGCAGCTACCAACACATTGACAATATGGCTGCTTTGTGTGCCCCCTTTTATAGTGAGTGGGCTGGCTTAACCAAAAGCCTTCTAAGTCTGTTATACATATTGCCATGCAGTGCTTTATGGCTTCACAAAAAATGTCATAGAAAGTCTGCACATAAATTCACCAGGACAGCAAATTTCAAACCTGTATGATTCACCTCAGATGATAAACCAAACCTCATCCCTAGTTGTAACATGGAAACATAGAAAGGTGAGTAGTCCATCGAGTCTGTCCTTTTTTTTTTTTTCGTTAACTTTATTGTTTCAAAGTGAAATGGATAATTCATTATAACTAGATAAATGAAATGAGGATGCCTCTTGTGACCAATTCGTTTTTTTCATAAAATAAAAAGGTTGGTTGATATTGGCAATACCAGCACCCTAATTTTAAGAGGGAAGTTTCAGGAAAAAAATGTTCCACAGCCCCCTGCGTATAACACGTAGGCACAGTTTACCCTCTATTTTCAGGGTAGAAAAGGGAGTGTTATACGCCAAAAAATACAGTATTTTTTTCTCCAGGTTTTATAATTTGGCTCAAGTAATGAATTTTCCTTGATTTGGCAAAAAGTTTTTTTTCTGAATGAGGTATCGGTCCTCCTACAAACGTTGCACAGAGATTTCTGCCTTTCTGGTCTTTCTGGACATTGCTTTTTCTTGTGAAGCTAGTCTTCTTTTTGACAAAAAAGCCTGGTATACTGATTGTAGTGACAGAGATTAGACTAATGCCGCGTACACACGATTGGAAATTCAGACAAGAAAAGTCTGATGTGAGCTTTTGGTCGGAAATTCCGACAAGAAAAGTCTGATGTGAGCTTTTGGTCGGAAATTCCGACAAGAAAAGTCAGATGTGAGCTTTTGGTCTGAAATTCCAACAAGAAAAGTCCGATGTGAGCTTTTAGTCGGAAATTCCGACTGTGTGTATGCTCCATCGGACTTTTGCTGTCGGAATTTCTGCCAACAAAAGATTGAGAGCAGGTTCTCTATTTTTCCGACGGAAAAAGTTCCTATCGGAAAATCCGCTTGTCTGTATGCAATGCCGACGCACAAAAAAACATGCATGCTCAGAATCAAGCAGAAGAGCCAAACTGCCTATTAAACTTCATTGATCTCGGCTCGTCGTGTGTCTTGTACAATACCGCGTTCTTAAAGGTCGGAATTTCCGACAAGATTTGTGTGACCGTGTGTATGCAATACAAGTTGGAGACAAAATTCCGTCAGAAAAAATCCAAGTTTTTCTTGTCGGAATTTCCAAACGTGTGTACGTCGTGGCATAGTTCTTTAAATATATGCTTTGCAATTGGTCGTTTAAATAAACCTTAGAATCATAGCAAATTTTCCCTGCTTCCAAGCAAATAGCTTATGTTGTACCTATTGTTTTACAGAATTCCAGCTCAGGAGTTACACTAGATTTCCATCATGGTTAAAAGAGTTGCAGTGATTGGTGCTGGTTGTAGTGGACTGACTGCTATAAAATGCTGTCTCGAGGAAGGTTTGGAGCCCACCTGCTTTGAAAAGAGTGGAGATATTGGTGGACTCTGGAGATTTAAGGTATTGTCAACACATTATGAACTTTTAACATTTATTAATATATATATATATATATATATATACAGCTATACACACATACAAAACATTTCTGTTTGGGATTTCTATGTAAATAAACCTGGTAGATGTATAAAATAGATGACTGATCGTTTTGCACCCTTGGCAGGACTGACTTGACTTAAAGCGGTATTTCACCCTAAATATAAGATCTCCCATGCGCTTCAGCATACTGGCGTCAGCGCCAGTATGCTGGTTTTTTTTATTTTTTATAGCACACTTACTGTTTTATCGTAGAAATCCTTTTCTGTCCCCCGCGTTGGACGGCGCCAGTACAGCGCGTCACATCTTCCTAAGATACCCGATATGGACTCGGGTATTTCCGGCGCTATGCGGCGCCTGCGCACAGACCTAGGAGCTGACTGCGCAGGCGCCGTATTTCTCCGAAATAGGACTCGGAGAAATACGGCGCCTGCGCAGTCAGCTCCTAGGTCTGTGCGCAGGCGCCGCATAGCGCCGGAAATACCCGAGTCCATATCGGGTATCTTAGGAAGATGTGACGCGCTGTACTGGCACCGTCCAACGCGGGGGACAGAAAAGGATTTCTACGATAAAACAGTAAGTGTGCTATAAAAAAAAAAAAAAACCAGCATACTGGCGCTGACGCCAGTATGCTGAAGCGCATGGGAGATCTTATATTTAGGGTGAAACTCCGCTTTAACTTATTCACCTTATATCCACTATCTCCTCCGAACACCCCCCCTTTTTTTTATTTTTTTATGTTTATTTCTTTCCCCCTTCTTCTCTCTTTACATTCCTCCTTTTTCCTTCTCTTCTTTGATCCTGTTCTTCCCTTAATTCCTGTTTATAAGCAAGATTAGTTGATGGCGCCAATGAGAATTACTGTATTGAACCTAGCTGTGGACAAAGTTCTCACTCATTTTAAATTTAGCTGCCTACATACCACCTCTTTATCGACAGCAAAGTTAACCACTTAAGGACCGAGCCTGTTTTTCAGACTCGGTGTTTACAAGTTAAAAACAATTTTCTAGCAAAATTACTTAGAACCCCCAAACATTAAACCTTTTTTTTCTAACACCCTAGAGAATAAAATGGCGGTCATTGCAATAATTTTTGTCACACCGTATTTGCGCAGCGGTTTTACAAGCTCACCTTTTTAAATAATAAAATAAGACAACAGTAAAGTTAGCCCAATTTTTTTTATATTGTGATAGATAATGTTACGCCAAGTATATTGATACCCAACATGTCACGCTTCAAAATTGCGTCCGCTCGTGGAATGGCGTCAAACTTTTACCCTTAACCACTTAAGCCCCAGACCAAAATGCAGCTAAAGGACCAGGCCCCTTTTTGCAAATTGGCACTGCGTCGGTTTAACTGACAATTGTGCCGTCATGCGACGTGGCTCCCAAACAAAATTGGCGTTCTTTTTTTTCCACAAATAGAGCTTTCTTTTGGTGGTATTTGATCACCTCTGCGGTTTTTATTTTTTGCACTATAAACAAAAAGATAGCGACAATTTTGAAAAAAATGCAATGTTTTTTACTTTTTGCTATAATAAATATCCCCCAAAAATATATAAAACATTTTTTTTCCTCAGTTTAGGCCGATACGTATTGTTCTACCTATTTTTGGTAAAAAAAAATCGCAATAAGCGTTTATCGTTTGGTTTACGCTAGGGTTGTCCCGATACCACTTTTTTAGGACCGAGTACAAGTACCGATCATTTTTTTCAAGTACTCGCCGATACCGAATACCGATACTTTTTTTAAATGTGTCCCCAAATGCAGACATGTCCCCCACATATGCAGCCATGTCCCCCACATATGCAGCCATGTCCCCCACAAATTCAGCCATGTCTCCCACATATGCAGCCATGTCCCCCCAGCCATGTCCCCCACATATGCAGCCATGTCCCTCCAGCCATGTCCCCCACATATGCAGCCATTTCCCCCCAGCCATGTCCCCCACATATGCAGCCATTTCCCCCCAGCCATGTCCCCCACATATGCAGCCATGTCCCTCCAGCCATGTCCCCCACATATGCAGCCATGTCCCTCCAGCCATGTCCCCCACATATGCAGCCATTTACTCCCAGCCATGTCCCCCACATATGCAGCCATGTCCCCGCAGCCATGTCCCCCACATATGCAGCCATGTCCCCGCAGCCATGTCCCCCACATATGCAGCCATGTCCCTCCAGCCATGTCCCCCACATATGCAGCCATTTCCTCCCAGCCATGTCCCCCACATATGCAGCCATGTCCCCCCAGCCATGTCCCCCACATATGCAGCCATGTCCCCCCAGCCATGTCCCTCCAGCCATGTCCCTCCAGCCATGTCCCTCTAGCCATGTCCCTCCAGCCATGTCCCCCATACCTAGCCGCCGAAAGCCGCTGCCGCACAGGGAACATCACAGCATTCATTTGAATAGCTGCTTTTCCCGCGCGTATAGACACTCCCCCTTGCTCGGTATTGGACAGATCACGATCACCCATCCAATCCTGAGCAAGGGGGAGTGTCTATACGCAGCGGGAACACTACAGCTATTCAAATGAAAGCTGTGATGTTCCCGCACGCTGTTTAACCCATGCGGCGGCGGCTTTCGATGCGGCGGCAGCGGGGGGGGGGGAGTATTCTATTTAGGCATCGGGGGTATTTGCGGGAGTACAAGTACTCTCGCAAATACTCGATATCGGTCCCGATACTGATACTGGTATCGGTTCCGATACAGATACTGGTATCGGTATCGGGACAACCCTAGTTAGCGCAAAATTTATAGGGGCAGATTCACAGAGAAATGGATTATCGTAGCGTAGCAGAAATACGCTACGCCGCCGTTTTTTACCTTGCTCTACGTGGAATTCAGGTAGATTTTCTACGGTAAACGACGGCGGCGTAGTGTATTTCTCCCGTCGCAATCCATATAGACGAGTAGGGGGCGTGAAACATTTAAATTAGGCGCGTTCCCGCGGCGATCGATCTGCGCATGCTCCGTTCGCAAATTTCCCGCCGTGCATTGCGCGAAATCACGTTGTGACGTCATTCGTTGTTTATGTAGCGTACTTTACGGGCGATCCACGTCCCGACGAGTTACGTAAATAAAAAAAAAAATTAAATAAATTCGAAGCGGGAACGACGGCCATACTTAACATGGGCTACGTAAAGTTAGAGCAGCAAAAAGCTGCTCTAACTTTACGTATAAAAAAATAGACGAAAACGACTGCGCCGCTCGCTCGTTTGTTCGTGAATCCCCGTAAAAACACATTAGCATATCCCGACGCATTAAAACGACGCGAACTCCTCCCAGCCGCCGCAAATAGATGGCAGCGTAGATCCGAAGGCTTACGAAGACGTAAGCCTCTCGGATCGAAGCCCGAAGCCGGCGTATCATGGTTTGAGAATTCAAACTAGTGATACGCCGCGGGAAATTTGAAATTACTCCTGTCTAACACCAGTTAGACAGGCGTAATTGTTTTGTGAATCTGCCCCATAGCGTTTACAAAATAGGGGATAGTTTTATTGCATTTTTATAAAAAAAAATTTTTTACTACCAATGGCGGCGATCAGTGATTTTTTTCATGACTGCGACATTATGGCGGACACTTCTAACAATTTTGACACATTTTTGGGACAATTGTAATTTTCACAGCAAAAAATGCATTTAAATTGCATTGTTTACTGTGGAAATGACAGTTGCAGTTTGGGAGTTAATCACAAGGGGGCGCTGTAGGGGTTATGTGTTCCCTGTGTGTGTTTACAACTGTAGGGAGTGTGGCTGTAGGTGTGACGTCATCGATCGCGTCCTCCCTATAAAAAGGATGATGCGATCGATGCTGCCGCCACAGTGAAGCACAGGGAAGCCATGTTTACACACAGCTCTCCCCGTTCTTCAGCTCCGGGGACTGATCGCCACACTCCCGCGGTGATCGGGTCCGCGAGTCCCGCGGTCCCAGAGCTTCGGACCGGGTCACGGGAGTGCGCCGCGGGCGCGCGACCCATGGCTGGGTAGTAGTACAAGACGTACCTGTACGTGGATCTGCCCAGCCGTGCCATTCTGCCGACGTATATGTGCAGGAGGTGGTCCTTAAGTGGTAAAAATCTCTACAGGTTGCATCTTTTAAGTTACAGAGGAGGTCTAGGATTATAACAATCGCGATACCTCATATGTGTGTTTTGAACACCATTTTCATATGTGGACACTGCTCACATATGCTTTCACTTCTGCGTGTGAGCTCGTCGGGACGGGGCGCTTTAATTTTTTTTTTCTCATTTATGTTACTCTATTTTATTGATTTTAAAACTGTTTTTTAAAAAAAATGGGTCACTTTTATTCCTATTACAATGAATGTAAACATCTCTTGTAATATAAAAAAGCATGACAGGTCCTCTTAAATATGAAATCTGGGGTCAAAAAGACATCAGATCTCATATTTGGACTTAAAAATGTCCCTTTAAGACCTATGGGTGGAAGTGACGTTTTGATGTTGTTTCTGCCCTGCTATGGTATGGAGACGGGTGGAGGCCATCTTGCCCTCACTCGTATCCATACCCAGCCACTGAGGCCAGGTACACACGATCAGTCCATACGATGAGAACGGTCAGAAGGACCGTTTTCATCGGTTAACCGTTGAAGCTGTCTGATGTGCCTACACACCATCGGTTAAAAAAACAATCGTATAAGAACGCGGTGACGTAAAACACAACGACCTGCTGAAAAAAATGAAGGTCAATGCTTCCAAGCATGCGTCGACTTGATTCTGAGCATGCGCGGCTTTTTAACCGATGCTTTTGCATACTAACGATCGGTTTTGACCTATCGGTTAGGCGTCCATCGGTTAAATTTTAAAGCAAGTTCTCTTTTTTTCACCGAAGGATAACTGACCAATGGTGCCCACACACGATCGGTTTGGACCGATGAAACGGACCTTCAGTCTGTTTTCATCGGTTTTGACTGATTGTGTGTACGCGGCCTTACAGGTCCTGATCACCTCCGCCACTACCAGCGGCTACGGTAAGCGGCGGAGGGCATAGGAGAGCAGCGGGAGGGGGGGCGACGAATCCGCCGCAGAGACCACCATTATTGTTTACAGGATCGGCCGCTGAAAAGATCGATATCTTGGTTGTGGCAGCAGCTTCTGCCATTACCGAGATATCCATCTTTAAATTGCTGATTTTTTACTGTCCTGCCTGAGTGTTCATCCAGGAGAGGTGGAGCAGGAAGATGGCTGCTTGCATGAAGCTTCTATGCCTAATAGTGCCCTGGAGAAATGCGTTTAAGCTACCAGTGATGTACATTACCTAGCTTCCAACTGTCCACAGTACATGTACTGCGGATGACTGGCAGCTACAGTAAGGTGACCAGATTTTTTAAATGAAATCCGGGGACATATTTTTTCTTTACTAGTAATGGCAACAATCAGCGACTGTCTGCCCGTCGCCGCCCACCTCACAGCATCTTAAGTTTTAAGCCCCGTACACATGGCCAAGGTTCTCGGCAGAAACCAGCGAGAACCTCGCTGGGAGCCGCATTCTGCCGAGAACCTCGGCCGTGTGTACGCTCTCGGCGAGCCCCGCCCGTCGGGAAACCCGTCGAGCAAATAGAAAACAGGTTCTCGATTTGCTCGACGGCCCGTCGGGATGAATGGCTGGTTGCCTTTCCCGACGGGCGGGTCGCCGATTCTGACGGCCGGCAGAGAACCTCGACGGGCGGAACGATGTGTTCCGTCCGTCGAGGTTCTCTGCCGTGTGTACGGGGCCTTACTCTTCGGGCCTCAGCTACTACTGGGTGGGGAGTGGAGGAAGATCACTCCGCCAAGGAAGGCAAGGAGATAGGCAGATGGCTGGCCAGGATTTGAGCCAAGGCAGAAGAACATGTGAGCGGAGCTGAATGGGCATGCGCCCGAAACTGAAGAAATATTCCTCTGCTCTGATGAGTACATGATCATCAGAAAGGGGCACAGATAATGGGAAAAATACAACCCCCCTATGCTATTAGGCATGGCAGAGCGGGTGTGTGTAATTCAATTTTTTTTATTTTAATTCTGCACTGACTGCCCAGGGGCGCGCAGCATGCCACACACATGATATCTCTATCCACAGGACACAGTGGACTGTGTTTTCCAGTACCTAGCTGCTTTGACCTGCTGGTAGATAATGTGATAAAAAAAAAAAAAAATGTTAAATGAAAAACAATGTAAAAAAAAATATATAATAAAAAATTCAATTTTTTTTTTTTTTTTTAATATACTATCACCAGTTAGTGTCCCCAATCACTGCCACAGGAGCCATAAAACAAATTGTGGAAAAAAAACATTGGGCCAGATTCACAGAGCGATTACGCTGGCGTAACAGGAGATGCGCGGCGTAAGTCTAAATTTGCGCATGCGTTTCGATGCTCCGCATCCCCAAAATGAGATACGCAAGAAGTGTAATTTCGATAGAAAGGCGCATCAGTCCGCGCAAAACTGCGCTAGACACACCATTGATTTGCTATTCAAATATGCTAATGAGGGAGTTACGGGGATCCACAAAAGAACGTTGGTGCAGCGCAGGCTACGCGCTGTGCGCAACAGCTGCACGGCCTGTCTAAAATTAGACCATATAGAAGGTGGTATAAAATTAGACAATTCGTCTACATGTCAGAGAAAGCAACACTGTTAGTGAGGAGCTGAGCAGTCACACGTGTTGCACAATAATCTGTATGCCAACATGCCAGGGACATAATCGCTCATAGCTATACTACTGACTTTAGAGGAGCAAAGAAGGATGAGGGCACGGAGGAGGGCACAGAGGAGGGCACAGGAGAGGATATACCGCACCCGCATAGACCTCTTTGGCATGAGTGATTCTGAGGTGTATCGCATCTTCAGATTCACCCCTCATGCCATCCTGGAATTAACCATAACCTTGCAGGAGGACATCACCAGCCCAACACACCGCTCACATGCAGTGCAGCCACTGGTCAAGGTCATGGCAACACTCCATTTCCTTGCCAGTGGCTCTTTTCAAAGAACAAGTGGAGTGGTGGCTGGGATGTCACAATCCTCCATGAGCAGATGTGTGCACCAGGTTGTCCCAGCAATCCTCAGACGCATGGCCAACCAAATCATCAAACCCAACACTGAGGAGCTGCGGCTGAAGGCAATGACAGATTTCTACAGAATTGCCAGATTCCCACGCACCGTGGGGGTCATTGATTGCACACATGTGGCACTCCAGCCCCCCCATGAGACAGAGCACATATACCGCAATCGGAAGCATTGGCATTCCATCAACGTACAGGTGATAGTCGATTCCCAATGCCTCATATGGCACGTCCATGCCAAACACCCCGGATCCAGCCATGACAGCTACATATACAATCAGAGCCCCATCCGAATGGAATTCAAACAGAACGTGTATGGGGACACCTGGCTGGTTGATGAGTGACATGGGTGGCAGGCATGACTGAGCCCCCCATGATGCACACATCACAAGGGGCACATGCACGACTAACATCCTCCTGTCTTTTCCCTTCCAGGTGACTCTGCATATGCACTGGGACCCCATCTCATGACTCCTATCCGGAACCCCCAAACCCCAGGAGAGGAAAGATACAATGAAGCCCACGCCCAAACACGTGCAGTGGTGGAGCGCACCTTTGGCCTCCTGAAGTCACGTTTCCGATACCTGGATAAGTCTGGGGGGACCCTGTTGTATTCCCCAAACTTTGTGTGCCAGATCATCGGTGCATGTTGCATTCTGCATAACTTTGCAGTGAGAAAGGGCCTGCAGATTGACATACGTAATGACTTGACCCCTGAACCAGACAATCCCCCCCTAACCGAGGTTACCCCGTCTTCTGAGGGAAGAGCAGCCAGGAGACAGCTCACGTTCGGCATCTTTGCACGTTAAACACACACATTAATCATGGCACAATGAGAATGCATGCATGCACACCACTGTGGTCCCTAGCACAGACACATCACATCCTCATCTAATTGGATTAGCACAAGCCCACCATGCTGGACTTGTGAGCAGCAACGCCACACCACGGCTCCAATTATGTCACTGTACATTCATACACCATTCACACGGACCTGGGAATCACTTCTCCCTGGGGAACCCTTCTCCACCAAATCTGAGGGTGACACCCCTTTGCCAGCAGGAATATCACCCCCACATTCCAAAAACATTCACATCACAAAAAAAAATGTCCAGCAAAAAAAAAAATTTCCAGCAAAAAAAAAAAAGGGGGGGGGGAAACAAATTAATGCCATTGGTGTGAGCCACGCCTGGGGCGCCCACGGCCACGGCCCCGGCTCCTCAGGGGAGACTCATGGGGAGGGGGGGGGGATCCGGGGAAGGAGGAGCAGCCCCTGGTCTCTGCCCACCTGGCGGCCTGCCCTCCAAGGCCACGGCAATTCTGGTCAGGCCAGCATCTAGTGTTGCCGTGTTGGCCTGGATAGCCTGGATGAGGGCCCTCACATCCTGCCCAACGTCTGCTGTTGTAGTCTGCAGTACGTTTAGGCAGTTTGTAAGAGCCCGGGAGTGGCAGTCCAGGTCCCCAAGCATATCCTTAATGGAGGACAGGCTGTCCTCCATCCGTCCCAAAGTCTGGCTGACCTGTCCCAGATGGCGGGTCTGAAGGGCCTGGTCCCTTCTCAGATTGGCGGGCAGAAGCTCGGCCACCCCCCTGGTCTTCTGGGATGACTTCCTGCCTCCATCTGAGGCTTGTGGCCAGTGAGAAGGAGAGGCCCTTGGGAGAGGAGCCCTGTTTGGGGGAGGAGTGGGAGGGGCTAGCCCTTATGGAGGGCTGGCTGCTGCCAGCCAGAGAGGAAGACTCCTCCAAAAACAGCAATCCACTGGCTGACATGACATCCTCCTCCTCAAACTCCTCCTCCTCAACCTCCTCCTCTTCAACCTCCTCCGAGGACTCCGGCCTTGTCGGGGGTCCTCATCAGGCTGGGATGGTGCGGTCAGCCCAGATGGCCCAGCACCCTCCTGCTCATCTGTGGATGACACAAAACATTCACAGGTTGGAGGATTCACACACTTGCCACATATTCCCTTTCACCCCCTCCCCCACACATGCTACACACCTGATAGGGCAAAAAAACCTTACCTGGCATCACGCCTTCATGACTGAAGTCATAGCCAGGCAGGCCCTCCACCTGTTGTCTATGAAAGGTGTGGGCCACCGCACGTTCCTCCGCTGTCAGCTGAAGAGGGCATGGTGGGCCCCCTCCTGTGGCCCTGGCATGGGCTGCCATTTTGGCCAGCTTCTTTCTGACCAGACGCCGGAGGTCATTGATCTTCTTTTCAATCCCTGACCGTGTCAGGGTCTCTCCCCCCCCCGATGCATTCACCTCGTCAGTAATGTTCTGCAAGATCTCACGCCTCCTGGCCGGGGTGGTGTTGGCACTCTCCGGGCCGTGGAGGAAACGCCCATATTGGGAAATGGCCCGGGCAAGAATTTGTTTCTCCCCCAAAGTAAAATTTAACTTCCTCTTCCTCTCAGTCATACAAAAACTCTCTCCCAAACAATCACCAAAAATCACTCACAAAAACAAGCAGGAAAAATCAAGCAAGAAAACAAACAAACAAACAAAAAACTATCAACCAAAAAGTCTCACAAGCAGTCACCAAAAAACACTTTCAAATATCTTCTACAAAACACTAGATCAAACAGTCCACAAATATCACAAAGACAAATCACAACGCAACAAACAACAGAACAAAAGCACCTTGCTGTATAGGGAGGGATACAAAGGGATGTACTTTTGCAAAGGAAGTGCGTTTGTGTCTGTCTATATATGCTGTCTGCGTAGTTCACTAAGTTGCCCGAGTCCACTTCCAATTTCACTGATTGCGCCGTTCCCGAGTTGTGAGCATGCGCACAGAGGTGCTGACCATGGTCTGCTTAATGTGCGCATGCACGAGCCGGCCGGCCCTTCATTTGCATGGGGTCACGGGTCATTTCAATGTAACACGCCCACGTCCTTCCCAATTTGAATTACTCCGCCTTACGCCTCTGAAATTACGTTGCACAGGCGCTATTTTCTGCGCAAAACAAACGAGAATACGGTGATTGCGCCACTACATTGCGGCAGTCTAACGTAAAGGAGGTGCGCTACGCCAGTCAAAAAATGCGCCAATGTACGTGAATCTGGCCCATTCTATTTAACTTTTTTATCTTCCAACAATTGTGACAAAAAAAATTACAACTTCAAAAACTTGGCAATGCCTTTTACTAAATGCATCTGATTGTCTAATTTCCAAAAATGGGTAATTTGGGGGCTATTTGTACTGGCATTTTAAGAGTCTTAAGAAATTGGATTGGCCGCCAGTACTGTACATCAGAATTGGTAAATTTTCAAATCTACTGTATATATACCATAGTTTGTAGAGACTCTAAGTTTCACACAAACCAATTATTGTAGACACTTATTGAGATTTGTTTTTACCAAAGACATGTAGCAGAACATATTTTGGCCCAAATTTATAAAAAAAAATGGATTGTATTGGCTATGTTTTCAAATTTTTTGATATTTTTTTGTTTCTTTCGTCAAAAACTCAGTAGTGATCAAATACCCCTAAAAGAAACACTCTATTTGTGTGAATTTTTTTTATATAAATCTCATTTGCATACAGTATTGCATGGCTGCACAATTGCCAGTGCTGAACAGCAAAAATGGTCTGGTCATGAAGGGGGTAAAACCTTCCGGAACTCAAGTGCTCACTGTTCACCAGTGACGGCTGATAGATTTTTTATTTATTTTTTGGTGGTCAGTCGGGTCACAGGGCCCCCCCGTCAGTTGGTCGTTCATTAGCCCCGCACTTACCCCATTAAGGTCAGGGGGTGGCGGCTAGCGCCTCCTCCTCCTGGTGTTTTACAGTGGCTTCCCCTGTGTCTCCTCAGCAGCCAATAGGATCACTTCTCCTCTCAGCCAATCAGGTGACGGGTCTCAGGACCCAGTCCTGGTTGACTGGGAGGAGAATCAGGATGGCAATAGCGAATATTCATTTGCTGTTGTCACACAAGTGGGTGGGCTCAGAGCGCGGAGCCTATATGTTTCTAAAGATAAAAAAAAATCATTTGAATCATTGCATTCGCCACTAGATGCATGGATTAGGGGGAAGGCTCACCCACTAAAGGTACCTAAGATGGATCATTTAAAATCTGGGTTCCGTTAGGCTGCTCTCAAAAGGCGAGTCCTTTAGCTATTTTTTTGTCTATTTCAGGTACCTAGTGCCCTAACCCTCTCTCTTGACTTTATTACATAAACCTTCAAAACATACTAAAGTCAGGGCTGGATTCCCGACAAGGCCACCGAGGCCAGGCCTCGGGGCGGCAGTGAGTGCAGGGGCGGCGCTGGTTGTAACGCACAGTGGGAGACTTCTGTGTCATGGAGCTCACTGTGAAAACTTTGGTTGTGCTGTGATAAAAGTCCTGTCCTCCACCTAGACCAGCTCGTGTGATAGAGGCAGTGTTCTGTCTATTACATGAGCTGGTCTAGGAGGAGGGCGGGACTTTTATCACAGCGTGCCCAAACTTTTCACAGTGAGCTCTGTGACACAGCAGGAGCAGAAGATGCCCGCTGTGCGTAATGCACACACTGATGGGTGAGGCTACAATGTTTGGCACAGTAAGGCTGCAATGATGGTGAGGAGGGCTGTAATGATGGTGAGGGGGGCTACAATGAGGGCACAGTAAGGCAGCAATGATGGTGAGGGAGGCTGCAATGAGAGCACAGTAGGGCAGCAGTGATGGTGAGGCTGCAATAAGGGCACGGTAAGGCTGCAATGATGGTGAGGCGACAATGATGGGCATGATGAGGCGGCAATGACGGGCGCGGGTTGGGGGACTTTCAGGTTTTTTT
Source organism: Rana kukunoris (assembly GCA_029574335.1). NCBI lineage: Eukaryota > Metazoa > Chordata > Amphibia > Anura > Ranidae > Rana > Rana kukunoris. Next base: position 169,371,155 of record CM056055.1, on the reverse strand, counting down.
TTGGCGGGGGGGCGGCATTGAAGGACCCAGCCTTGGGTGGCAAAGGGAGTAAATCGGGGCCTGACTAAAGTGATTGATGCCAAGTTTCCAAGAGCCACTTAGGGGTACTCAGCCATTGCTCAATGGTAAGGAAATGCTACACTTATATACAGGAGTAGCAGCGCCCCTTATCTGATTAAATTTCCGTTTTATTAAAGAACCTTTTCAGGTAGTTTTGGCAGCAACGCATGCTTTTTTTTTATCAATTATTATTTACAGTAGGCTGCTTTGATTCATGGATAGAAATTGCCCAACAGTTTTCTGAGCCTTTCCGTGTTTCAGCTAATGCAAAGCTGACCAATTGAAATCAAATGCTCAAAAAAATTGCCAGTAGAAAGACAGCGACACAAAAAGACACAAAGCACCAACAGAAACAAGACCTCACAACTACTATTGACAGAAATAAATCACAATTTGCTAACTGTCCTTAATCTTGTCTGCTTTCTCTATTCTCTCCCTACACTAACTTCATAACACTAATGCCACATACACACGTTCGAACAAACCAATGAGAATGGTCTGATGGACCGTTTTCATTGGTCAAAACCGATCGTGTGTGGGCGCCATCGGTTATTTAACCATCGGTTAAAAAAAAAAAAAAAACTTGTTTTAAATTTAACCGATGGATTCCCAACCGATAGAACAAAACCAATCGTTAGTAGGCACGACCATCGTTTAAAAATCCACGCATGCTCAGAATCAAGTCGACGCATGCTTGGAAGCATTTAACTTCAGTTTTTTCAGCACATTGTTGTGTTTTACGTCACCGCGTTCTAACGCGACATTTTTTTGTAACCAATGGTGTGTAGGCACGACTGACCATCAGTCAGCTTCATCGGTTAACCAATGAAAACAGTCCATCAGACCGTTCTCATCAGATGGACCGATCGCGTGTACTTGGCATAAGGCTGCTATGATGTGGGGAGCTGACTTATAAAAAGGCCCCGTTATCGGCCCTTCTGAGTTTGCTGGTCATAATTCTAAACTCAAACAGTTATGGATAAAAAACAAAACAAAAAAGAGACGAGAAAATTTGGACAGAAATTCACTGGGACCCATGTATTCAAACTAAGAGACCTTGGCTTAAGTTCAAGGTTACAGTGAATATGATCTTAAACCCTGCAATGTCAAATCAATAGCAAAGGACTATTGCTGCCAAATAAACTAAAAAAAAAGGGAACGTCACACAAGGAAATATACAAAACATCTGTCATAAATAAAACATAGCCCATAAAATATTTATAAGTCCATGCTATGACATCCAAGATTTAAATGAAAAAATATTTTTACCACTGTTGTGCCAGCAAAGTGAAATTTAAAAAAAAAAAACAGAATTTAAAGAATATGTAAACCCAACATTTCATATTGCTGATATGTGCCTGCTGTACCTTGTACTTGCATGAAAAAGTTTCCTGTTCTCTTTCTATTTCTTCCTTTGTGTGAAATACTTGGTGATCCTGCCAGTCTCTCTGCTTTCCTATTAAAATTGACCATGCTAGGCATGAGAGCACAGCCTGGTCAGTGTTCTGGCTGTGCTGAGAACTTAGCCTGCTCTTCTCCAATGATCAGACTTGTCGTGACACATGCAGTCATTCACTGGGATGATCAGTGTACTATAGCTTCCCCTCCCCAGCTCTCTGAACTCCTTATGCAGCTGATAACAGAGGTTATGTGATCACTTAAAACAAAGTATGCATAACTTTTTTATATGTATACACAAATGCTTTGGCTTTCATTTCTATTTTAAACTAAATGGGTGGTTTTACAAGGTGAGGGTTCACATATACTTTAATCCTGGATGAGTAATCATTTGCACCTTCAGTGTCTATGCATGGACTTTTATGCACTATATTTTATTTATGATGGATGTTTTGTATATTTCCTGGTATGATATTCAGTATTCACATATTTATATTTATATCTTTTATATTTGCAGGGGTTGCATGTTCATTATTTATGTGGAAAAAAATTGGTTGGAGATCAATACTCACTATTTGTTAACACCATACTGGGTGTGCAATATACCCATATGGTGTCCCAAAACTTGCAGACTCACCAATGGTAGGTGCGGTCTCTGTGCCTAGTAAATATACATTTTTGTATTAAATCATTTTTCAAATAAAATGTATCCCATATTAAGCAGCATGGTCCCGACGCATCACTGAGGATTCGATGCGTGTACCCGGCGGCCGCGATGTCCGTCAGGTACACGCGATCGGCGGTGAGAGAGCAGGGACGTGGAGCTCTGAGTGTAAACACAGAGCTCCACGTTCTGTCAGGGAAAGGAGACAGATGCTGTTTCTCTTGTACATAGGGAGACAGCATCGGTCACCTCCCCCAGTCACCCCCCTCCCCCCACACAGTTGGAACACACCCAGGCAATACATTTAACCCCTTTCTCACCCCCTAGTGTTAACCCCTTTACTGCCAGTCACATTTATACAGTAATTAGTGCGTTTTTATAGCACTGATCGCTGTATAAATGTGAATGGCGCCAAAAGTGTGTCAAAAGTGTCCGATGTGTCCGCCGCAATATCGCAGTCCAAATAGAAATCGCAGGTCGCCGCCATTACTAGTAAAAAATAAATCATAATTCTGTCCCCTATTTTGTAGGCGCTATAACTTTTGCGCAAAGCAGTCACTTATTGTGATTTTTTTTACAAAAATACGTAGAAGAATATGTATCAGCCTAAACTGAGAACAATTTTTTTTTTTTTTTTAAATTGGGATATTTATTATAGCAACAAGTAAAAAAAAAAATATATATATATATATATATATATATATATATATATTAATGAAAGAAACAAGCAGTGAGTTATACACACAATTTGTCTATGTATCTGTCTCCACAAAGAACCCTTTTGTAGGAGTCAGCAAAACAGCAAAAGAAACATATAACAAGCTAATTCTACAGTTAACTTTAACCACTTGCTTACTGGGCACATAAACCCCCTTCGTGCCCAGGCGAAATTTCAGCTTCCGGCACTGCGTCGCTTTAACTGACAATTGCGCGGTCGTGCGACGTGGCTCCCAAACAAAATTGGCGTTCTTTTTTTCCCCACAAATAGAGCTTTCTTTTGGTGGTATTTGATCGCCCGTGCGGTTTTTATTTTTTGCGTTATAAACAAAAAAGAGCGACAATTTAAAAAAAAATATATATATATATATACAGTATAGATATATATATATATATATATATATATATATATATATATATATATATATATATATATATAAAACAAGTAAAGCTCTCTTGATTCAACTGAATTTCATTGTGAGGTGTGTCTACTCCAGAAGCCTGCATAACAGAAGAAGGGTAACAAAAGGATTTTTATTAAACAGCTTACCTGTAAAATCCTTTTCTTGAAGTACATCACGGGACACAGAGCGCATAGCCATTACACTTGGGTTATATGGGTACCTTCAGGTGTGGACACTGGTGTAATCAATTTCACAGGAAGTTTCCTCCCTATATAACCCCCTCCCACTGGGAGTGCTTCAGTTTTGTAGCAAGCAATTCTCCCGAGGTTACACAATGTTCCCCAAAAGAGGGGTGGGAGCTCTGTGTTCCGTGATGTACTTCAAGAAAAGGATTTTACAGGTAAGCTGTTTATTAAAAATCCTTTTTTCTTTATCGTACATCACGGGACACAGAGCGCATAGCCATTACACTTGGGATGTCCTAAAGCAATGCTCTATGAAGGGAGGGAGACCGTAAGGCCAAGAATAGCCAAATAAAAACATTGTCAGGAGAAAACATGGCTCCACCAACAGAAAAACAAGGGGGCGTGAACCGGGCCAGAGGATTCTATACTGCTGCCCGTAGGACCGCCTGCCCAAAAGCTGCGTCCGTACCCTTTGCAACGTCCAACTTATAAAATTTAGTAAACGTATGTACGGAAGACCAGGTTGCCGCCTTGCAAACCTGTGCCATAGAGATCTGATGGTGTGCCGCCCAGGAGGCACTCATGGCCCTCGTAGAATGGGCTTTAACTGATAAGGGAGGTGGAACGCGCTTCAGACCATATGCCTGAAAAATCAGCTGCTTAATCCACCTAGCCAAGGAAGACTTGGCAGCCGGCTGACCCTTCTTGGGGCCATCCGGAAGAACAAAAAGCACATCTGTTTTCCGAATCTTCTCTGTAGCCTTGAGATAGACCCTCATGGCTCGAACCACGTCCAAAGTATGAAGCCGTCTTTCCTCTCTGGACTGGGGAGTAGGAAAGAAGGATGGTAGGACTAGGTCCTGATTCAAGTGAAAACTGGATATGACCTTAGGAAGGAAAGAAGGTTGAGGCCGCAGAACCACTCTGTCCTTATGCAGAATAAGGTATGGCTCCCTGCATGACAAGGCTGCCAGCTCGGAAACCCTTCTGGCTGAAGCCATAGCCACCAAGAAAACCAACTTTCGGGTTAGTAGCACAAGAGGGATTTCTGTCAGAGGTTCAAACGGCTGCCTTTGTAAAGCTGACAAGACCAGATTTAAATTCCAGGGGCAGAGGGGAGCTCTAATAGGGGGATTCACATGCAAGACCCCCTGCAAGAAGGTTTTCATAAGCGAATGGGTGGCCAAGGGTCTTTGAAACCATATTGATAAAGCCGACACCTGCCCCTTTAGAGTACTAAGAGCCAACCCTTTGTTAACGCCAACCTGGAGGAATCGCAAGATCCTGTCAATAAAAAACTTTCGAGGATGCCATTTTTGAGACTCGCACCACTCCACATAGGTTCTCCAGACTCTGTAATAAATATTTCTGGAGACCGGTTTCCTAGCCTGAATCAACGTAGATATGACCTGATCTGAGAGGCTTCTGCCCTTAAGAATTAGGGATTCAGCCGCCAAGCCGTCAAATTTAGCTGCTGTGAAGCAGGGTGGCAGTTTGGGCCCTGAGACAGCAGATCTGGGCGCAGGGGGAGCGGCCACGGCGCCCCGACTGACATCTTCACGATGAGTGCGTACCAAGCCCTCCTGGGCCAGGCTGGGGCCACCAGGATCACAGGCCTGCGCTCCACCCGGATCCTCCGTAGAAGGCGGGGAATCATCTGCAGTGGAGGGAACGCATACAGAAGAGAAAACTGGTGCCAAGGACAAACCAAGGCATCGGTCCCGTAGGCCGAGGGATCCCTGGCTCGGGATATGAATTTGTCCAACTTTTTGTTGGATCTCGTTGCCATAATGTCCACCTCTGGGACTCCGAATCTTTGGCAAATCTCTTGGAATACCTGGGGGTGAAGAGACCATTCCCCCGGGAGCAACTGTTGACGACTCAAAAAATCTGCTTGAGAATTGTCTATCCCTGGGATGAACACCGCCGAGGCTTCGGCCCATGAGAAAATCAGGTTTACTTCTCTTTGGGCTGCTGGGCTCTTCGTGCCCCCCTGGTGGTTTATGTATGCCACCGCAGTGGCGTTGTCGGACTGTATCCTTACTGGCAGACCCTGAAGGGGGAGAGTCCAGGCGATCAGGGCCAGCCGAGCAGCTCTGATCTCCAAGATATTGATGGGAAGTAGTTTTTCTGCCTCCGACCACTGCCCTTGCTGGGTCTGTTCTTCTAGAACTGCCCCCCAACCTGACAGGCTGGCATCCGTGGATACTATCTTCCACGTGATGGGGCAAAAGGATTTCCCTTTTGACAAATTTTGAGAGACCAGCCACCAAGACAGGCTGCGCCGGACCTTCGGGGAGAGCACTAACGGACGATCTAACGCCTGAATGGACTTGTTCCAAGCAGAGAGAATGGCTGCCTGAAGATATCTGGTATGGATCTGGGCGTAGGGCACAGCCTCGAAGGCGGCCACCATCTTCCCCAGCAGTCGCATACATAGGCGAATAGTCGGCCTCTTCTTGCCTAAGATCACTTGAACTGCTTGAGCTATTGATCTGATCTTTGCTTGAGGTAAAATTATCCTCTGGCAGTCTGTATCTAGCCGAAGGCCTAGATATTCCAACTGCTTTGTGGGTTTCAATACCGATTTTTCTAGGTTTACAATCCACCCGAATTCCTCTAGATGCTGAACTGTGCGACCTACTGCCTGATTGAGGTTGGAAGCTGAGCTGTCGATAACCAGAAGATCGTCCAAGTAAGCCAAGACTAAAATGCCTTCTGTCCTAAGGATGGCTAGCACCGGGGCTAACACCTTTGTGAATACCCGCGGAGCTGTTGCCAACCCGAAAGGGAGGGCTACGAACTGGTAATGGCGGTGATCTATCATAAAACGAAGAAACCTGTGATGTGCCGGGTAGATCGGCACGTGCAGATACGTATCTTTTATGTCTATAGATGCTAGCAAGTCGTCTTGATGTAGGCTGGCTGCCACCGAACGTATGGACTCCATACGAAAGGTCTGAATGTTTAGAAAGCGATTTAGGCGTTTGAGGTCCAAGATAGGCCTGACGTCGCCATTGGGCTTTGGTATTATGAAAAGGTTGGAGTAGAATCCCAGACCCCATTCCTGGGTTGGTACTTCTACAATTACCCCTTGGAGCAAGAGACGATCCAATGCTTTTACAAGAGAGGCCCTCTTTAATGGGTCGCTTGGAAGACTTGACCCCTGAAGATGAGGAGGGGGGACTTCCCGAAACTCTAGCTTGTAGCCCGTGGTTACCACGGATCTTACCCAAGAGTGGGGAATTCTGGCCTTCCACACTTCGGAGAAAAACCGAAGCCTTCCCCCCACCCAAGAGAGTGGGGGCGCCCCTTCATGAATCTGACTTGAGGACTGGTTTAACCGGCTTGCGAGACCATGGCCTCTTGCCTGTCGTGGCTTGTCCTTGTGGGCGGCTATTAAATGCTGAACGCCCGGGAGGCCGTCGATACTGACGGGAAGTTGAAGGGGCCGAGCCTACGAAGGCCTGTCGCTTAAATGCGGGCCCACGCGATCTTTTCTTGACAGGCAAGAAAGAACTTTTACCACTTGATATGGTCTGAATATATTTATCTAGGTCTTCACCGAATAGTCTCCCACCATGAAAGGGAAATCCTGCTAAAAGCTTTTTGCAGGGTGCCTCTGCTGACCAGTTTTTTAGCCACAAAAGGTGACGCATATGAACCAACAGCAGAGATAAACGGGACGCCTGTTGAACGGAGTCCTTAATAGCATCTACTGCAAAGCAGAGAGCTCTTGGGAGGTCAGCCAATTCACAAGCTTGCTGAGCCGGTATGTCCCTTAACCACTTGAGGCCCGCGCTACCGTCGGATGACGGCAACAGCGCGGGCCTGAAAATCCAACATGCCGTCATTTGACGGCATGTCATTCTGGCTTTCCCAGCGCGCGCTGTACAGCGCGCTGCGGGGAAGCCCTGTGTTGTCCGTTTTCGCTTGGACACGGCCAATCACAGATCGCAGCAAATGGCCAATCAGAGTGGCCGTTTGTGATGCGATCTGTGGGCCAATGAGAGATGATCTCTCATAGATCATCTCTCATTGCCGGCTCACACAGAGACAATGTCCTGTCTCTGGAAGGGAGGAGCCCGATCTGTGTTCCTTCCTACATAGGGACACAGATCGGTCACCCCCCCAGTCACCCCCCCCTCCCCCTACAGTTAGAACACACCTAGCATACACATTTAACCCCTTCCTCACCCCCTAGTGTTAACCCCTTCAATGCCAGTCACATTTATACTGTAATTAGTGCATATTTATAGCACTGATCGCAGAATAAATGTGAATGGCGCCAAAAATGTGTCAAAAGTGTCCGATGTGTCCGCTATAACGTCGCAGTACCAATAAAAATCGCAGATCGCCGCCATTTTTTACCAAAAATATGTAGAAGAATACGTATCGCCCTAAACTGAGAAAAAAAAATGTGTTTTTTTTTTAATTGGGATATTTATTATAGCAACAAGTAAAAAATATTGTATTTTTCTTCAAAATTGTCGCTCTTTTTTGTTTATAGCGCAAAAAATAAAAATCGCACAGGCGATCAAATACCACCAAAAGAAAGCTCTACTTGTGGGGAAAAAAGGACATAAATTTTGTTTGGGAGCCACGTCGCACGACCGCGCAATTGTCAGTTAAAGCGACGCAGTGCCGGAAGCTGAAATTTTACCTGGGCAGGACGGGGGTGTAAGTGCCCAGTAAGCAAGTGGTTAATATCTGTTTAGTCTGATCCTTTAAAGCCTGACAAACGCCAATGGCTGCCACTGCTGGCTGAACCACGGCACCTACTGTGGTAAAAGAAGCCTTCAGTAGGGTCTCCAATTTTTTGTCGACTGGATCTTTAAACACCTGGACATTTTCCACCGGACAGGTCAGGGATTTATTTATGCAGGAAATGGCTGTGTCCACGGTAGGGAGTGCCCATTTCTTTGCAAATTCTTCTTCCATAGGATAGAGAATGGTGAACCTTTTAGGAGGGATAAAAATCCTATCAGGTCGAGCCCAATCCTGAAAAATCACGCTCTTCAGAAGGGGGTGAACCGGGAAAGACGCACCACTCAATTGTGCCTTCAAGGAACCTAAAGAGGATACCGCGGGGGCTAATTGTTCTGACACTGGAAGTTTAAAAGCAGTGCGAACCATATCCGTCAGAGACTGGATCCACAGACTCTCTGCTTCAGAAGCCGAAAAAATTTCATCTATAGTGGAATCTTCAATGTCTGACCCGTCAGGACTCAGGTCCGCTTGATCCCCCTGTGGGTCCAATTCCTCCGAAGAGAGGACCTCTGCATCCGAACACACCGTTCTAGGTGACGGGGATCTATCAGGTCGAGCCCAATCCTGAAAAATCACGCTCTCCAGAAGGGGGTGAACCGGGAAAGACGCACCACTCAATGGTGCCTTCAAGGAACCTAAAAAGGATACCGCGGGGGCTAATTGTTCTGACACTGGAAGTTTAAAAGCAGTGCGAACCATATCCGTCAGAGACTGGATCCACAGACTCTCTGCTTGAGAAGCCGAAAAAATTTCATCTATAGTGGAATCTTCAATGTCTGACCCGTCAGGACTCAGGTCCGCTTGATCCCCCTGTGGGTCCAATTCCTCCGAAGAGAGGACCTCTGCATCCGAACACACCGTTCTAGGTGACGGGGATCTAGCCCGTTTGCCACCCGGCAAAGAGCGGGCAATTAAAGCAGTTAACCTTTTCTCTAGCCCACCCAGGGTGGATTCTAGCATTTCTTCCGTAACATAAACGGGAATGGGTTGATTGGGGGCCGCCTCTGCCCCTAGCACCCTCAATGGCTCCTGCACGATGCTGTTCGGTGGTCTATCTGGTGAGGGTGGGACCACTGGAGCCTGGCCCAAATCCTCTGACCCCGTTGGAGACCCCTTTACTTTTTTGCCACCTTTTGCAGCCTTAGCTGGTCCTGATCCCTTGGGAGCCATTGCACAACCTTGAGACACCCCTACAGCCAACACCCAACTGTTGTAGCTAGAAGTGAAACATTAATAATGACAGGCTATGGTAAAAAAAATTCTAAATTTTCATAAGCCTGAGAAGGCGGCAATACCGAGGAAAGTCCTGTGAGTATTGCCACACCAATGCCCGTTAGCTGGAGTCCAAGGTTGCACCGACTCAGATACTGCCAGATCTAAGGCTGAGTCCCTTTAAGAAAAAAATCTTTTTTTTTTTTTTTCTGGTCAGTGTGGACTTAAGTCCAGACCTGAAGATCCACAAACCACCACTGGGTGTCACTGTTAGCCAGAACTGGCTCAGCTGCGCGCTCTATGTCCTCACTCTCCACTGCTCTCAGGAGGGAATGACCAGCCAGGAAATGCTTTTTTGCTTTATCTGAGACCTGACGCTGCTGGCCCGCCCCCCCCCCACGCACGCTGACGCTGTAAAAGGCGGCGCGCACGCGCGCGCGCCCCCGCCCCCCCCACGCTGAAACCAACATGGAGGAAGCAGAGAGCAGAGGAGAAGCCTGGACCAGCGCAAGTAACACAGACACCCGGTAAGCCACTAATCTTTGTAGTGCACACATAGAGGAAGCTGTCCCCCTAGGCTTCCTAGGAAACAGGAGTTTTGTCAGCACTTCCTCTCTATACACGTGGGGCTGCAGTATCATGCTAACAGGCAAATCTGGGGGGAGTAGCAAAATACATATCTTTAAAAGCATATATATATCTACATGTTATCTGGGTAAACATTAGTACATCCCATCCTGCCTCAAAAGACATAGTGGAGATAGTGGCTGATGCACAAGCATACCATTAGCCAATCCAGAACCCCCAGGGGGATACCTACTGTCGAACCAAGTCCCGCAGGTTCCCTCTTACCTGCTCCACGCCGCAGGGTATTGCAAAATGCAAGAGGCCCAGCCTTCCCCCATCTCCGTGGGTATTGTCTTGGACCTTCAGGGACCGGGGTCCTGTGTTAAGGAACCCACACCCCTGGACCTATATAGCATCCTGGCATCAGTAGCGTTTAGTTCTTGGAAGAGACTAAGGCACTGGAGCCCAGAATCCAGCCCTCCAAGGAGAGGCATTATAGGCAAAACCCCACTCCAGCAGGGCCCGGGTACCGTACACCTTGGCTTTGAAGCACTTCGGACGGATCCGGCTAGCTATCCTGGGTCCCGAGACCTCCGAGGGACAGCTAGACGAGACCAACACCTAAGACACTGGCGAAAAAACTGAAGCACTCCCAGTGGGAGGGGGTTATATAGGGAGGAAACTTCCTGTGAAATTGATTACACCAGTGTCCACACCTGAAGGTACCCATATAACCCAAGTGTAATGGCTATGCGCTCTGTGTCCCGTGATGTACGATAAAGAAAATAATATTACATGTCTTCCTAGAGATACAAACTGCATGTTATTGGGATCTCATAGCGATACGCAGGACTTCCAAAATATTCGCAGTCTTGCCTGGTGTGCCAAGGGCGGGATTGAGCCATTTTAAGGGGGTGGACAGATTAATAAGAGTAGAACCCAAAATCTAACCAACATTGTTTATGTGGTAGCTGCTGATTTATCTTTAATTATTAGTTATTGATATTTTTTTATGCTTATTTTTGGATGCAGAAAATTCCTTTTGTATTTATTTTGTTAATGATCCTCATTCCTATTGTACTGCACTCAGGCCTCGTTTTGAACATAAACATAAGTCCACTGCTTTGCTACAAATACTGCAGGCTTACCAGCCAAAAGAAAAGAAAGAGAAACACAGTTCATTGTAGGAATCGTAGTACAGGTTTTATTTGTCTATTAGGTGTACAGTCAGATCCACTTTATTTGTAGAGTGGGAGGTGCAGGATGGGAAGAAACATTTAACCCAGCTTAAAGCGGACTTCCGCCCATTTAAAAGTCAATAGCTACAAAAAGTGTAACTGGTGACTTTTGATAATCAGACACTCATCTGTTCCACGGTTCAGCGATGCGGGTGCACAAAGCCTGCTTCTCTCCTCCTCCTCTCCGCAGCGCCGGCATTGTTACTGTGGGCACCCGGCTGCGGCTTCACAGCTGGGTGCTCACTGTGCATGCGCGAGCCTGGGCAATCTTCTGGTACCTGTGATGTGCAGGGCCGCTGATAGGGCAGTACAGGCAGCCCTGTTGTACTAGGCCCGGACCCCAGCAGCTCCACAGGGGGGCCTGGGCAACTTTACAGTTAATTTCTGTCCATTAAAAAAATAGAGCTTTATAAACTTCACCTCCTTCACCCGCTACTACTTGCTAAGGGAAGGGGCTGTAATTACATATTCCTGGGCCCCATCAGGTCATCAGAGGGGCCCAGGATGTGAGCGCAGTGGTGGGACTATTTCTTGTTTTTCAGGCGGATGTGCTTTTTAATTAGTCCCGGCCACTGCTGCTCACTGCCTTACCTGGTGGAGTGATACTATGATGCTGCGCTCCGCCTCCTGTCCTCATTTCTCATGTGCAGAGTGCACTGCAGACTGCCGAGACTGAGATGAGGCAATAGGCTCTGTGGCTGACAAGGGAGCAAGAACCTGGGCACCGTGGCTGCAGAGCACACAGTGAGTGGAGCACAGAGAATAGAATCTTCACTGTGTATTGCTTACACACAGCATGGCAAGTTACAGTATGTTTATTTAGAATTATGATACTTACACAGGCAGCATAGTCAGCATGTGCTCTGTAATGGTCTGCCACAGTGTCATATTGCTGTTGGGTGCTTACTTTGTCATGGCTGTACTGGGTTATAGTTTGTAACACACAGTACAGCCAAACTCAGAACCCAAAAGCCATTTGACACTGACAGATCCATGACAGAACACTGCTGTCTGTGCTGCCTGTGTGATTTTCATAATGCTGGTGAAGATGCAGTGAGATGTTGCTTTACACTTGCATTTGGGGGGGCAGTAAACATGTGCCCCCCCCAACCACCCCCCTTTAACCACTTCCTGTCCAGCGACATACTGGTACATTGCTGGATTGTAAGGGTGATATCTTGATCATCGCTACAGCGATGATCAAGATATAGGGCCAGATTCACAGAGCCCTTACTCCGGTCTATCTCCTGTTAGACCGGAGTACTTTCAAATTACCCGCGTCGTATCATTAGTTTGAATCCTCAAACCATGATACGACTACTTCGGGCTTCGATCCGACAGGCTTACGTCTTCGTACGCCTTCGTATCTACACTGCAATCTTTTTGCGGCCGCTGGGTGGAGTTCGGGTTGTTTTTTCACGTCGGGGTATGCAAATGAGCTTTTTCCGGCGATCCACGAAGTTACGATCGTCCTTCGCAATCTCTTACGGAATCTGTAGTCATCTTTTTGCTGCGTAAAGTTATACCAGCTATTAGCTGGTCTATAGTTAGATGGACCATGTTAAGTATGGCCATCGTTCCCGTGTCGAATTTCAATTTTTTTTTTTTTTTTTCCGTAAGTCGTCCGGGAATAGGAATGTACGTAAACGACGCTACTCAAAAAAAAATGATGTAACAACGTTATTTCGCGCAATGCACGGCGGGAAATTTCAGAACGGAGCATGCGCAGTTCGATCGCCGCGGGGACGCGCCTAATTTAAATGCTTCACGACCCCTAATCGCGTATTTCGATTCTGCCGCGAGAAATACACTACGCCGCCGTACCTTACGGGCTGAAATCTACCTGAATTTGTCTTAGAGCCAGGTAAAATACGGCCGTGTAGTGTATCTCTGATACTCTGTGTCATGCAATTGTACCTGAATCTGGCCCATAACTTTTTAGCCCCAGCGATTCTGCACAAAGTAAAAAGTAATCTTAGGCCTCGTACACACGATTAAATATATTTGTTCAAAACGGTCTGTCCGACCGATTTGAACAAATCTGTCTGCTGGCATTTTGGTTTGCTCGCGTGTACACACAAGCAAACCAAAATCCCCGCCAGCAGACAGCGCGCTGACGTGTCGGTGACGTGCCGGTGACGTTGACGCCGCCACTTCACCGCACCAGGAAGTTAAACACTTCCGCACATGCGTCGAAATCATTCGGCGCGTGTGCGAGAAGACATGTCTGCTGGTTAGCATACTAACCAGCAGACATGTCGGGCGGACGGGTTCCCAGCCGACAGGTTTCAAAGCATGCTTTGATATCTGTCGGGTGGCCAAATCCGTCGGCTTGCCCGTACATACGGTCAAATCTGTTTGCTGGGACGGTCGGGCCGACCGTTTCCAGCAGACAGATTTGATCGTGTGTACGAGGCCTTAGTGGTTAAGAAGCCCCTGGATTACTTTTACAGTCAGTGGAAGGGGGTTCCACCACCATCACGCCACCACCTTTGCTGGGCTCTCCAATGCAATCGGGTCCTGTGAGCAGCAGCATCCAGTTCCTGGGACACAGTGAGTAGCACTGATGTAGTTCCTCCCACTTTGTGCTGTCAGAAACCAGGAGCAATTACCAGCTTGAACAAGCAACTGATCAAACCGATCTGGGTTTGATCAGATGCTTTGGAGGCCAAAGGATAGATATGGGGTCTAATAGACCCAAGATCTCTCCATAAAGGGGACCTGTCACTGCCCCATGCTATAACTAGGGATGTTGTTCATTACTTCTGATAGCAATAAAAGAGATACAAAAAAATGAAAGACACAGTGAAAATGTTGTTTTGTTAATAAAATAAAATTGAAAAAATCTGTCCCCCTGTACTGATAAGCCATAATGATTGTGTGTGCATATGTAAACGGTGAGAAATCTGCAGAGGTGGGGGAGGGGCCTGGGGTGGGGTTGATGGCGGGATTAAAGGGTGCCCCGTCAGGTAGTCTGTACGGGGCCCCATGATTTCTAACAGCAGCCCTGGTGATGTGTCCCAGAAGATTGCAGGGAGGAGGGGGGAGAAGTGATCTTCCTTACAGCACCGCGGCGCCAGGCAGGAAGTGGTTGCTGGGTGCCTGTAAAAACAGGGTAGCAGCTACCCCCCCCCCCCCCAAAAAAAAATCACCTACACTTAAAGCGGAAGTTCCATTTTTGGGTGGAACTCCACTTTAATTCGAAACACAGGCAGCGAATATCCTCCAGAGAAAGTTGCAGTCAAACTCTTGATACTTACAGCTTAACCACATAATAACTAATCTACCATTGAATACAAAGTATCTTACTCTGTTATTCACTCCTATTCATGCATCCGTCCCCTTTCAGGATGCCGGGGACATGAATTACACCAGCGGGGGTGTTTTTTTTGAAGCACCTGATTAGAGCCAGAGGCTCTAATAGGCTTCAAAATTGGGTGGGCTCGTGGCACAGAGCATTGCGCCAGGAGCCCACCCAGGTGTTACAACAGTGAATGAATATTCACTATTGAAACACTGATCCTCAATCCGGCCAATCAGAAGCAGGTCTGAGACCCGTTTTCCTATTTCCTGAAAAGAGAAGATTCCCAATTGCCCACTGAGGAGGAGGGAGGAAACGGAAGCTGCCGCAATGCCCGTGAAGAACAGGGGAAGGGAAAGCTGTCACCGCTGCCGAGCAAATGGCCCCCACAGGTTGGATGTCAGGTCCGATGTTGATATGTGTTTGTGTTTTTTAACTGTCTCATAGCATTTTCATAACATTAGTTAATATCCACAAATACTAGTGCTCCTCCTTTGTCTGCTATTTTTTTACATTCGGTATTTGTGAATTTATTTATAAATTATGTAAGACTTTACATAAGACTAACAGAAAACAGGCTTTTTTCAAATCTCACTGTGCCCATTACATTACATTACATGCCTCATTGTGCCATTACATTACATGCCTCACTGTGCCATTACATTACATGCCTCATTGTGCCATTGCCTACTTCATTGTGCCATTATACATGCCTCACTGTGCCATTGCCTGCCTCACTGTGCCACTGCCAACCTCACTGTGCCATTGCGGACCTCCCTGTGCCATTGCCTGGCTTGACGATCTCCCTACCTTATCCTGTTTGCAGAGTTTGTCAGGCTGCGGGCGTCCATTATTCAAAATCCACACCTCCTCCTCAGGCTGTTCTGTGGTAGGCAGAACACTAATTTTCCCAGCAGAGCCTCTGTTCAGTGTTCTGCCTATCACGGATGTCCTCTCATCCAAGGCTGAGGATGAGAAAGCATCCATGATAGGCGGAACACTGAACAGAGGCTCTGCTGGGATTAGTGTTCTGCCTATAACGGAACAGCCTGAAGAGGAGGCGCGGCTTTTGAATAATGGACGCCTGCAGCCTTACAGACAGGTACCGGCGTATAAGACGACCCCCGAGTTTTGAGGCTTTTTTTTACATGCAAAAGGTCGTCTTTTTATTATACAGGTCGTCTTATTATTATACAGGATTTATATAGTGCCAACAGTTTGCACAGTGCTTTACAACAAGAGAGCAGACAGTATTCATCACAGGGATCAACTGACGGATCTCATCAACCTCCCCATAATCCTTTACTATTGCACTCCTGTAATGCTTGCTTAATTTTAACTTTCTAGCAATTAAATTACTCACATTAAGCATATCAAACAAATCAAAGTGGTAGTAGTCCATAATTCAAACCTTTGGATGGAAGTTTTATCTCATCTTTTGGGCGTTCATGTCTAAAAGAATGTAAAATGTTATTACAAAACTCCATCTCAGTGCTATCTGGTGTTTCATAATTAAGATTGCGCAAAAGACGAATCTAGAAGTATTTGGAACAACTAAACAAACTTGGTTAAACATTTTATAGACACGCATGGTAGAGACACAAAACTCTTGAAATAGAGATAATTTAATGCATATACAGACTCATTAGTAGAGGACAAATTTTCTATATTGTGTTTGTGTAATAAGTGTCACCGGCACAAAACATAATTGTTTAAAGGGGAGTTCCACCTACAATTTCACTTTTTAAATATAAATACCCCTGTATTACACAAGCTTAATGTATTCTAGTAAAGTTAGTCTGTAAACTAAGGTCCGTTTTGTTAGGTTGTTACAGCATTTATACAGTTTATAATCTAGAAATAGACCGTGGCCATCTTAAGTGTGGGCTTCATGAAGCCAGACTGTATGACTTTCTGGATTTCAGCTTTGCATATCTCGCACATGCTCAGTGCTGCACAAGCAATGTAATAGGTTACTGTAGGTATTTGTGATCTGCTGGTGTCAGTGCAGATATCTTAACAAAGTCTTAAGCCCTGTACACACAATCGGTTTGGCCGATGAAAACGGACCGATGGACCGTTTTCATCAGACAAACCAATCGTGTGTGGGCCCCATCGGTTTGTTTTCCATTGGTAAAAAAAAATACAACATGTTTTAAAATTGTCCTATGGATAAAAAAAAAAAACAATAGAAAAAACAATCGTCTGTGTGGAAGTCCATCAGTAAAAAATCCACGCATGCTCAGAATCAAGTCAACGCATGCTCAGATGCATTGAACTTAATTTTTCTTAGCACGTTGTAGTGTTTTACGTCACTGGGTTGGACATGGATTTTTGACCGATGGTGTGTAGGCAAGACTGATGAAAGTCAGCTTCATTGGATATCCGACGAAAAAATCCATCGGATTAGATTCCATCAGCTATCCGATCGTGTGTACAGGGCTTTAGTCAATCCAAAGCCCTAAAAACACTCCATTCAGATATAAAACACCAATCAATTAAACTGCGTATTAACTGCTTGCTGAACAGCCGCCGTCAATTTACGGCTGCAGGTCGGCTCTCCTGGACGAGAGCCCGTAGCTCTACGTCGGCTACTTTTGCGGCCACTAGGGGGCACGCACGCATCCCCGCTCGCCCCCGAGTCCCGCGCGCGTGCCCGGCGAGTACAGAGCGAGGGAGCTATGTGTGTAAACACACAGCTCCCAGTCCTGTCAGCGGAGTAAATGCTGATCTTCTGTTCATACAATGTATGAACAGAAGATCAGTGATTTCCCCTAGTGAGGCCACCCCCCATACAGTTAGAACACACCCAGGAACATACCTAACCCCTTCCCTGCCCCCTAGTGTTAACCCCTTCACTGCCAATGGCATTTTTATAGTAATCCAATGCATTTTTATAGCACTGATCGCTATAAAAATGCCAATGGTCCCAAAAATGTGTCAAAAGTGTCCGAAGTGTCCGCCATAATGTCGCAGTACTGAAAAAAAACGCTGATCGCCGCCATTACTAGTAAAAAAAAAATATTAATAAAAATGCCATAAAACGACCCCCTATTTTGTAAACGCTATAACTTTTGCGCAAACCAATCAATAAACGCTAATTGCGATTTTTTTTTTACGAAAAGTATGTAGAAGAATACGTATCGGCCTAAACTGAGGGAAAAAAATGTTTTTTTATATATTGTTTGGGGATATTTATTACAGCAAAATGTAAAAAATATTGCATTTTTTTCAAAATTATGGCTCTATTTTTGTTATTAGCGCAAAAAATAAAAACCGCAGAGATGATCAAATACCACCAAAAGAAAGCTCTATTTGTGGGAAAAAAAGGACGGCAATTTTGTTTGGGAGCCACGTCGCACGACTGCGCAATTGTCAGTTAAAGCGACGCAGTGCCGAATCACACATTGCTCTGGTCTTTGGGCAGCAATATGGGGGTAGATTCACATACACTTAATATTCCGCTGCGTAATCGAAATACTCTACGCTGCTGTATTTTACCAGGCTCTACACCGAATCCTGGTAGATTTTTGCCCGTACGCTACGGCGGCGTAGTCTATTTCTCGCCGCGTAATCGAAATACGCGATTAGGGGGCGTGAAGCATTTAAATTAAGCGCGTTCCTGCGGCGATCGAACTGCGCATGCTCCGTTCAGAAATTTCCCGCCGTGCATTGCGCGAAATCACGTCGTTACGTAATTCGTTGTTTGAGTAGCGGCGTTTATGAACATTCCTATTCCCGGACGACTTACATTAAAAATAATAAAAGACGTCGGAATACGTAGAAATTCGACGCGGGAACGACGGCCATACTTAACATGGGCTGTCTAATATTAGAGCAGCAAAAAGCTGGTATAGTGTTACGCAAATAAAAGATGACTAAAAGTGCCGTAAGAGATTGCGATTGAAGATCGTAATTTCGGGGATCGCCGGCAAAAGCTCATTTGCATACCCCGACGCCGAAAACGACGGGAAGTCCACCCAGTGGCCGCAATTTTATTGCAGCGTAGATCCCAAGGCGTACAAACACGTAATCCAGTCGAATTGAAGCCCGCAGCCGTCTATTCATGGTTTGAGGTTTTCGGCTAGCTAGAAAACGCGCGTAATTTGAAATTACTCCAGTCTAACACCAGTTAGACAGGCGTAATGGCTCTCTGAATCTGGCCCATGGTCCGGGGGTTAAGTGGTTAATTACAAAATAATGACATGTATTTTTAAATGCAGCTAGGGGAACTATTTGAATTTGAGACAGCCTCATGTAATCCTCACTCTCCTCTTGCACAGCAGCCCTCAGACTTGAATAGGAAGTGGCAGCGCTGGGAGCCAATCAGGTATCCTGCATGCACATGTACTGTCAATGAGACATGCTGATTGGAGGAAAGAGCAACATGATCAGGGGTGTGAACTTTTAGAAATAAAAATACTTTTGCAAGTAAAACAGCTTTGGTAAATGTTTTTCATCTGTGTGTTTAACTGTTTGCCTGGAGTTTAGATTGAAAGTGGTTGTAAACCTCAGACATGAAATCTGAACACAGCATGTACTTCTATAGTGTTTCTACAGAGCGCTAACTATCATTCCTCTCTGCTGTCTAGTTCCTCTGATATCTCCACTAGTCAGTTATGACAGAGAATGTACTGCCAAAAAAAAAAAAAACACACACTGAATGTTCAACTGAGGTCAGGCGTGGAATCAAAGCCCAAAATTATATTGCAAGTCAAATTCTTGGCATGTATGCATGCTTCTGTGTAATAAATCATTCATGGGTGTGTGTTTTATAGCTGGTTTAATAAAAACATTTAAAATCAACACAAAAGGCTTAATATTTTTACTGCATCTATACTATTAATAATAATAATAATAATAATAATGAAAAAAGAACATCACCAAAGTGCTCAATGCATGATAGAAAGCATCACTGACACAAGCTATCAAAAAAACTTTTTTTTTTTTTTTTTTTATTATCTGTCTTTGTTAGCTAAACTGATTGCATTCTTTAAATCTGGATTCATGCTGTGTGATGTTAATTGCAGGAAGTTCCAGAAGATGACAGAGCCAGTATATATAATTCTGTTATCATCAATACATCTAAGGAGATGATGTGTTACAGTGATTACCCAATACCGGAGGACTACCCCAATTTCATGCACAATTCCAAGGTGCTGCAGTATTTCCGGCAGTATTGTGAACATTTTCAACTGCTGAAATACATCCAATTCAAGGTAAAAATGTATTACAAAACTCAATGTGAATAATGTGCTGTAACCCCAATCCCATTTTAGCATACTGTCCTATCACTACATCACTGTAATATATAAAGGTGTGTGTGTGTGTATATATATGTATATATATATATATATATATATATATATATATACTGTGTATATATAGAGTGAGTATGTTTATGTATGTACAATATATATATATATATATATATATATATATATATTATATATGTAGCGCCCATGTACTTCCATGTACTATGGGTGCTAGTGAAATTTAGTGTAAGTGACTCTGATCTCAATTCTGATTAAGGTAAGGCTCTCTGTCTCAGCTTGGCTGTGCTGTGGGCTCATTCTGTTGTACCTGGGGTGTGGTTCCACCCCGAGTCGACAGGTGGCAGCAGTGGAAGCTGAGGTTCGGGGGCTCTCCCCAGCAGCCAATCGGGAGGCCAGGGCCTCGCTGGGCATGCTGGAAGAGGGTACTTATGAGGCAGACGCCATCTTATGGGGTTCTTCGTTCCTGGAGTTTGGCACCCACCTTTAGGGTGACCACATCACTATGCCCCGAGCGTTATGGACTACCTGTCCGGGGCGTGGGTGCTACGCGTTGTTTCTGGATCCTGGGCCATTCGGGCCTGGGGCACTCACACAGGATGGGGACTCAGTGATCGACTGAGTTCCCACATTGAAGATCACAAGCGAGTTTAGCTGTTCGGTGGGGAGGTCCAGTTGAGGAGCGCCATTGAGAGGCTGGTGGTCCAACAGTATTGAGACGAACCATCGGGGGTCGAGGTACTGGACACTGAGGGAATGACTCCTCTCTCGGTCGGTACCTGTGCGACGTTAACAGAAGGATTCAGGCCAAACTTTACCAAGGAGGGGCACCTTCGAAACTGCAATTAGGGAAGGCCTGTGGCAGAGGCGCTTTGCTGAAGTTCACCCTGAAAGATTCTGTGAGAGAGACCTCCTTTCAAGTTCCGATACTCTGGCTGCCAGGTCGGTGAGAGAGACCTGTCCGGGTACGCTATACCCACTCAGGCTAGAGTGGTGAGAGAAGCTAATTGTTCACGGAGACAGGACTGTTTCCCTATCCAAGGCCTGAATCTGCTATTCTCCTTCCAACCTTTATCTATCCATTTCCATCACCTGTTACTTGTTTTTACCCGTCCCAACCAGACAATGGACATGGGAAAGGGCATCTACTTTATTCTGGAGTTTCCCAGCTCTTTGCTCCACTGTGAACTTAAACACTTGAAGGGCAATAAACCACCCTGTCACCCTCCATTTAGGAGGGGTGTGATCAGTGACTAGTTTGAATGGTCTCCCCAACAGGTAATATTTCCGGGCATCTAAGGCCCATTTGATAGCTAAACATGGGACAGCACAAAGTACTTAATACTAAATAAATAAACAAACACACCAATCTTTATTTTGGCTAATAATGGCCACAATGTTTATTAAGGGGTTACTCAAAGATAAACAATCAACATCCATAACATAAATATATAGGGCCAGATTCAGGTAGAGTTAGGCTGGCGGATCAATGGATCCGCCAGCCTAACTGTCACTTTAAGCTGGCGTTTTTGTTTTCTGTAACCAGAAAACAAGAAACGCCGGGTTGGAGTTCCGATGCGAGCAGCGTAAATGAATTTCGCCATCGCATCGTTACTTCAACTTATAAATGGCGCCGGGGGCATTCCCGCCGATTTACGCTCAAAAAATATGTTAATGAGCGGGAATCGGCAATTCACGATCTTTTTCGGGAGCGACGCAGTGACTTTACGACGTTTCCGGAAGCGATACGCGGCGTATAGATAAAGCAGCCCCCCGCGTCGGAAAAAAAACTAATCGCGTCGCTTGCGTAAAACATTCATGAATGGGGATTTGACGTCATTGACGTTCACTGACAGAATTTGGAGCATGCGCACTGGGATGCATTGACACTCGACGCATGCGCAGTACGTTCGCCGCGGGATCGCGCTTAGTTTGAATACTACACGCCCCGTACCCGCCCAATTTGAATTCCGCCGGCTCATTTGCGATGCGCTGCCGCAACTTTAGGAGCAAGTGCTTCATGAATAACAGCACTTGCTCCTAAAATTTCGGC
Source organism: Rana kukunoris (assembly GCA_029574335.1). Lineage (NCBI taxonomy): Eukaryota > Metazoa > Chordata > Amphibia > Anura > Ranidae > Rana > Rana kukunoris. The sequence goes on along the minus strand of CM056055.1, from coordinate 169,349,313 downwards.
AGAGTAACATAAATGAGAAGCGTTACTCCAGAGCAAAGATGCTCCCATCTACCTGAATCTGGCCCATAATCTTAAAATTTCATAACCATAAATTATTTAATTTATTAATATCACATAGTCCATCCAGAACTGAACTGGATGATAAATCCCACCAGCTGAAAGCCGCTAAGCAACTGAGCGGCTGAAGCCCCCCAAACGCTGTGGCCTGCTCAAATATATTATTTTGTAAGCCTAGAATGAAAATGTCTATTCCAACATCTGACAGGTGTACAGAGTCAAGTCTATACAAACCAGGAAGAAAACCCTCCAGATCTGAGTGGCGATACCATTTCAGCAGACATATCCAATCGTGTGTACGGGCGAGCAGACAGGTTTTTCCAGCAGACAAGTTTTAAAGCATGCTTTAAAACTTGTCTGCTGGAAACCCGTCCATCCGACATGTCCGCTGGTTAGTACGGCTAACCAGCGGACAAAAATCTCCCACATGCACCGAATGGATTCGACGCATGCGTGGAAGTATTTTACTTCCTGGAGTGGTGATGTGGCGGCATCAACGTCACCGCCACGTCACCGCGCTGTCTGTCCGCGGGGATTTTGGTTTGATCGTGTGTACACTGATCAAACCAAAATAGCCCAGCAGACATATCCAATGAAAACGGTCTGTCCGACCGTTTTCATCGGATTTGTTTAGTCGTGTGTACTCGGCCTAAGAAAAACCACATTGTGAAATCACTAAATTACGTATGGTTCTAATTATACGTGTTCTAATCTTATCTAGTACTGAAGATTACGTGTCGCCGACCAAAGGAGTCTAGATATCATTTCCGAGAATACTATTACCGTAAAAGGAAATAACAACTTGAGAGAAGATAAATCCCTCTTCATATCTCCATTAAAATCCAAAGTTTTTACCCTGCCCAGGTCATTAGCGGCGGCATGAATGATAAGAACATCCGGCGAAGGCCATTGTCAGGACAAGAAAATAAAATCCTCCTTTAAATTCCCCCATCTCAAACTCCTCACACTCCACCATAAAACCTGGAAACGTCCTTTATCCAATCTGAGATTATTTTTGCCACTCCTGATAGAAGTTCTCCTTTTAGGCCCAAAAAATAAAGGAATGTCCTATTATCCAAACGACATGCTTGGAAAACACCTAGGAAAATCACATAATGACAGAGATATCAGAAAACTCTAAAAAGAATGCTGAAAACGTATTAGGTGCTGTAAGCTCCCCCACTCTGAAAGCACCAAAGAATGCTATGACAGAAAAACAAACTAATTCCAACATGGACATCAGTTTAATAAATAATTTAGAAGAAATGGGGCGTCTATTGTCAACCGCTGGGACAGACTTTCTGAAACCCTTCATTGCTTGCTTAACTGGAAAAAAGGAAGAGAGAGCAGGAGAACCAGACATTTTTAGAAAACATTTAAAACTGGCTAAAATCTTGGCTGGACTGAGATTATCCTTAATTACAGAGGAAACAAAGCATAGAGCTGTATATGCATCCACTGAACTAACCGAAAGATTAGCTTCTGCACAAAAGTTACACCATCTAGATCAGGATTGAGAATATTCTTCCCAAGTCTTAGGGGCAACAGAATTCCTTATGTTCATCTCCATTAATTCCAGATCAGGCCCCAGAGGGAATCTGGGTATGAGAAACCTTCTTGATCTGCCTCTGGAGCGAGTAGTCGAAACCTCTGGAACTGCGAACAAGATAAAGAATCGGCAATCTCATTAGCAAAACTAGAAATATGTTTTGCTTTTATCCAAATATTAAAAGTCATGCATTGCAGCACCAAAAAACAAACAAAAACAAAGTAATTTTGATGACAGACAATGGCAAAAAAACACTCCTTTATTGTCCATGTGAAGGATTACCCGTTTGTTCCCAAACTGTTTATGCCAAATGGTAATAGCCACTACCACCGGGAAAGACTAGGTTACGGATAATATCCGGCGACCTCCAGGACTCAGGCTATCTGTCAGCACATCAGTGACCATCCAAGAAAGCGCCAAAGCCAACTGAACCTGATGCATCTGTAAACAGGCAGATATCCAGGTCTTCCAGGTCTGAAATCACTCTGCCATACCGTATTTCCATCAGAATTTAACAGGAATTGGTCCCAGACCCTCAAATCTTCCTTAATGGGACATGTAATAGAAACATGAGAAAGAGCATTTGTCAACCCTTTAGTGGCCAAAGCGAATCTTCGTGAAAAAACTCTAGCCACTGGGATTACCCTAGATGCAAAAGCGAAGAGTCCCAGTAAGAACTGTACATTGTGCAAGAGTGCCTTTCTTCTGGTCAAAAAATTAGAAATGAGTAACCTCATTCTCAAGATTTTGGACATCGGAAGACGGAATTCCATGGCAACTGAATCGATTGTTATGCCCAGGAATTCGATCACTGTCACTGGACCCATTGTTTTTTATGGGCTATAGTGATACCAAATGATCTGTAGATGTTGAAAAAAAATCCATCATCTCAGAACAAACTTGAACTTCGGGTGGGCCAATAAACAAAGTATCATCTAAATAATGGATGAAGCCACCCCAAGGGGAATTTTGTGATAAAGCCCACTGTATAAATGTTGAAAAGGTTTCAAAATAACTACATGACTTGGAAAAACCCATGGACAAGCACTTGTCAAAATAAAAGTGATCCTCAAAATAAAAACCCAGAGAATTAAAACCTACTGGATGAACCGGTAACAGACTAAAAGCAGATTTTATGTCTGCTTTTGCCATAAGAGATGACTTGCCAAATTGTTTCAACAAAGCTAAAGCCTCATCAAAAGATGAATATGACTCAAAATCTGATATTTCATCATTTAAGGAATTACCATGTGGAAGGGATACATGGTGGATTGAACAAAAAGAGCCTGTCTCTTTTTTGGGGACCAGGCCCAGAGGAGATAAACGAAAATTCAAAAAGGGGGGAGAGGAAAAAGGACCAGCTATTCTACCTTCTTGTAGTTCTTTCAAAAAAATTCTCTCATTATCTCTGGATTTAAAAGAACTGATCGGTAGATTTTTAACAGGGACAAGTTTTTCTAACCTTGACCTAAAAAAGAAGTTACCAAAAAAAAACAAAAAACGAAGCCTTCATATAGAAGGTCTGCCATCTTGCAGTTTGGGTATTAATCTAGCCAAAACTGCATTTCTGACAGTTTCACTGGCATCCATGCCTTTTGCATTACTGTCCCTTGATTGGACTGCAGTGGCGGATCTTTTGAAACAGAGTGATGCTGAGTGTGCACCCGCGCAGAATGAGCATAAGAATCTACATTGGGAGTCATTAAAAGTTAGGCATACGCTCTTACGAAAAGTAGACTTTTGAGAACTAGTTGTAGTTTGTGGCCTCTGAATTTACTGCTACCTTTGCGGCAGCATCAGATTCAGCCACAAGCCTAAATCCTTAACCCCCCACCGGAGGGAAGGATGGACTGAAAGCTTCTACCTGAAGCTCTCATCAAAGCTGAACCAGGAGATGCCTCCAAAATGACGGTAAGCCTCCGCCACTATATCCAGGTGTTGAAATAATCCTGAACATTTGTCAGGGAAACGTTCCCCAAGCACTAAAGAAAAAATACAAATGGCTTGAAGCCAATTCTGAAAAGTTCAAGGAATTGCCCTCCTCCTCCTATCTTCTTCAGAGCTGTCATCTATTATTTTTTTAGATTTCAACAAGAATTCTTTAGAAGAAGGAAGCAAAGATAGTACGTCTATAAATTCCCCTCGCCACATGTTTTCTTACACCAAACATAGTCAAATGAGGGAAGCACCTCTTTAAGGCATGTTTCAGAAACCAGATATTTTACAGGTAAAGAGTTTAGTGAAGGAGAAGAAGGTAAAGAAACAACTGTTTTAAAATCATTAACAGGTAATTTCCCCATCATAGAGACCCTTGTATTCAAAGGGTTAATGCTTACTGGAATACTTACTGGGATATCGTATTCTTCTCTGTTATAGACCATCTGGCCCAAAATCGCAGCTTCTACCATCCATGACGGAGTTTATCTCCACTTACAACAGCAAACACCTTTTGTTGCTCGGAGACTTCAATCTATGGGCCAACTCCTCACAGGATCCCGTTTCCGATGCCTGTATTGACCACCTGGAAGGTAAAGGGCTACAGCAACTAGTATGTGGGCCCACACATACTTCAGGTCACACGCTCGACCTAATTTTCAGACAAGATCTGAAAATAAGCATTTTGGAAAATGAACCATTGCCATGGACAGATCACCATGCAATTGAATTCATAATTCAAAATCCCCCCATTGATAAAAACACCTAAGCCGGTGACAATACACTGGACTAGATCTCAGAAGAAGCTCCATTCGGAACTCTTCAAATCTACTTTGGGATATAAAATAAAATCAATCCAACCACTTTGCACGGCCTCAGAAACACTGGATGCCAGCATCTGGAAAAACAAGTCCGGCTGTTCAACAACCAGCTATCGTTACTGAAGCAAGAGCGCAGAAGGGCGGAAGCCGCCTGGAAAAGAAGCACTTCAGAGGAGAACCTCATCATCTACAAGGCAATAACAAGAAAATACAATAAAGAAATCTTCAAAGCCAAGAAACATAATTTTTCCAAGGCTATCAACAGCGCCCTAAACCGCCCCTGCGAACTCTTCAAGGTGGTCACTCAGACCATGGGTCCAGGCGGTCTTGAAGCCCCCAATTCAGACACTCAAGAATTTTCCAATGAATTATCGGATTTCTTCATCAATAAAATTGAGAGAATCCGGGAAAGCATTCGACAAAACTATACCCCCCTGAACCACCCCCTCAATCAACCACATAACACCCACAGAAACTTTCTACAATCAACAAAGTTTTCTCTGGAACCCATCTCGATCGATGCCACAAAAAATATAATCGGTACTTTGCGAAACAGCACAGCGCCTAATGATATCATCCCCACTAAACTGCTGAAGGAATGTGCCGACATCCTGGTACCCCCTATCACACAGCTTATAAACCAGTCATTTAAGGAAGGCATAGTGCCCCCCCCCTGCTGAAAGAGGGCACAATCCATCTTGAAGAAACCTACCTTAGACCCCAAGGACCCAACTCACTGCCGTCCCATAACAGGCTTAAACGTTCTCTCCAAGGTAATGGAGAAAGTAGTGGTATAACAGCTGCAACAGCATCTAGATACCCATAACCTGCTCGAACCATTTCAATCGGGTTTCCGTCCCGGACACGGGACGGAAACAGCATTGCTCAAAATATGGGACGACGCTCTTGAGGCCGCAGACGAAGGAGAATCTTGTCTCCTGATTCTGTTGGACCTAAGCGCAACCTTCGACACAGTAGACCACAAACTGTTACTGACTCGGCTGGCTGAGGTAGCCAGAGTCGCAGAAGATGATTTACCATGGTTTTCCTCCTGTTTTCCTCATTAGTAGCCTACAACTACTCTATCACTCATATACATACGACACGCAACTGTATTTTCGCATCTGCAACAAAAAGGATCATCATCTCAGTTTAGAGAAATGTCTTTCTTTGATAGAAAACTGGATGACTATGAGTTATCTTAAACTCAACAGTTCCAAAATAGAACTTCTTCTGTTTCACACCAGTCATAAGAATCAACTGGCAACAACCTGGACACCTCTGCCCATTCTGGGCGAAATCATCACCCCTAGCTCCAAAGTCAAAAGTCTCGGGTCATTTTCGACACCTACATGACAATGGATGCACAAATATGGTCAGTAGTCAGCGGATGTAGCAGTCGTGGTGGGAACAATTGTGAACTCCAGACTGGACTATGCAAATGCCCTTTATCTCGGACTCCCTAAGTACCAAATCGCTCGCCTGCAAGTCGTTCAAAATACGGCCGTCAGACTTGTGACTGGGAAAAAAACATGGGAATCAATCTCACAAAGCCAGATACAAGTCCAAAGGAGAAAGAAGGTTTGCATTCCAGGGTCCCAGACTATGGAACGCTTTACCAACCAGCATTCGGTTAGAGGAAAACCACCTGACCTTCAGAAGGCAGATTAAAACTCTGCTCTTTTGATGTCAAGAGAGACAGGAACAACGAGCGCCCAGAGGCGATTTAGTTCGCATATGCCACGCTATATACATTTTTCATTCATTCATTCACCCTGTGAAAAAACATCAGACAGAATCATACCACTAAAGCCACCGCCATTCCAAACAGCACCAATACTAGATTCATTTATTTTAGCAAGTACATTGGCTAAAGAACAAACTACTTTACCTAATTCAATTAAGTTTAAATCATTTCTCTCACCATGACTGTGGTCCACGCTGACAGGCTGCCCAGACACTGTCACCTCAATAGAACAGCCCACAGCTGCTGGCTGAGGTGATTCACTTCTGGCTCTGTGACCGGAGCATAACCTTGCCTGCTTCACATTTACTCTTACAGGAGAAGAGGGAGAATCTTCACTTCTCAACCTCTTTCCCTTGTTACCTCTTGGGGCTACACTGGCTGCAGCAGCACGGTTCCTTCTTCTGCGGCATCCCCTCAGGCTGTGAGATGGAGCAGGAAAGCTGCCGGCTTTTAAAAACACTGCCTGGCTCAATCCCGCCCGAATTAGCCAATCGGGGGCCATTGCCATGAATCCTGCCATCACCCGGAGAAACCTAACTGTAAAGAAACATGGGGGTGGAATAGACAGGAATTGCGGCAGCACTTTGTACTGTCCCATGGAGCCCCGCATGAACGCTAGGGACTCGTTCATTCCTTCTCAACAATGCCATTGTTTTTCTCATATCTGTTATGCTTTCTGCTCAGGTGCTCCTCCCTGTCTCTGATTTGGGACAGTACAGCACCCAGTCCCACATCATAAGCATCTGTCTGTACCACAAACTCCTTTGTGAAATTTGGAGTCACAAGCACTGCTTCAACATTTGAAATGCTTTCTCTGCATCAGGATTTTACTTAATCATGACCGACACTCTACCCTTCATCAGATGTGTCAGTGGGGCTGCAATGGTGGCAAATTGGGTATAAAACACCTGTGGTACCCTGTGATTCCAAGAAATGCATGCACTTTTGAACCACCTTAATCTTGTTGATTTCAGGCTTGATCAGCCCTTGACCAATAATGTTGCCAAGGTATTAGGCCTCCTCCAAGCCTAAGGCACACTTTTTGGGGTTTCTTTCCGGAACGAAATCAACTACTGCTTGCACCCGGGGCAAATGAGATTCCAAATCTGGGCTGTGGATGACTACGACGTTCATATAGGCAGCTGCGATTCCTCTGGAATCAGGCAGGAACACCATGCAAACCAAAAGGCAACAAATTATACTAGAAAAACCCATCCAGGGGTAGAAAAGGCCATCTTATATTTTGCAGATTGCGTTAGGGGTATCTGCCAATAACATTTAGTCAGATCCAAAGTAGTTACGTACAGGGCACTTCCCAATCTGTCAACAAGCTTGTCTACCCGAGGGATTGGGTACGCATCGAAATTGGACACGCTGTTCAAAATCATTACAAAACTCACAAAACAAAGATAATGCAAATCTTTTTTCTGTCGCTCACAAAGCAGACATTCTCTCTCTCTCTCTCTCTCTCTCTCTCTCTCTCTCTCTCTCTCTCTCTCTCTCTCCCCCTCTCTTGTTTTTAGTAAACAACATTCCATGGTTACGCTTTAAATGGGCAATAGGAGGAATCATGTCCCATTCTTGGTATTAGTGGCAGAAAGAGTGCACCATCATTGGTGTCAGTGGGCAGAATAGCGCCCCATTGTTGGTGTCAGTGGGAGGAACAGTGCCCCATCACTGGTGTCAGTGGAAGGAATGATGCCCCATCTGTGGTATCAGTGGGAGGAATAATGCCCCATCGTTGTTGTCAGTGAGAGGAAGAATGATGCTCCATCATTGGCATCAGTTGGAGGAATAGTGCCCCTCTGTTGGTGTCAGTTAAAGCAATGGTGCTTCATTGTTAGTGTCAGTAGGAGAAATATTGCCTCAAGGATCGGACAAAGGCAAGCAAAGAGCATGCACAGGAGTGACGTCATTGTGCCCACGGCCACTCAAGGATATGAACCTGGAAGAAATACTGGGGAAGATGTCAGCCCTTTTAGAGGTGACAGCGTGGCACTGGAGGGCTTTGTTCTAACTTCTAAGGTAAGTCTCTCATAATGTGCTAGTGTCAAATGGACATTATGACATTGCCTTGCAAGGGATTTTTTTTCCCATCAACTACAGCTTACTACCACTTTAAAGAACAAATTCCCTTTTCCTCATCTCCATTGCATAGGTGGGAGGTGTTCTGTAGACCACAGAGAGAGCCAACATTAAGTTGTAACAGTACTAACTTAATTCAAGTTTGCCTCAATGGGAAAAAAATAGTATCAGTGACCAATGGCCCTTTAAGGGTTAGCCTGTCATGTTTGGCTCTGTTGTCATGGGTATTAACAGGTGTAGTCAAATGACCTCTGTCTTATTCTGTCTTACATGAAGACGGCTGTTTGCAGCATTCGGAAGCATCCAGATTTTCTCACCACTGGCCAGTGGGATGTTGTCACAGAGTCAGAAGGAAAACAGGAGAAGCATGTCTTTGATGCCATTCTTGTGTGTATAGGTCACCACACACATCCAAAATTACCTCTTCATTCTTTTCCAGGTATGAAACTTTTAAAAAGATAAGGTATACCCATAGACAGGAAGATTTCATTAACCTGTGAGAGATTTGTCTTTCGTTTTCAGCCAAGTAAGCTATGTTTACTTAGGTCATCTAAATTATATGAAAATACAAACCTGTTTTTTATTAATTCCCCTGCACATTTCTAGATCTTTAAATTAAACACATCTTCACTTTACTTAATAAGCTACATAATGTAAATAAATCAATTGGATGCCACAGGTGACATCTGACCCATTACCTTAGGCCGGGGGAGCAATATTACTCTTACTATTACACTTTATGCATTGCCATACCTCTTAGGCCGCGTACACACGAGGGGATATGTCCGCTGAAAACGGTCCGATGGACCGTTTCAGCAGACATCTCCGCTCGTGTGTATGGGCTAGCGGACAGATTTCTCCACCCGACAGATTTCAAAGCATGCTTTGAAATCTATCCGGTGGGAATCTGTCCGCCCGACATGTCTGCTGGTTAGTACACTTACCAGCAGACATGTCGGCTCCCACCACCGCCGCGCCGCTGCCGAATGGATTCGGCGCATGCGCGGAAGTGTTTTACTTCCTGGTGCGGTGACGTTGCGGTGACGCGGCGGCGTCAACGTCACCGCCGCGTCACCGCCACGTCACCGCGCCTTCCGGCGGCGGGGAATTTGATCCGATGGTGTGTACACGCCATCGGATCAAACTCCCGATCGGACATATCCGATGGAAATGGTCCGCGGACCGTTTTCATCGGATATATCCGATCGTGTGTACGCCGCCTTAGACAGTCTTTAAAGACAGTATGGTCACCTACTGACTTGGCACCATTCATGGGCAGCTGAACTCTTCAATAAGACACAAAGGTTGAAACCAAAACAATTTTACTTCAGAGACAATACAGTAGATATTTCCCAGTCTTTTGAAGTATAAGTAGATGACTTTCCTGAGCCCTGTCCCTGTGAATAACTAATATTGACTGAGGGAACATTAAATAAATGTGGAGGGTCTAGTTAGAAATAAACAAACTAGCACCAAACAGAAAGGGTGGGCAGAGGAAGTTTTTAAAATCACATTAGTAAACAGTTATGCCGCGTACACACGATCACTTTCTGTGATGAAAAAACTACGTTTTCAAAAACGTCATTTAAAATGATCGTGTGCGGGCAAAACGTTGTTTTATGTCTTCAAAAAAACTACCAAAAAAAATTCGAACATGCTTGAATTTTTTGTGTCGTTTTTCAAAATTTCATTTTTTGTGTCATAAAAAGTGATTGTGTGTGGGCAAAACAACGTTGAAAACAAAGTTTTTAAACCCGCGCATGCTCAGAAGCAAGTTATGAGACAGAGCTTCAATGGAACAGAGTGCCGTCGAACGTGGTATACGTCACCACGCTTTGCTAGAGCATTTTGGAAAAACGATGGTGTGTAGGCAACGTCGTTTTGGAAAATGAAGTTTGAAAAACGTCGTTTTGTTTCGTCACATAAAACGTCGTTTTGTTTCGTCACATAAAACGTCGTTTTTTTTCATCACAAAAAGTGATCGTGTGTACGCTGCATTATAGTGGCCAGAAAATTTCCTCTAGATGTCACCATACCGTTAAACATAGATCTGAAGTATCTCAATACAACACAGAAAAATTACATGAAAAATGGGTCAGAACACGAACCAGGCCAAAGTTTCAGCTGGAAAAACTGGAAAATGGGAAGACTTCCACATTTAGAGATCTGATCATTAACCACTTGATTGCTGGGCACATATACCCCCTCCTTGCCCAGGCGAAATTTCAGCTTTTGGCACTGCATCGCTTTAAATGAAAATTGCGCGGTCGTGCAACGTGGCTCCCAAACAAAATTGACGTCCTTTTTTTCCCCACAAATAGAGCTTTCTTTTGGTAGTATTTGATCACCTCTGCAATAGAGGGATAATTTTGAAAAAAAAAAACACAATATTTTTAACTTTTTGCTATAATAAATATCCCGATTTAAAAATATATATATTTTTTCTCAGTTTAGGCATATTCTCCTACATATTTTGGGGGGGAAAAATCGCAATAAGCGTATAGTGATTAGTTTGGGCAAAAGTTATAGTGAATACAAAATAGGGAAAAGAATTCAGATTTTTTTTTTTTACTAGTAATGGCGGTTATCTGCGATTTTTATTGGGACTGCGACATTATGGCGGACACATCGGACGCTTTTGACACATTTTTGGAACCATTCACATTTATACAGCGAATAGTGCTCTAAAACTGCAATGGTTACTGTATAGATATGACTGGCAGGGAAGGGGTTAACACTAGGGAGCGAGGGTTAAATGTGTACCCTGGGAGTGATTCTTACTGTGGGAGAGGGGACTGACTGGGGGAGATAACCGATGCTGTGTCCCTATGTACAAGGGACACATCGTCAGTCTCCTCTCCCTGACAGGACATTGATCTCTGTGTTTACACACAGAGATCCACGTCTCTGCTCTGCCAGGAACGCGCATCGGCATCTCAGTGAGGTGTCGTAAAAAGGCCGTAAAAAGGCCGTAAAAATAACGGCCTCCCGGCAATTTAGAGCCACCTTGAGGCATGGGTCTGAAGAGGTTAATTAGAGGCCCTACTGTCTTAATATATATTGATGAAAAATTGTGATACCCAATAATATAATGATTAGATTATTAGTTTAAATATTTAGAGATCCAATTCTAACTGGCCTTGTATACCCATCGTTTTGTTTCTAGACCCCTAAAGAGGTTAAGAAATTCTAATGTAGGAGATGAAACATGGATATGAAGCTATTATTATTAAAGGATCCAAGATTCACAGGATAGCTGTCCTTCTGTGGAGGTGTTTTAGTTTGAAGTGCATAGAGCCCTTTTATGATATAGCTCATTATAATGTGTAGGGCCTTTTTACTGAAAGATCTTAGGTGGAGAAAAGCACCAACATCACCTGGAGTTTTATTGGGCTTGTCATAAACTTTATTTATAAAAAAAAAAAAAATGATTTGTTTATAACTTTTTATTTTATTTTGATACATAGTAACAGTACATAGTTGGTAAGGTTGAATAAAGACACCAGTCCATTCAGTTCAACCTGTGTGGGTGTCTGTGTGTAGGTTTATGTCACTACCACTACCATATCCCTGTACATTATGATTGGTAGAAAAGAACCCCCTACGCAGTTTAACCACTTCAATACTAGGCACCTTTACACCCTTCCTGCCCACACCAATTTTCAACTTTCAGCGCTCTCACAATTTGAATGACAATTACTTAGTCATGCTACACTGTACCCAAACAAAATTGTTATCATTTTTTTCCTCCCAAATAGAGCTTTCTTTTGGTGGTATTTAATCACTCCTGTTTTTTTTTTTTTTTTTGCAATATAAGCCAAACAAGAGCCTACATTTTAAAAAGAAAACACTTTAGTTTCTATTTTAAAATTTTGCAAATAAATAGTTTTTCTTCATAAATTTGGGCCAAAAGTTATACTGCTACATATCTTTGGTAAAAATAAACCAAATTAGTGTATATTATTTAGTCTTTGTGTATTTAGTCACACCTGATCACACCTGATGTACTGACGGCCTATCTCACTTCTTGTGATACTAACAAGCCAGGACAGTACAAATACCCCCCAAATGACTCTATGGAAAGTAGACAAGCCAATGTATTTAGTAAGAGGCATGGTGAGTTTTTTGAAGTTGTATTTTTATTTTTATTTTGTTTACACAAAATTGTCAAATTGACAAATTATTTCTCTCACACAGCACATGCATACTTGCAATTACACCGTAGAATACATTCTGCTACTCCTCCTGAGTATAGTGATACCACCTGTGTGAGACTTTTACACCTGGCCACGTACAGAGGCCCAACATCCAAGTAGCACCTCCAGGTGTTCTAGAAGCATAAATTACACATATAATTTCATGACAACTTATTACACTTTTGAAGACCCTGGAGCACCAGTACAATGGAAACGCCCTTAAAATTACCCCATTTCGGAAAGAAAATACCCCAAGGTATCGAACATGAGGCATTATGAGTCTTTTGAAAATATTTACAATTTAAAATATTTACAATTAAATGTTATTTTTACAAATCTAAACTTGAAATGTTTAACTATGTATTTTACATATCATTTTTATATTTATATAAAACATAATTATATATTTTTTTTATATTGGCCATTGTAACCTACAGGATGCTTATGAGATTTCCTGTTCTATCAGTATTGGTAGATCAAAAAAAAAAACAGTCTATAATGGAATTCAATACTAAAGCACCTAATATTCCAATAAACAGCATTACCCTGATAAAACAAGGATGTATATTTATTTAAACATAAATGAGTTTTAGTGACTCAATATTTCTATGCTGTTGTTTATAGGTATTGAAAACTTCAAAGGTCAGTACTTTCATAGCCGCGACTACAAAACTCCCGAACCTTTCAAAAACAAAAAAGTAATAGTGATTGGTATTGGAAACACTGCAGTTGATCTGGTGGTGGAACTCAGCGCTGTAGCTAAACAGGTATGTATTCTAAGAGTCTTCTTAGGATAGGGTGAATCTTTTTAAGTCCATATTTTTTCTAGAAACTGACTATATACATCATAATCAAAATGTACACAGTACAAGTCAAAAATTTCACTGCCCTAAAAACTATTTGCTGCAAAATGCATCCATCTATAGGGTTCAGAAAGAGTTCTGTAATGCGCTATTACCCCTATAAATTAAGTAGCACAAAAATTAACTTTTGTGATTTGTTTGGAGCTTATTCTGTACAAGGTGGTCACTGAACTTCCCCATGTGCTTCAATCAACAGGATAAAACAATATGGCCTTCTGTGAGAAGAATTTATCACTCCTAGAGAGGCTATTGTGGTTGCATTTTATATTAGTGCCTGTCAACTGCTAATATGTGTGAGACATCTAATGCCCCGTACACAAGATCTGGCTTTTGCCCGGCCAAATAACATTATAACTGTCATATTTGTGTGTGTGTGTGTGTGTGTATATGTATATATATATATATATATATATATATATATATATATATATATATATATATATATATATATATATATATATATATATATACATGTAGGGGGACTATTTATTTTATGAACATGAGGTGGGCCGTCTTTCCGTATAGTGGTGATTATTTATCACTGCTTAAAGAGGAGTTAAACCCTGATGGGTTTTACTTCTTCTTTAGCTCAGTGCAAAGCCTGAAAATTAAAAGCATAATGGGCTAGCATGCATCTCACTTACCTGCAAAAGAATCCATCGATGTCCCCTGCGTAGGCAGCGTCCATCTTCAGGCCCCACTTCCTTCTGAGCTGCGGACTCCGGCTCTGATTCGCCAGAGCCGCGTGACGTCACTCCCGCGCATGCGCACAGGAGCCAAGATTAACGCCACAGGCTAGGGAAGAAACGGCACTTAGTTTAGTTTCTTTCCCGCGCATGCGTTATTGGAATTTTCGACAGAAATATCTCCTAAACAGCGCAAGTTTAGGATATATTTCCACTACCTAGAGGTAAACCTTATTCTAGGCTTACCTATAGGTAGAAGTCCAAAAAGTGGGTTTACAGACACTTTAATAAACATTTTGGTGAATTTTTAGTACTGTAATCTCGTTAAGTCTCACGATATTCCAGTATCAAGGGGCGTTTGTGGATCTCTTCGCTTCATAAAAGAAGTAATCTACACCGCTTCATAAACTGGCACTCAGAGTAGAGAGATCTCCTCTGTGAATGCTGGAGAATGAAACAGTGAATGAACCATAGTGCAGACTGTAAAACAAAGAGGCTCTGGGCCAGATTTAGAAAGAACTTACGTCGGTGTATCTGTTGATACATGTGGACACATGTTGCTGCTCCCATTGATTAGGCATTCAAACATGCAAATGCGGGAAATACGGCGATTTTACAAACTTGAGTGCGCCCGACGCATGCTACACGAGGTGCGCGTAAGTTGTACGTCCGGCGTAAATTTATTCCTCATAGATGAGGTGCAACCCAGCAACAGACATGCAAAGGTCTGCACCAGGGAACACAGGCCGGTATATTGTGCGTTGGCATGTCTGGCTGGGCGTACGTTAAGTTCACGGCGTACGTGGTGATCCGGCGTAGCTTAGGCAGATGTGCCGGCGTGGTTGTGAGCAGGCGCATAAGGGTGCTGTGCATGCGTCCACATCAAGACGCATGCACAGTTCGAGATATGCCAGGCGTAAAACACTGCACCATACTCGGACCATCATTTGCATGGGGTCACGCCCACTTCCACCTACGCCGGCCTGCGCCTTCGAAACCCACGCCACGCTGACGCAGCATTGGGAGCACTGGCTTGCTGAATGCTATGCTTGCCTCTCCGCGATACTTTGGCGCGGCATACGGCGTTTGGACTACGGAGGCGTAATGTGCGCCCATCTCTCTGTGAATCTGGGCCAGTGTGTATCTGTGTCCGCCACTGCTTATCAATCTTAGGTATTAAACTCTAATGGCTATTATAATACACAGTTCTGTCACCAGTACCTTTAATCCAATACAAAGTGCTCTTGCCAGAACAGTTCATAGATGCTGTGTGCTATTACATGTAATCTTCTCTGTGCTCCATGCAAAAAATTGCGTGCTTCTTTCCGCACTCACCAGAAAGCAATTGACCCTATGATGTACAGCAGGAGTCAGTAACCCTTTTCCACTTAAGCCCAGGTTCACACTGGGCTGCGGGAGTGAAGCCGTGCGAGTTCAGCTGAACTCGCACGGCTTCACTCCCGCCCAGCAGTCCCGATTTAAATGTAAATCGCGGCCCCAAATCGCAAAAAGTAGTACAGGAACCACTTTTTGAAATCGGTGAAGCGCCGCAGATGCAGCATTGCACCAATTAGGATGGTGCCATTGCCGACAATTGCCGTCAAATGCCGCCGATTTGAGATGCTATTTGACATGTGAAATCACATCTCAAATCGTACCCAGTGTGAACCAGGGCTAAGGGCTTTAATATATTTGAATGCATGGAGGGCCGCATTCACCTGCTAATAAATTAAGATACTAATAATCCTAACATACACAGCCCACGGACCTCTGGCCCCTTTTACATTACAGAGCCCCACACCCCTAAACCCCTTTACATTACATTACACAGCCCCGCATATTTGGTTCCCATCACATCATGTGCACTGATGAGCTGTACATTTAGCAGCAGTGGGCTGGGTGTGGTCCCATGGGCTGTAGGTTGCCGACCCCTGCTGTACAGCAATTAGTTAAACTGCGCTTGTGGATTTCACTCTCCTGTGTAGTATTCTGCTATAGTCATTAGGTGTCGCTCTTTCTCCACTCCTCTCCTCCAGCCACAACAGTGGAATCAAATCTCCTAGGAGTTTTGTGCCCTTTCATATAGACAATAGGGGAACACAGGGGGAACCACCATAGTGTAGTAGCTTTTATTATTTTATAATAATGTTCCCATTACACTCACATAAGTAAAGCAAAGGATCAACGTCACCAGAAGTCCTGCTCCAACGTGTTTCGTCCAGCCAATCAGATGTGTCAGACACAGCTGGATTGATTCTACTGTTGTAGCTGTAGTAGAGCAGTGAAACAAGAGCGTCACCTATTCGCAGAATACTACCGGGGGGGGGGGGTAAATCCACAAACGCAGGACAGAGAAGTTTGAATGTAATATTACACAACACATTTTTAGAGGAACCCTGGTGCGAACTAAATTGGGGGGCACAGCCTTGTTTGGCTCAGCCTTAGTAGCAAAGCTTTAGATTTCATACATCACATATTAAGTTATGAGGCTGTAGGTGCTCTAGGCACACTCACGGGAAGTGCACTATTATTTTCAAGAGTTATTCCAGACAAATTATAAATATTTCAGTGTACTGTTTAAGTGCAATTAACATTTCTAAGCATTCTCTGAGTCTAAAACATAGCAAGGATTTATTTTGAGTTCAAGTCCACTTTAAGGTGGATGTTTGAGAGTCTATTTGTTAGAAATAGTGTTAGGTTAGTCAAATGTGTTTCTAGCCCTCCATATGCCACATTGTTGCTTATATCTAAGCCTTCTTAAGCTATATTACAATAATTTGCAGCTTTTCCTCCACTGTATTTTAGGTATTCCTCAGCACCAGAAGAGGGGCCTGGTTGATAAATCGTGTTTGTGATAATGGATTTCCATTCGACATAGTTATGACCACTCGCTTCAATGCCAAACTCCTAACTGCTTTTCCAAAAATGAGTAACAACTTCATGGAGAAAAAAGTCAACAACAGAGTTGACCATGACAACTTTGGGCTAAAACCTAAACACAGGTAATAAGGTCTTCTTTTCTTTATTCAGGACATATTGTTAAAAAGGTTGCAAAAGAATTCAAAAGTGAGATGAATGATATTAAAGACCAAACATTCTATACCAAGCAATTTACTGACATGACACCCAAACTTTACTGGCACAACCAAGTTTTTACTGGCATGTCCAAAAGTTACAAAATTACAGTTTTATTTACAAATATAAGTATTAAGGCTACAAACGAGTACAATATGAAATTAGCAATGTTATTTAACCTCCTTACGGTATTCCAGAGTGTGGCTCAAAGTGAATTTTCCATACCGAAAGCAGTTACCCCGAGCCACACTCGGGATTGCATCACAGGATCCATGTACAGGTTACTTACCTTGTCCCCTGGATCCTGCGATGTCTCCTGAGCTCGATTCACAGTGGCAAGCTCCGTTACCTGAGAGCGGCGCAACGCACGGGGATGGAGCGTGGCGCATAATTCAAAAAGTAACACACAATACATACAGTACACTGTAATCTTGCAGATTACATTACTGTATCAAATAGTTTCACATCCCTTTTGTCATTAGTGGTTTGTCCAGTGCCCTGCATGCAGTTTTATATTATATATACTGTTCTTTCTTCCTGGAAATTGGAAATTGTCCGTAGCAACCAAAAAGTGTCCGTTTACATCAAAAGTGCTTTTAGACCAGCTAGAAAACGGCCATCATAAACTAGAATCACTTGCAGAATTGAGTTATGGTGATTGTGGGGAAATTCGTCATCAAACACGGAAAGTAATGACAGCGACAATTCTGCAACTGAGCAAATTTCAGTGTTTTTGATTTGATTACATTATTGAATAATTTTCTATTATTATTATTATATTATTATTTGTTATAATTTTTTTATAGTTATTCAATAAATTATAATTTACGATTTTGTGTTTCAAACTGTATCATACCCGGGATGTCTACTAGACTCTTGTTTGGACAGATTTAAGTAAGTTATTCCTAAGAATTAAAGGCCTAAAATATAAAACGTTAAATTTCCATGCAAAATAATGGTACCGCTTTCAGCATCAAAAATCTGACATAATCATACCGCCAGGGAGAGTTGAGTTATTTCTAAGACTTATTGGCCTACAATATAAAACACCAAATTTCTATGCAAAACAATTGTACAGCTTTCAGCATCAAAAATCTGACATACCGCCAGGGAGGTTAAGGTAGATAATAAGGCAAAAAATATACAGTATTTATTTTTAATATAATAAATAAGTAGCTCAGGGACAGGACTCAGGAGGACAAGAAATTAGAAAGAGTATACACACACATGAAATTGACTCTCACAATGACAGTGACAGTGACATTTCACCGACAGGAAAAGTCCGCTCTTGAGTCACAGAGGCAACCCCCGCTATAAAATAACACACATGAGCCGCAAATGTCCTAAAAATTTGGATAATATCTGGAGGGCCTGGGTGAAAGCTAGGCCAAGAATTCCTTGAGGCCTTCCCACAATGTGTGACAGATCACTGGGCTCAGGTCTTGAATCTTCATGAGAGTGTGGTATTTTTGATGCCTGTGTCTTCTCCCCCTCCCTTCCCCCCTTTCCCCCTTGCTATACTATTCTGACCCCCACTATTCTCACCTCTTTTTCTCCTTTTCCCCCCTCCCTCCGTCTCCCTCCTGCCCCCCTCCCCCCTGTTGCTGCTCCAACTAACTCTATCAGGCTGGGTTCACACAACGATTTTCTATACAGTTTTTGGATACAGTTTTTTTTTTAAAAAACGTATTCTAAAAAACGGACCCAACAGAATTTTTTTTTTTTTCAATAAAGTTTCAGTTGTTCTATTGAAATTTCAAGGGAAGCAAGGTTAACAACCGTATAGAAAAAAACAGACAGAATCGCAACGACATACAGTTCTCATAGAGTCCTATGTTAAAATAACCGTATACGGTTGAAATACGGTTTTTGAACCAGGAAAAAAAAAGTTAAAAACCGGATGGTTTGAAAACCGGATACAACCGTATGATTTATGGCAAATACGGTTTTTAATGTAAAGTCTATGGCCACGGTTTTCTGTACGGTTGCATACGTTTTTTTTTTTTTAAAAACGTATCCAAAAACTGTATAGAAAATCGTAGTGTGAACCCAGCCTCAATCTTGTTGCCTCCCGGATTTTCTCCCCCACTTGCTTTAACGACTAATTTTAGATGAAACTGTATGATTACTTTGCTAATGTTCTATATCCTCGTGTATTGCACACTATCCTTTATATAAAATAGTGTACTGTGTACTTGGATGTTTTCTTTGAAATTGTGTCTGATAAATAAAAACTTTTCTGTAAAAAAAAAAGAAAAGTAAATAAAAAACATAATAATTATAAGAATCCCCCCCCCCCCCCCCCAAATGAACAAATTGTAATGAAACATAATAGTACTGAGGAGAAAAAAAGGGGGTCAACATCTAACTGGTGTCAATGAAAAAGTTCACATCTCAGTCAATATTATGACCCAGAGGAAAGTAAGAATTAAGCTCATACAGCCAATACATTTCCTGTTTGTATATTATACGTGCATGTATACAACCCGCATGTCCTGCAGGTCGTCCGCCCCACATATTTCTTCTGCCTACATGTTTATTTTCACACAAGATGAAAGAATTTTTACATTAGATGAAAAGGATTCTGTCTTTTTTAAACATTTGTTGTTAACCATACAAATGACACAGTGATTACAGGTATAAAATCCCTTCATATTATAAAAAAAAAGAATAGCACAGAGGGGAGTATCTATAACATTAGGTGCCAAACAATCATGGAGGCTTCTCTATACACAATCTCTGTTTGTTCAGGTAAAGATTTATAAAGAATGGGGTCAGCTCTTATGATATCCTATCTGTTTTTAACCATTTGCCAAACGGCTGGACAGTTCTTGAAGGCCGTCGTATGACATCCTCCTGTATTCACGCCCGCCACGCTCCCGCTTTTGATTGAGTTAAAGAGCCAATCATATTTCATATTTGCTTAAGGTAAGATATTGTAAAACACAAAGGAAGTTTCCAATCAGGGCTCAAAGCTGTGAGACAGCAAATAAATTCGGCCTCTAGGGGTAAAAGATTCAGACTGTGACAATTGGCTGGAGAAGTGGCCTGTAGAGGATTCAATAAACGTGTCTGTATCTTCTACTACAACAGAGTCATATAAAGCCAAATGGTTAGCAGTTTTAATACATTTTGGAGGCAGGTCTGGGGCCAGGACCTAATATCCCCTATAGCCCAATCTACAGTATATGCAGGTTATAAAGTTTAATCCAGGGATAACCTAAGTGATAAAGTGGAGGAGGTTCTTTTGGGACTTTAAGTGAAGCCATGGCCTGATATGGTTATCTATTTCCATCCCTGGGGTCTTTGAATGAAACCATGGCCTGGTAAGGTCATGTATTTTCATCCCTGTTGAAATCAATGGAAGCACGTGGTAATGCTCTATTGTTTCAGTTCTATTACATCACTTGCATTGAATTGACCTAACGCTAGCCTCCCCTGGTTTATCTGACCTACCTTTTTATCAGTAGTATCATGCTATTCATTAATTTTATTCATATATTGTTTCAGTTTATTTTGGACATATAACTTTGGTTGTCACTGTTTGTGATGTGCATGGTTAGGTTGCAATGCCGTTTGACTGATTGTCTCCTTAACCACTAGCCGACCAGCCACCGCAGTTATATGGCGGCAGGTCGGCTCGGCTGTGCGAGATTACGTAGCTATACGTCATCTCGCATTGCAGCCAATAGGGGCGCGTGCCCTGGCGCGCCCGCGCCCCCTGGTGCCGACGCGCTTGCCTGGCGGGCGCGATCACCGCCGGCACCCGCGAATACTTGTTACAGAGCGAGAACCAGGAGCTGTGTGTGTAAACAGGGGGAGAGATGACTGATCTTCTGTTCATACAATGTATGAACAGTGATCAGTCATTTCCTCTAGTCAGTCCCACCCCCCCTTCAGTTAGAACAAACACGGGGAACATAAGTCCTCGCCCCCTAGTGTTAATCCCTTCCCGTGGCAGTGGCATTTTTATAGTAATCAATGCATTTTTATAGCACTGATTGCTATAAAAATGCCAAGGGTCCCAAAAATGTGTCAAAAGTGTCCGAAGTGTCCACCATAAGGTCGCAGTACCGATAAAAATCGCTGATCGCCGCCATTACTAGTAAAAAAAATATTAATTAAAATGCCATAAAACTACCCCCTGTTTTGTGGACGCTATAACTTTTCCGCAAACCAATCAATAAACGCTTATTGCGATTTTTTTTACGGAAAATATGTAGAAGAATGTGTATCGGCCTAAACTGAGGAAAAAAATTGTATTTATATATATATATTTTTTGGGTTATTTATTACAGCAAAAAGTAAAAAATATACATTTTTTTTTTCAAAATTGTCGCTCCTTTTTTGTTTATATCGCAAAAAATAAAAACCGCAGAGGTGATCAAATACCACCAAAAGAAAGCTCTATTTGTGGGAAGAAAAGTACGCCAATTTTGTTTGGGAGCCACATCGCACGACCGCACAATTGTCAGTTAAATCGACCCAGTGCCAAATCGCAAAAGGGGCCTGGTCATTAACCAGCAATATGGTCAGGGGCTAAAGTGGTTAGCTGTGATGCACCTGGCGGGCCACGTCCCACCCCTGCCTCTTATGACACCTGGGGGGGTGGATGCGGCATCACTGCACGTCAATGTCACACACCCCATGCTGGATGTGGGGCGCCCTACTGGCACTGTCACGCCTATGCAGGTGGTTTCCACATTTGTGAGCAACATGGGAGAGATGTTGGTGCCGGTCTTGCCACTTGAGTCTCTCTGCACATCGGACTAGACGTAGCTTGGGATATCGTTTTTTTCCCCTGCCATTGGTGTTTACATCCACATTAGGTATTATTGCACTCCCAATCACCGTCCCTCTGGTTTTTCACTCTAACCTCCCATTTGCTACTGGGGTGCAACCACTTCTTTCACTCTCACTTCCACACCACACAACTTATGGTTAGTTTCAGGGTCACCAGTTTTCACCTTTGCATACTATTTTCTGATTACCAGCATGGGCGTTCTGCCCACTTTCTCACCCTCACTCATATCTCTCAGAGACTTCCTAGATTCACTTCATATTCTCCCTACTCTCGAGTGCCTAGTGGTTCAATGCCTGCCCTGGTTGATGCTTGTGTGGGTCATCCCCGCTGAGTTGTTTGACACAGCTCCTAGTTTGAGCTGCCCTCGGATGGCTTGTGGTGCCCTGCACCATACCATCAATATACGAACCACAGTAAGTAAGCATGCACCTGGTGTGAGGTTTCTTTACCCTACCCTTGTTCATGTTTGTATATCTCAGGCTATTCATAATCCAAACAGAAGAGCAGGACAGACAGAGAGCTTGGAGCACGTTTTACACACGCTATATCACAAGCATGAGACTGCAGACTTGGCTGGCTTAAATCAGGTTTGGTCTCGACTCAGAGACTGGCACATCAATCAACTTGCAGGTGGATAGACAGACAGAGATGCATTATAGCTAAAACCAGTGTGCTGGAATGAGACCAGCAGCTGTCAAAGAACAGCAGCATTTACACGCTCTGACAGAGGAACAGTATAATCGAGAGCAGCATCTTTAACCTGCTCCCTCCTCACCCCACCACTATTGGACTACTGTTTTCTGATAGGCAGTGGCAGAAGCGGTCACAATACTTAAACAGTGGCTGCAACTGATTGGATGCAGCCTCTGTTCAGCTGACAATCTTCTCCCCAGTTCCTTTGCTTTTTTATTTCAAGGCTGTTGGGTGGGATGAGGCTGACAGGGCCAATTACAAAGTACATTTCCGTGGATTTTTCAGGAACCGGACAAAATTCTTACATTTGTCAAGTTCTTAAACAATATCAGAATATGTTCAATACAAAAGCTACCATTTTTAATAAAATTGCTTATATATTTATTTACAGATTTTTCGGTCAGCATCCAACAATTAGTGATGATTTACCTAATCGCATTATCTCAGGCAAAGTCCTGATGAAAACTAATGTGGCACATTTCACCGAGACAGATGCCTTTTTTGAAGATGGAACAATAGAAAAAGACATTGATGTGGTCATTTTTGCCACGGGATATAGTTTTTCATTCCCCTTCATTGATGAAACTGTTATAAAGGTTGAACATAACGAAGTACCTCTGTATAAAATGGTGTTTCCTGCAAATCTGGAAAAGCCAACAATGGCTTTCATTGGTTACATCCAACCAGTTGGGGCTATAATGCCAGTCTCTGAGATTCAGGCTCGCTGGGCAACAAGAGTCTTCCAAGGTAAAGAGTAATGCAATTATATATCTATTCATCAATTTTTAAATATTCTGTGATTAAAGTTTAAGGTAGATATAAAATAAAATGAAATGAAATTAAGGCAGATATATATATATACACACACACACCAAATATTTTTACACATATTTTTACAAATACAAGCTGTGTAAATGCTCAAATGTGATTTGGTATAACATATGAAAGAGGACTTTGAGAAAAGATCTCATGTAAATGCAGTTCCTGCAATACAACAAAAATTCTTGCTAGTTGTCTGTGTTTGTAGACAACGGACCATTTCAGCAGACATCTCCGATCATGTGTACGGGCTAGCAGACATGTTTTCCCAGCGGACAAATTTCAAAGCATGCTTTGAAATTTGTCCGCCGGAGACATGTCCATCAGATATGTCCGCTGGTTAGTACACTAACCAGCGGACAGAAATCTCCACGCATGCGTCGAATGGATTCGACGCATGCGTGGAAGTATTTTACTTCCTGGAGTGGTGACGCGTCCTCAACCCGAGGGGATTTTTGTCCGATGGTGTGTACACGCCATCGGACCAAAATCCGATGAGACATGTCCGCTGGAAACGGTCCGTCGGACATGTTTGAGTGGACATGTCTCATCGTGTGTACGCGCCCTCAGAGTGGGGCTTTACATCTTATGCACACTAGGGTAGCACATAAAAGCACACTAATGCTGGAGTCACACCTATGCAGTTTTAGTGAATTTTGCATTTTGCAGATTTGCACTACAGTCTATTTAACACAGTTTCCTATGGAACACGTTCTGTAGTGCAAATCTGCAAAATGCAAAAAGCACTAAAAATACATAGGTGTGAATCCAGCCTAAATCTGGTGATTTTTCTTTCATTCATTCGAGAAATGCATATCTCATCTCATGTTTGTGTTGCCATTCATTGTTAATGGCATCCAAAACGTGGCATGCAAGAAGTGTGTTCTTGTGCATGGTGACAAATACTCAAAAAGTGAGAAGCTCAGAAAGCTGTGTCAGCTTCTTTGCTGTGTTTGACATGTGTAGGGCTACCCATTGAAATGAATGGGATATCTTATGTGTGAATCACGAAAACATGCAAAAAATGTGCTAGTGTAAATGGGGTATTAAGGTTTTATATATATATATATATATATATATAGATGTATACAGTAAACACTATATTGCCAAAAGTATTGGGACACCAGTCTTTATATGCACATGAACTTTAATGGCATCCCAGTCTTAGTCCATAGGGCTCAATATTGAGTTGGCCCACCCTTTACAGCTATAAGAGCTTCAACTCTTCTAGGAAGGCTGTCCACAAAGTTTAGGAGTGTGTCCATGAGAATGTTTTTCCATTTGACCATTCTTCTTGAATCGCATTTGTGAGGTCAGGCACTAATGTTGGACAAGAAGGCCTGGCTTACAGTCTTTGCTCAAATTCATCCCAAAGGTGTTCTATTGGGTTGCAGTCCAGTCAAGTTCCTCCACCCCAAACTCGCTCATTCGTGTCTTCATGGACTCTGCTTTGTGCACTGGTGTGCAGTCATATTGGAACAGGAAGAGGCCATTCCCAAACTGTTCCCACAAAGTTGGTAGCCTGAAATTAGCAAAATTGGTGAGTGAACTTCCTTGGACTTTATAGGCACAGAAGTACACAAATGTCTTAAAAAAAAGGTATACATTTTATTACAGTTACAATATTAAAATACAAAGTGCAAATTAAAATTCTCACCATAATATACTACCCAGATAGTAAGTACCAAACATGAACACAGCCACCAACGGGTCCCATCATAACCAAATCAGTGCGCCAATGAGTTGTAGCCGTCAATGTCTGGGCGGGCCTGGTGTGGGTTGATGTGTGAAAGGAGGAAGCTCTACATGTTACGCGCAATTGCTCTTCTTCAGAAGAATAGGGTGAGTATTAAGGTAGATTATCGCACTGTAGATCTAGCGTGATGGCTTAAAAGTAGTCAGATGAGCAAGGAGTGTGCCTGGATATTAAATACTAATGATAGATAATGTAAGAAAAAAAGTGGGGGAAGCTGTGTCAAAATAAATGAAGGATTAAATACAGTATATGGTAATGGAAGAGCAAGTTAATAGTCCATATGAAGAACCAGTCCTCCTTTCAATGGCACTACAGTGACTCCACTTAGAGAAAAAAGTGCCCAACCACTGTAACATAGACCTGCTATAACCCAGCCACAGCCTTTAGCTTGCAGGTCTATGTTATGGTGGTTGGGCACTTTTTTCTTTACGTGGACTCACTGTGGTGCCATTTAAAGAAGGACTGGTTCTTCATATGGACTATTAACTTGCTCATTTCTTTTACCATATACTGTATTTAATCTTTCGTTTATTTTGGCGCAGCTCCCCCCCCCCCTTTTTTCAATCCATTTATGTGTGTATCCCACATTGAGCTGCTGCCTTTTTTTGTTGCTTACTAGTCTAGCGCAGTTTCTTTTTTAATAGATAATAGAAAGGATGCAATGCAAATTTTAGATGCAGTGGTGTAAAGCATGCCTCCACTGGACTCTAGAGCAGTGAAAACGTGTTCTCTGGATTGACGAATCACACTTCTCTGTCTGGAAATCCAATGGACGTGTCAGGGTTTGGCGGTTAGAATGTGCTGACCTCAATATACTTGGGTGGATTCTCAAACGCAGGTATCTTAATATAGGTGCACACTATGGTACTCGCCTATACTATATCCAACGCTACCTGCATTAACCCTTTAGATACCCTTGTTTGAGAATCCACCCAAGTATATTGAGGTCAGCACATTCTAACCACCAAACCCTGACACGTCCATTTGATTTCCAGACAGAGAAGTGTGATTTGTCACTCCAGAGAACACCTCTTCACTGCTCTAGAGTCCAGTGGAGGCATGCTTTACACCACTGCATCTGATGCTTTGCATTGCACTTGGTGATGTAAGGCTTGGATGCAGCTGCTTGGCCATAGAAACCCATTCCATTAAGCTCTCTACGCACTGTTCTTGTGTTAATCTGTATCTATTGACTCTTCAGACAGTTGGAGACTTCTGCGTACTGTGAGCTTCAGAATGTGCTGACCCCGCGCCATAATTTTATGTGGCCTACCACTTTGTGGCTGAGTTGCTAATAATAACTTTGTTATAATACCACTAATAGTTGACTGTGAAATATTTAGTAGGAAGGAAACTTTACGGATGGAGGGTACTATGCTTAAATTCACCAAGCTCCTGAGAGCGACTTATTTTTTCACAAATATTTGTAGAAGCAGTCTGCATGCCTAGGTGCTTGATTGTTTGCACATGTGGACATCCCAATACTTTTGGCAATATTGTGTGTATATATCTGTACTTTGAGTTGGGCTTTAAATATTATGTTTAACTATGTCTGCACTTTTCTTAGGTCTAGCCAAGCTTCCGTCCATGGGTGAAATGAAGGAAGAGATCAACAATAGAAAGGAAGACTTGCAGAACAGGTTAGCCAATCTCTTTAAACAGAGCTTGTCAAAGATGTTTTTAAATCTGGATCACCACGATTAGGCTTATTGCTTATGAGACACCTAAAATTGCTTGTGTGCTTTTGTGATCCGCTCACTGATTTCCTCAGAGGTCTACATTACCATCTAAATACAATTTTAGATATTCTTTGTATTATGAATTTCATTTTGTAAGATACCCCCTATGGGTTAAATACTTCTAAGGGGATGACGACACTGCAACTTTCCCTATTAAAACATTGAAAGTACACCAGGTGCTTGTAATAAACCCGACCCTCCCAATCGGGAATCTGTGTTGCAAGGACATAAAATAAACAGCATTTTCTTCACGGTGGAAGTCTGCTACAAAATCCTTGTAAATTACATACATTACTTAGAGATGATTGGCTTTTTCTCAACAAACGTGAAGTTACACTTTAACCTCTTTATGATGGGAAATAAAACAAAACAAAAAGCCCAGACACAGTTTTGAAATTTTGACATGTGTTTTCAAAACTGTACATATCAATGCATCTACTTAGTGTATCTAGGTAAATTATACCGTGTCTTTTTTCAGATAAAATTATTAAATTGGGCTTTCATTTGTTTTTTTTTAAATGGTAATGGATATTCTCTTTTTTTTTTACTATCAAATTCAAAAATAGTCTAAATAAATAAATGAATACATTCTAGTTGTATATTTCCGCACTTTACGTTATCTTTTCAGCCAGCTAGCAGGTTTTTGCACAAATGGAAGTGTGCAAATACTAGTGTTTGCGATAGCAGTGAAGTGCCAGCTTTTCAAGAAATTGGCTACTTTCTTCTTTAAGCAGGTATGATGTACCTACGAATGACCCTGTACTGACAGGATCACTTAAGATAGCGAGAGCTCCATAAGCAACTCAGCTCAGCAGCTCAGGAGCAGATTGGAAAAAAAGGACAGAATGTTGTCCTTATACTGTAAATATATAAAGCCGCAATATATAAAGAAATATTAAAAAAAAAAAATGAAATATTCTTTTCACAATATTGTCCAAACCTTTTGTTTCAGGTATGTCAAAAGTGAGCGACACACCATACAAGTGGATTATGTATCATACATGGATGAAATTGCAGTAGAAGTAGGCTGCAAGCCCGATGTTAAGGATCTTTTCCTGTCCGATCCCAAGCTGGCCTGGGAGACATTATTTGGTCCATGTACACCTTACCAGTATCGTCTGTATGGACCAGGGCAATGGAAGGGTGCCAGGAAAGCCATTCTAACTCAGAAGGATCGTGTCATAAAGCCAACAAAGACCCGCATTACTGATACTGAAATGAACCACAGTTCATTCAATATGCTTTTTAAGCTTCTAGGCATTTTGGTGATCTTTGCTGCCGTATATGTCTTAATGTAAATATTCAAACAATGCTATGATTCAAAAAAGTCCATTGTTACAGAATTCAGTCTCATGACCAACACCTATTTGTTATATTATATATCCTTAAGGTTTGAAAATGAATTTCAATTGTGAAAATCTCACACCTTTCAACATTGATTGTAGTGGGACTGTCCTTTTTTCTTGGTTACTGAAAAAAATATATATATTCTAAATGCATAGCTTCTTATGTGCAATTTGCTACTGCAAAGTGTTTTTATTGTTTTATTTTGTTCCCTGTAATAAAGAGAACCCCTGAGTCAAAAGGAAAACCTTTTTTTTAGCTGATATATTGACCTCAGACCAATGTAAGATCTTTTATTAGCGCCATTGGAGCCTCTATGCAATACAGACAGCCTTTTCCTCTGGAGAGAAGTTTTACATTTAGAACTTGTGTTTTTTTTTTTTTTTTTTCAATATTTGTATTTTGGGAATAAATCCCATAGGAATAGGCCTTTTAAGGATGCAGGGCTGACACTGAGGTGAGCACACAGTATGTTGATATAAAATAGTTTAATTGATGCAAAATTGTTAAAATTACATATAGAGAAAATCACATCTCATACTGTAAACAATAGCATAGCATGATGTGTAGCATTGATACTTGGTCTAAGTGCTTGAAAACAATTCACATAATTAGAATCACCCAACACGTTACGCAAAGTAATATCTCTGCTTCTTCAGGGAAATTCAGAGCATATCTAATTGTCATTGAGTTAAAACAAACATCATTGTTATCACACCATGCATTTGTTTATCAGATACAAATATGTTTACATAACATGATATGAAATATCACATTCCAAAAATGCTCACCAAATCGTCGGTATGCAGCTCATTGCACTTCCACAGGCTCCGCATATAACAAGACTGCCATCTAACCAAAAGTCCTTGGTAAGAATAACCAGGACTCTGTCTGGTGGACACTGGATCATGTAAAAATGGATAAGGTGGAAAAGATGTCCAACCTCAAGTACTGTGAAGGAAGGAGAGTATGTATAGTTTATAGAAATTCCAGTATTGAAGCAGACAGCACAATTCATATACCCATTATTACCCATATTCAATATATGACATGCACAGCACATGATAACACTACCTATGAAGAGGAAACAGGTAATACGACCACCCAGGTAATGCAGGAATACCTTCATAGACCCCCGGATCCGTGACAGACTAAATGAGACACAAGGAAACAGGTTTGAGTGTGTTCATAAGATCTCTAACATTTACTGAATACTATCGTGCCTTATATGCAAAAGAAAGAAGGGAGGGGCAAAAGTTATACAAACTCAATACTTTTCTTATTATGATTTAACCACTTCCATACCAGGCACTTACGCACCTTCCCGCCCAAGCCAATTTTCAGCTTTCAGCACTGTCGCAATTTGAATGACAATTGCGCGGTCATGCTACACTGCACCCAAACAAAATTGGCGTCCTTTTTTCCCCACAAATAGAGCTTTCTTTTGGTGGTATTTGATCACCTCTGCGTTTTTTTTTTTTTGCGCAACAACTAAAAATAGAGCGAAGATTTTGAAAAAAAAATAAAGTTTTTATTTTTTTCTGTTAATTTTTGTGTAAATTAGTATGTTTTCTCTTTCAATTACGGGCACTGATATGGTGGCACTGATGGGCACCGATGAGGTGGCACTGATGGGCACCGATGAGGTAGTTCTGATGGGCACCGATTAGGTAGCACTGATGGGCACTGATAGGCGGCGCTGGTATGGGGCACTGATGGGCACTCATGGGCGGCACTGCTGGGCACTCATGGGCGGCACTGATGGGCACTCATGGGCGGCACTGATGGGCACTCATAGGCGGCACAGGTGGGCACTCATAGGCGGCACAGGTGGGCACTCATAGGCGGCACAGGTGGGCACAGGTGGGCACTCATAGGCGGCACAGGTGGGCACTGATAGGCAGCATAGGTGGGCACTGATAGGCGGCACAGGTGGGCACTGATAGGTGGCACAGGTGGGCACTGATAGGTGGGCACTGGGCATGGATTGGCACTGTGGGGTGGCACTGACAGACACTGGGGTGGCACTGATGATCACTGAGGGGTGGCACTGATGGATCAATGTTGCCAATCAGTGCCCATGTGTGGGCACTGATTGGCATCATTTTTTTTTTTACTGCCCCCCTTTTTTTTTTTTTGCTGACTTTTTTTTTTTTGTCATTTTTTTTTTTTTTGCCCCTTTTTTTGGTATTTTTTTATTTCCCTGGTGGTCTAGTGTGGCGATCCGAGGGGGGGCTGCGCTGATAAACAATCAGCGCGAACCCCCCTGTCAGGAGAGCCGCTGATCGGCTCTCCTCTACTCGCGTCTGTCAGACGCGAGTGAGGAAGAGCCGTCGGCGGCTCTTCCTGTTTACATCGTGATCAGCCGTGATTGGACACGGCTGATCACGTGGTAACGAGGCTCCGCCGGAGACTCGTTACCGAGATCGGAGGTGCAGGGTGTCAGACTGACACCCTGCATCACCGATCGCCGCGCTGCGCGCCCGCACGGGCGCGTGCGGCATGAAATCGTGCAGGACGTTTGAGAACGGCCTGTCACGATTTCATAACCACTTCCCGGCCGTAAATCGGCTATTGGCCGGGCGGGAAGTGGTTAAACATGCTTATTTTAGTTAACACGCACTAGCTGATGATTTTGCTTACACAACAGGCTGCTCCGTGAATTCGCTTAACCATAATGACTTTCAAGGTGTATTTCTATGCAAACTGTTAGGCCGTGTACACACGATCAGTCCATCTGATGAGAACGGTCCGAAGGACCGTTTTCATCAGTTAATCGATGAAGCTGACTCATGGTCTGACGTGCCTACACACCATTGGTTAAAAAAACGATTGTGTCAGAACGCGGTGACGTAATACACAACGACGTGCTGAAAAAAAATGAAGTTCAATGCTTCCAAGCATGCATCGACTTGATTCTGAG
The DNA here is from genome assembly GCA_029574335.1 of Rana kukunoris. Lineage (NCBI taxonomy): Eukaryota > Metazoa > Chordata > Amphibia > Anura > Ranidae > Rana > Rana kukunoris. The sequence continues at coordinate 169,318,221 of CM056055.1, read as the reverse complement.
CGTGCGCAGCTTTTTAAGCGATGCTTTTGCATACTAACGATAGTTTTTGACCTCTATCGGTTAGGCGCCCATCGGTTAAATTTGAAAGTAAGTTCTCTTTTTTTTGACCGATGACTGACCGATGATAACTGACCGATGGGGACCACACACTATTGGTTTGGACCGATGAAACGTACCTTCAGTCCGTTTTCATCGGTTTTGACTGATCGTGTGTACGCGGCCTTAGTTATGTCAAAACACATACATTCAAAAGTTAATTTCTACTTAAAGAAAATGAAGTCAGTTATTTATACATTCTATTACATACTAGATAGGCCGACCAAATATACATGACAATAGTCATAATGGGAGTCAAAGAGAGAGTCGTTAAATAAATCATTTGTGGCAGGGATATAATTAACTATCCCCAGCTAGAATGACAAAAAGTCATCCGCACATACAAATCCAATTTAATATTAACAAACACACTCTGGCAATATCCAAACGTGACCCATGAGGATGATTTAGAAAACGAAACGCGTCACATCCTTATCAACTATTGACAGACAGAAGTTGCCACGTTCATCCATGCCGAACACCCTAAGGCCGCGTACACACGAGGAGACATGTCCGCTGAAACTGGTCCGCAGACCAGTTTCCGCGGACATGTCTGATCGTGTGTACGGCCTACCGGACAGGTTTCCAGTGGACAAAAGTTTCTAAGCATGCTTAGAAACTTGTCCGCTGGTTACCTGTCCGTCGGACATGTCCGCTGGTTAGTACGCCTAACCAGCGGACCGAAATCCCCCGCATGCGTTGAATCAATTGAAGCATTCACAAGCATTGTACTTCCTTGTTTGCGCACATTGCGGCGTCACCGTCACCGCCACGTCACCGCGTTCTTGGTCCTCGGGGATTTTGGTCTGATGGTGTGTACACACATCAGACCAAATTATCCCAGGAGACATGTCCGATGAAAACGGTCCGCGGACCGTTTTCATCGGACATGTTTCCTCGTGTGTATGCGGCCTAAAAGTTCAGCATTCAGACAAACATCCGAACAACCAGTTTTCAGTATGGACTTACGCCAGGACCGAACACTGAGCTCATCCCTAATCACAACTTAGCAGCTTTCTGACCTACTGCTCTAAGAAAATAGCATGTAGGTTTAGGTAAATCTGTGGCCAAGCTATATACATTTTGTTAACAAGCACTTGTGCATGTGTATGGACCTATTTTTGAAAATTTCTAATTATTATTATTATTAAGTGCAAGTATTGGGTGTATTTGTCAAGATTTGGTCATCACTAATATATATAGTACACACATGCTTACTGTATATATTATATATATTTCTTGCCTTTCCATTTGTCCTCCTCATTTGTCATCTGAAAAATTACATCTTATGACAAACACGTATGTTCCTCATTTTGGGTTTCGAACACAAGTTCACTTCTTAAACAATAAATGTACTTGATCGGCAAAATTATAAACTTAAAGGGCCAGATCCACAAAGATGGGACGCCCACGCGGCGTATCCCATTTACACTACGCCGCTGTAAGCCACAGCGGCGTATTGCGAATCCTCAATGAAATGCCGCTGTAGCTTACGGCGGCGTAGCGTAAATTGGCTGGCGTACGCGGGTGTAATTCAAATTTACTAGTGGGGGGCGTGGTTTAGTATAATTATGAATGACCTGACGCAAACAAACCCTTTTTTTACACTGCGCATGCGCCAGCTGTGGACGTACCCCTAGTGCGCATGCGTGAAATCACGTCGCAAATAGTCAATGAAAACGACGCAATTCCCTATTCACGAACGAGTTATGCAAACGACGTAAACAACGTCCAATACAACGCGGTCCCAACATCCATACTTAACATTGGCTGCGCCTCACTATAGCATCTTTATCTTTACGCCATACAGACGCTTACGCAAACGACGTAAACACACTGCGCCGGGCGTACATACGTTCGTGGATCGCCGTATCTACCTCATTTGCATATTTAGTGCGGACGCGCCCCTAGTGTCCAGCGTAAATATGCATCTAAGATACGACGGTGTAAGAAACTTACGCAAGTCGTATCTTAGCGTAAGTCCGGCGTATCTTGTTTTCTGGATAGAAAACAATGACACGCCGGCGGCAAATTCGAAATACGCCGGTGTATCTATAGATACACCGGCGTAATTCCTTTGTGGATCTGGCCCAAAGATGCAGTTGAGTCTTATGCCCTGTACACACGATCGTTTTTCGGCATGTACGTCACCGCGCATTGCTCATCTTTTTTTTTTTCAAATGATGGTGTGTGAGCAACATCGTTTTTAATGGTGAAGTTGGAAAAACTTTGTTTTTTTTCCATGATCAAAAACTTTGTTTTTTCCCATGCCGAAAAGTGATCGTGTGTACGCTGCATAAGATTGCAAAACACAGTGGGCCAGATTCACGTACATCGACGCATTTTTTGACTGGCGTAGCGCACCTCCTTTACGTTAGACTGCAGAAATGTAGCGGCGCAATCACCGTATTCTCGATTGTTTTGCACAGAAAATAGCGCCTGTGCAACGTAATTTCAGAGGCGTAAGTAATTCAAATTGGGAAGGACGTGGGCGTGTTACATTGAAATGAGCCGTGACCCCATGCAAATGAAGGGCCGGCCGGCTCGCGCATGCGCGCATGAAGCAGACCATGGTCAGCACCTCTGTGCGCATGCTCACAACTCGGGAACGGCGCAATCAGTGAAATTGGAAGTGGACTAGGGCAACTTAGTGAACTACGCAGACAGCATAAATAGACAGACACAAACGCCCTTCCTTTGCAAAAGTACATCCCTTTGTATCCCTCCCTATACAGCAAGGTGCTTTTGTTCTGTTGTTTGTTGCGTTGTGACTTGTCTTTGTGATATTTGTGGACTGTTTGATCTAGTGTTTTGTAGAAGATATTTGAAAGTGTTTTTTGGTGACTGCTTGTGAGACTTTTTGGTTGATAGATTTTTGTTTGTTTGTTTTCTTGCTTGATTTTTCCTGCTTGTTTTTGTGAGTGATTTTTGCTGACTGTTTGGGAGAGAGTTTTTGTATGAGTATGACTGAGAGGAAGAGGAAGTTAAATTTTACTTTGGGGGAGAAACAAATTCTTGCCCGGGCCATTTCCCAATATGGGCGTTTCCTCCACGGCCCGGAGAGTGCCAACACCACCCCGGCCAGGAGGCGTGAGATCTTGCAGAACATTACTGATGAGGTGAATGCATCGGGGGGGGGGGCCCGGACACGGTCGGGGATTGAAAAGAAGATCAATGACCTCCGGCGTCTGGTCAGAAAGAAGCTGGCCAAAATGGCAGCCCATGCCAGAGCCACAGGAGGGGGCCCACCATGCCCTGTTCGGCTGACAGCGTGGGAGCGTGCGGTGGCCCACACCTTTCATAGACAACAGGTGGAGGGCCTGCCTGGCTATGACTCCAGTCATGAAGGCGTGATGCCAGGTAAGGTTTTTTTTCCCTATCAGGTGTGTAGCATGTGTGGGGGAGGGGGTGAAAGGGAATATGTGGCAAGTGTGTGGATCCTCCAACCTGTGAATGTTTTGTGTCATCCACAGATGTGCAGGAGGGTGCTGGATCATCTGGCCTGACCGCACCATCCCAAGGACAACAGCCTGATGAGGACCCCCCGACAAGGCCGGAGTCCTCGGAGGAGGTTGAAGAGGAGGAGGTTGAGGAGGAGGAGGTTGAGGAGGAGGAGGATGTCATGTCAGCCAGTGGATTGTTGTTTTTGGAGGAGTCTTCCTCTCTGGCTGGCAGCAGCCAGCCCTCCATAAGGGCTAGCCCTTCCCACTCCTCCCCCAATAGGGCTCCTCTCCCAAGGGCCTCCCCTTCTCCCCGGCCACAAGCCTCAGCTGGAGGCAGGAAGTCATCCCAGAAGACCAGGGGGGTGGACTTTGGGCCAGACTTTGGGGCGGATGGAGGAGAGCCTGTCCTCCATAAAGTATACGCTTGGAGACCTGGACTGCCACTCCCGGGCTCTTACAAACTGCCTAAACGTACTGCAGACTACAACAGCAGACGTTGGGCAGGATGTGAGGGCCCTCACCCAGGCTATCCAGGCCAACACGCCAACACTAGGTGCTGGCCTGAACAGAATTGCCGTGGCCTTTGAGGGCAGGCCGCCAGGTGGGCAGAGACCAGGGGCTGCTCCTCCTTCCCCGGATTACCCCCCCTCCACATGAGTCTCCCCTGAGGAGCCGAGGCCGTGGCCGTAGGCGCCCCAGGCGTGGCTGACGCCAACGGCATTAATTTGTTTTCCCCCATTTTTTTTTTTTTTGCTGGATTTTTTTTTTTTTGCTGGACAGTTTTTTTTTGTGATGTGAATGTTTTTGGAATGTGGGGGTGATATTCCTGCCAACAAAGGGGTGTCACCCTCAGTTTTGGTGGAGAAGGGTTCCCCAGGACCAGGGAGAAGTGATTCCCAGGTCCGTGTGAATGGTGTATGAATGTACAGTGACATAATGGGAGCCGTGGCATGGCGTTGCTGCTCACAAGTCCAGCATGGTGGGCTTGTGCTAATCCAATTAGATGAGGATGTGATGTGTCTGTGCTAGGGACCACAGTGGTGTGCATGCATGCATTCTCATTGTGCCATGATTAATGTGTGTGTTTAACGTGCAAAGATGCCGAACGTGAGCTGTCTCCTGGCTGCTCTTCCCTCAGAAGACGGGGTAACCTCGGTTAGGGGAGGATTGTCTGGTTCAGGGGTCAGGTCATCACGTATGTCAATCTGCAGGCCCTTTAAAACTGCGAAGTTGTGCAGAATGCAACATGCACCGATGATCTGGCACACAAAGTTTGGGGAATACCCCAGACTTATCCAGGCATCGAAAACGTGACTTCAGGAGGCCAAAGGTGCGCTCCACCACTGCACGTGTTTGGGCGTGGGCTTCATTGTATCTTTCCTCTCCTGGGGTTTGGGGGTTCCGGATAGGAGTCATGAGATGGGGTCCCAGTGCATATGCAGAGTCACCTGTAAGGAAAAACACAGGAGGATGTTAGTCGTGCATGTGCCCCTTGTGATGTGTGCGTCATGGGGGGGACAGTCATGCCTGCCACCCATGTCACTCACCAACCAGCCAGGTGTCCCCATACACGTTCTGTTCGAATTCCATTGGGATGGGGCTCTGATTGTATATGTAGCTGTCATGGCTGGATCCGGGGTGTTTGGCACGGACGTGCCATATGAGGCCTTGGGCATCGACTATCACCTGTACGTTGATAAGATGCCACTGCTTCCAATTGCGGTATATGTGCTCTGTCTCATGGGGGGGCTGGAGTGCCACATGTGTGCAATCAATGGCCCCCACGGTGCGTGGGAATCTGGCAATTCTGTAGAAATATGTCATTGCCTTCAGCCGCAGGTCCTCAGTGGTGGGTTTGATGATTTGGTTGGCCATGCGTCTGAGGATTGCAGGGATAACCTGGTGCACACATCTGCTCATGGAGGATTGTGACATCCCAGCCACCACTCCACTTGTTCTTTGAAAAGAGCCACTGGCAAGGAAATGGAGTGTTGCCATGACCTTGACCAGTGGCTGCACTGCATGTGAGCAGTGTGTTGGGCTGGTGATGTCATCATGCAGGGTTATGGTTAATTCCAGGATGGCATGAGGGGTGAATCTGAAGATGCGATACACCTCAGAATCACTCATGCCAAAGAGGTCTATGCGTGTGCGGTATATCCTCTCCAGTGTCCTCCTCCATGCCCTCCTCCGTGCCCTCATCCTTCTTTGCTCCTCTGAAGTCAGTAGTATAGCTATGAGCGAGGATGTCCCTGGCATGTTGGCATACAGATTGTTGTGCAACACGTGTGACTGCTCAGCTCCTCACTAACAGTGTTGCTTTCTCTGACATGTAGATGAATTGTCTAATTTTATACCACCTTTTATATGGTCTAATTTTAGACAGGCCGTGCAGCTGTTGCGCACAGCACGTAGCCTGCGCTGCACCAACATTCTTTTGTGGATCCCCGTAACTCCCTCATTTGCATATTTGAATAGCAAATCAATGGTGTGTCTAGCGCAGTTTTGCGCGGACGGATGCGCCTGTCTATCGAAATTACGCTGGACAAAAAAAAGTAGATTTCTTGCGTATCTCGTTTTGGGGATGCGAAGCATCGAAACGCATGCGCAAATTTAGACTTACGCCGCGCATCTCCTGTAACGCCGGCGTAATCGCTCTGTGAATCTGGCCCAGTATGAACATAAGGGGGGCTTTTTACATGCACCTTTCAAGCCTTTCTTTTGTCATGAAACGTGTTGCCCCAATATGCCCCCTGCATTCACCTGCACTACTTTCCCATAAATGTACTACTATCTCAAGCATGTAAAAATAGAGAACAACAAGCACATCAGAATCAGTAGATATCAAAATCTCAGCTGCATAGCAATTGTCCATGAAATGTAAAGGGGGAGGGGCGTGTGAGTTGATAAAACCAAGTGGGAGGGGCATGACAACCTGTAGGCCATATGAAAAATAGTCTCGAAAGAAGAACACAAAAAAATGGCTTATGAATGTCCATAAAATTTAAAAAAAAAAAACAAGACAAGAAAGGCCGACATTATAATTTTCCATTTCCTAAATGTTTTTCAAACTTTTCCCCAAACTTTTGGTTCAATTCTGTGTTCATCCATATAAACAGAAAATTCTCCACCCCAAACCTTGCCTCCTTGTAAGGACAGAACTCGACATCCACAGACAGACTGGAACTGATGCATTGGGCTAGTCTCGGGTCTCTGGGCTGGCATCTGGATCTCTCCCTCGTAGTACTCACTGGAATTCCTAGACCTTGGATTTTCGTTATCGGCTCCCCCTAAAGGTGTCATTTCCAGGAACATTTTCCAGCAGGAGTTCACCTTTACTCATCTCAGCACCTCCCATGGCATTAGAACAACAAAGGTGAACAACAAAGATTTCCATGTAAAAGATGTATTATGTTCTTCAAGTAATAGGATATAGGGTATATTAGGATTTCTTCATGTGCATGGGACTGGGAGTGAATACGGGCTGGGGTGGATACACCTAATCCAACATGAATAACCACAGAATCTACCTGATCAATTCAGGCCTTAATCATTGGAGGTATTAAAAATAACTTAACCATATTTAACTGAACATTTCTCCAAAGTCCAGTATTACATAAGGATTTCAACAAAACACAAACACCTTTAGTTCCTTCTTTCCCAAGACCCAAGTGGGTCTCAAAACAGAATATTTTATGACTCAGAAGTCAGCCTCCCAACTTTGCAAATATATACAAACAAAGCATTTGATGAATAAACATTACATCATTAACGCTTTAAGGTTGAAATTCTGGGAATTTAAAAAGTAATATATCCAGAATAGTCACCCTGACTGTTATTCAAACAAGCTTTCCCCTCAAATGTTAGCACTTCACAGACTCAATAAATATGCAGCAATTTATTCTGGTCCTGATTACTTAATTTTAGTAACTCTTCAAACATTTATAATTTCACCCTTTTTTACCAAAAACCCATTATCAGATTTGAATTTAACCCCCAAACTTTTGTGGAAAGCTTTGTAATTATCAGCAACATGGGCCTATTAACCTCTACTCCCAAAATAAGATATCCCATGAGATAACCAACTCTTTTTGTACATTTTAAAACAAACTTGGATACTTTACTAATCACCTTGTGCATTCATTAAACACAATACTATTAATACCACTTTCTCATTCCATGTTTTATTTATTCACCATTTAGAAATGTTTCCATATTTTCCCCTTAAACACCTTTCCCTATATTTTTTCTGTACTTAATACATAAAATTACACAACCTTAAGTTACTTCCCCCTTTCTTTCTTAATCACCATTTCTTTGGTATAATGCCTGGAACACATACTCCCCCCCCCCAATACATAGCATGAATAAACCTATCAATTTCCTAATTATAATATTCTTAAACTTGTTAAACTAAAGTCTTATACCAAAGTAAAAAAATAAAAAATTAAACATTTTAAAAATCCCAAGCATTGTTACAACTATTCCAATAATGTATCAATTGTATTAAGTTATAACTTTATAATACAATAGGTTAGCAACACAATTCAAACTGTTATAATTCTGGCCCGGAAATATAAGAATTTAATATTTACTAGAACATATTTGTGAGGCTCACTTAGATGAATTTTAGGAACCATTCAAAAAGACACCAACAATTGATATGGTTATTCTATAACTTTTACAAGCTCGGATGAAACTTAGAACAATGACACAGAACGAAGGATTGTTGTCTCTTCTTGGTGGATAAAAAAGGAGATGTATACTATCACTCTTGGTTAAGTTCTCCTGCCATCTGGAAAGTTTTCACAGATACTTAACTGGGCTATTATCACATTGAAGTAAAATAACTCTCATTGTTTTAGAGAATAAGATTGCCCTTCGGTAAACAGGCAGTATTTGTCTCTGCTGTTTTTTAGACAATAGCAGAGAAACCCAGTTCATCTCACATCGAGAACCATTGTGTAACGTGAAGAGGTGTTGGACACGCTGTGTCACTCTTAAAATATCCTTTGAGTAATGCCTAGTCCAAAGTCTGAACTTAAACTATTCAGAATTATCTTGATATTAAGAGTGTATTTTTAACGTTGACATGAAAATAAATGTTCAGATTACCGATGACAGCTTGGAACCGAAGGAAAAAGATGATCATCGCAAATGCTAATGTAGAATTAAGATATATGAAAAATTTATTTTTATAGAAGTGTTACGGAAGCTAACCCACATTATCAAAGATGTCAAATCGTGATTATAAAAATGTGAATGTACCTGTTACACCAATTCATCAAACACATATCAAAATAATTCATGTATCCACGTTAATAATTATTTCGCATTGATTGAGATATAAACCGGTGCATGATTGAAAAGAATGTTGTTGGGAAATATGCGGTTATACAGGAATATACGTTTATGTTATGTAGGGATCAAAGATATACTAATTGGATCTGATGACACATAAAGTTATCAGATATATATATATATATATAGGAGTTACCAATACTAATAAGCTAAGAATAATAATATAAGTCTCTCCGATAATATAAAATTATCGTACCGATAATCTCACAATAAAGGTGAGACACCTAGTGGTTGAAAGTGATATTACTTGAGGTGCTCAAAACTCAGAGACCCAGTAAATGATTAAAATCGTCAGCCAATAGGAGCCCGACATGTCTTGCCAGGAACTCCCATAGAGACCAGAGGCCAATGAGTTAAGGACAGCTGTCAGATGGGCAGAATGTAGGATAATTTAATGGTCCTATTGTTTTGAGTAATATAAGAGAGATAGCCCATGGGATTAGGGGAGGATGCAATGAAAAAGATCAAGAAAGGCAGATGGATCAATGAAGGAAGAAGACACCATCCATAGGGAGAGGGGCACGCTAGGACAATGCATGAAGGCATCTTGTCATCCCATGAAGGGCCATAGAAAGCACTGCATATTAACTCTGGTCATCTGCAAATAGCCATCTTGGAATTGGTAAATATGCCATTTTACTTTATCAGAAATATTGTTGTTCTGTAAGATTTAAAGTTGTATATCGTGTAGTCATGGTCTGGTCTCATAATCAATAACTGGTAGATTTTTTTGTAAAGCATACAATTTTTTACTTTTCATATTTTGACATGATTCAATATAATGACAAAACAATCGTCCAATACGATTTCATATTTTATGATATCGAAATATATGAAATAGACGCTCTTGTTTCATTGTCTTTTGTATAAAGTTATCTTGAGAACTGGCCATGACACACAGATCAAAGGTATTGCACGCCCATTTTGGGGGTAGTTTAATGAATCACAATGTGTTCATGTAACGCCACTGGTATTCTAATGTCATGTAAATATCCACATTTTTGTCAACCAATAAATTAGCTATTTTGTATGATTATACGTCTCCGTGAATACGTTTTATAATATAGACTATGTCATATAGATTGACTTGTATTTAAAAACGTCTTCGTTATCAAAGAATTCAATATAATTTTACTGTGCGGGTTAATTATTACCTTAAGAAAGCACAACAAAACATTTCATGCCTCTAATAGTGGGCCCCCTTGTATGTAACAGTGGTATATCCAGATTTTGGCACACATATGTATAACAGCTTAAACACAATTTAAAAACATTTGCACAAATAACCAATCCCTTTGTTTTGTAACAGGCAAGGTGCTAATGCAATGCCAAGTTCCCATTTCTTTAATTTCAATATCAACAAATGGGCTCATCTGCACTATTACTTTTCAAACATATAATCAATTTTTTTCATAATTAATCTTTTCCATACATATAATACCACTCTAGGCTCCTCTACAAAAACCTACAATGCCATTTATTGTACACCTTAGAATCCAGGACAATTATATCAATCCGAAATATAGTACATTTGTTAATATTGAAAAAATACCTTCCAAACCTTCAACAATGTGAGAACAGGCAATTGCACAATTAAAACCATTCCTTAAAAGTCAGACTCTAACTGGAATAATCAAAATACCACACCTACAAGTTAAAATGTTACTCTTAAAAAAAATGATTTTCCCATTATCTTAAACCTTTTTATCTGATCAGATTCCTCACAAGAGGACACCTGGAACTATTATATACGTGTAATTTAGTAGTGACGTCACGTTCTCCATATATGATTACAATTAACAGTGCATTGCCCAACACATTCCATGAAAAAACTAACAGTAGTTTTTCTGGCGGAAAATTAGTGAACCTGCTCTCAATCTTTTGTTGGTGGAAATTCTGACAGCAAAAGTGCGATGGAGCATACACATGGTTGGAATTTCCGACCAAAAGCTCACATCGGACTGTTCTTTTTGTCGGAATTTGTGTGTATGCAGCATTATTTGAGAATGCAGCTTGGCAGGCCAGGATAAAAGTGAAGCATCAGGGGTCTATTCAGACAACTGATCTTTTGCTAAACTCCCAGTAGAAAAATAAAAATAACATTCCCAATTCACATCTGTGAAATGTTGGAATGCATGTGCTATTCTTGTTGGTGTGCCATGGTACCATTTATTGCTAATGGCACTCTTAAGCCCCGTACACACGATCGGAATGCCCCAGAGTAATTCCGATTAATTCCATCAGAGTTTAGATAGAGAACATGTTCTATTGACTTTTGGTCGGTCAAAGGTCCGATCGTGTGTACAGGGGCTTAACACACTTTGCTAACACATGTGCTTTGCTGTACAACTCAACTCTATGGCAATTTATTAGCATGCATTGCTGTGTGCTACATTTTTGGAAAACCCATTTGGCTACCCAAATGCAAAACCTGTTATTGTGCGTAATAACACACACCAATGTACATGCATTGCCACAGTGGAGTGTAAGGGAATGTATGGGCAGTGACATCATGACCTTCACCTTATTCAATCAGAGAATGCCTTGTATTCACTGAAAAAAATACAAGGTAGTGTATAAATAGTGGCAGCACAGAGCGACCCCCTGTGGTCAGTGTGCTGTGGGGCAGCTGCTAGCACAGGACCTGAGAGTATCCTATAAAAGATTGCAGCTATTACTGTAGTAGCATAGACTGCTACAGTGATTTCCAACTTCCCAATCAGTCCATTACAGTAGGTACGAGTAATGCATGCCTACATTATGCCAAGCAAAGGTAAGTGAGCCATGTACAGTAGATAATTCAGCTGTAATTACATTATCCATGTATTAATTGTAAATGTATGGGCTTTTGATGTTACACAGCATGTTTGGTAATAAAGGAAACAAGAAGCTAGTCTTTACATGTTATATCTGGCAATGATTTTACTGTCAATACTATAGTTCACTTGGTTAATTATACATTAACAAGGAACAAGCAAAGTTCCAGCTGCCAAGTTTGCTTAATTTAAACAGATGTACTCCATAAGGGAGGGAGGATATATATATATGTTAAAAGTCCATGCCTCTCTCATACAAACACATTCAAGACGAAGCTGGTTTTGGGAGAACTAAGGCAAGTTTTTAAACTTCATGACTATTTATATTGTGTAGCATTTCCAATGAAAAAAAAATAATATATATCTTTTATATTTACATGTTATATCTGATGTTGGAAATACTGCAATTGAACTGTCTAGTATGCTGTAGTTTAAAATGATGTTGATCATGCACTAAAGAGTTGAGTTTTTTTTAATGAAAACCTATAAACACAGGGCCAGATTCAGGTAGATGGGCGAATCTTTAATCTGGAGTAACGTTTCTCATTTACGTTACTCCACCGTAACTTTAGGAGCAAGTACTGTTATTCACAAAGCACTTGCTCCTAAAGTTGCGGCGGCGTAGCGAAAATGAGCCGGCGGAATTCAAATTGGGCGGGTAGGGGGCGTGTATTATGTTAACTATGCACGATCCCGCGGCGAATGTACTGCGCATGCGTCTACTGTCAGTGCGCATGCTCCAAATTCTTTCAGGGAACGTCAATGACGTCAATCCCCATTCACGGACGTTTTACGCAAACGACGCGTTTTTTTTTCGACGCGATGACGAAGGCCATACTTAACATAGGATACTCCACTAGGGGGCTGCTTTATCTTTGCGCCGCGTATCTCTTACGGAAACGTCAGAAAGTCACTGCGTCGCGCTCGAATACGATGGTGAATATTCTCTGCGTTAATCAGCGGGAACGCCCCGCGAGCCATTTTTAAAATTGAAGTTACGATACGACGGCGAAATACAATTACGCCGCTCGTATAGTAACTCCAACCCGGCGTTTCATGTTTTCTGCTTACTGAAAACAGAAACGCCGGCTCAAAGTGAGAGTTAGGCTGGAGTATCACTGAGTCACAAGTTATCACAAGTTACGCCGGGGTATATGGAGATGCGTGGCGTAAGTGTAAATTTGCGCCGGAGTATCTATGCACCGTACCCACAGAACTAGATACGCACCAAAATAGGCTACTCCCGACCGGTGTAACTTGCCTACGCCTGCACATCTTAGGTGCATATTTATGCCGGACGCATCTGGCAAACCCATTGATTTCCTATGCAAATATGCAAATGAGGGAGAAACGCCGATTCCCGAACATAGGCCCATTCAGCGCAGGCTACGCGCGGTGTGCCTAAGCTGTTTGGCCGGCCTAAAGTTACCCCTCATAAAAGCAGGGGTAACTTTGCTCCAGACTTGCTCAAGTCAGCTGGAGAGCAGCTTCAGCAGCACCGTTACAGGACAACACATTGCAGCCGTGGTCCTAGCACTACTAATGGGTCCCCCGCCACCAGGGCCGCCATCAGGGGGGTACAGGCAGTACACCTGTAAGGGGCCCGGGGGTCCCCAGGGGCCCGGATGGGAACCCCCTTAAAAAAAAAAAAAAACTTTTTTATATTTTTATTTTTTTAGGGGTCCGGAGGCCAACAGGGCCCCAGATGGGAACCCCACTTTTTTTATATAAAAAAAATTACCAAATAAAGGGGGCTTTCCATCCGGGACCTCTGGACCCTAATAATAATAATAATGATAATAATAATTATATATATATATATTTTGTTCTGCATACAGACAGCAGAACTTTTTCTACGTAGTTTTTCTGCTCTTTTGTCCGATGGAGCGTACAGACGGTTTGATTATACGACAAAACACGTCCATCGGAATATTCGATCATGTGTGCGATCCTTTAGCCTGTAGGGTTCAATATTGGGTTGGCTCACCCTTTGCAGCTATAAAAGCTTCAACTCTTCTGGGAAGGCCGTCCACAAAGTTTAGGAGTGTGTCCATGGGAATGTTTGACCATTCTTCCAGAAGTGTATTTGTGAGGTCTGGAACTGATGTTGGACAAGAAGGCCCGCCTCACAGTCTCCGCTCTAATTCATTCCAAAGGTGTTCTATCAGGTTGAGGTCAGGACTCTGCAGGACTCTGCAGGCCAGTCCAGTTCCTCCACCTCAAACTCACTCATTTATGTCTTTATGGTCCTTGCTTTGTGGACTGATCCAAATCATTTGATAACAGGGGGGTTATGGTCTGGGGTTGTTTTTCTGGGGTTGGGTTTGGCCCCTTAGTTCCATTGAAGGGAACTCTTAAGGCGTCAGCATAACAATACATTTTGGACAATTTCATGCTCCCAACTTTGTACAAACAGTTTGGGGATGGCCCCTTCCTGTTCCAACATGACTGCTCACCAGTGCACAAAGCAAGGTCCATAAAGACATGGGTGAGCGAGTTTGGGGTGGAGGAACTTGACTGGCCTGCACAGAGTCCTGACCTCAACTCGATAGAACACCTTAGAAATGAATTAGAGCAGAGACTGCAAGGCAGGCCTTCTTGTCCATCAAAAAAATATAAATAAAAATATATTGAAAAAAAATATTTTTTTATAAAAATAAAATAAAAAAAGGGGGGTTCCCATCCGGGCGGCCCTGGTCATAAGTCTCCATTGCTGTTATGAGGGCTGACATCTCCTGGGTGTTAAAGTTTTTTTTTCCTCCTCTGCCTGTGGGGAACGGGAGCAGCCATCTCACAGCAAAAGTACCTTCCCTGGGAGGGCAATAAAACTAGATGTACTTTTGCATCGGCTGGGTGTAAGTTGAGCCGGCGTATCTCTGTAAGTTGGGACGGCATAGTTGTGAGCATGCTCACAAGGGAACGAACGTACTGAGCATGCTCTGTCTAAGATACGCCGGACGTAAATCACTAGACCATTCATTTGCATAATGACACACCCACTTGCAGTTGCACCGGCTTACGCGGAAGGAATTAAGTTATGCCGGCGCAAAGTTAGGTGCAAGTGCTTTATGAATACTGTAGTTGCCTCTCTGAGTTACATCGGCGTAGTGTATCTGAGATACACTACGCCCGCCTAAAGATAGGCAATTCTACCTGAATCTGGCCCAGTGGTTGCAACTGCCAATCACCTTCTAGTTTCATGACTATCATGATGAACCTCTGACTTCAAATGCTAAAATCACTGTCTTAGAACACTAGTATATTCTTAAAGGGGTTATAAAGGTTATTTTCTAAATAGGTTCCTTAAAGCTAGTGCATTGTTGGTTCACTTATCTTTTCCTTCGATTTCCCTTTGTGGCACTATGAAGTGCCTTATGCGCTATGGCATTGGAAGAATTTTAATTTCTGACCTTTTAGTCCAAACAAGACTGTTACTTTATAATTCCTCTAGTGCCGTTCTATGGAAGCAGTAGGTTTAACCACTTAAAGACCGCCGCATGCACATTTACGTTGGCAGAATGGCACGGACAGGCACATCAACGTACCTGTACGTGGCTGCCTTGTTGTGGGTCGGGGGTCCGATCGGGACCCCCCCCCCCCCCGTTACATGCGGCGGTCCGGTTTGCTGTAGGAGTGATCCATGCTGAGGGGGCGGCTGTTCGTTTTTGTCTGCCCCCTCCGGATAGCTCCCAACCAATGTGCGCGCTCCCCCTGCAGTCACTTCCTACTCCTGTGTAAACACAGGAAGAGGGAAGTGATGTAATCTCTGCTCTCGGCGTTTTTTTCAACCGCCGTTGAGGAGAGATCACATCACACAGTGAGTCTGCACAACGCTACACTGACACCAGTACACGCAGGCAAATTAACCCCTTGCGATCACCCCCTCCCACCCCCCTGTCACAGTGTCACTGAATGCAGTGATCATATATGTACTAATCACTGCATTTAGTGTCAGTGTGACAGGCAGTTAGTGTTAGGTCCAAGGTAGCCCCCGTACCCCCCTAATAAAGTTTTAACCCCTTGATCACTGCCCTAGTAAACCCTTTCACTCCCTATTGCCAGTGTCACTAAGCGATAATTTTTCTGATCGCTGTATTAGTGTCGCTGTTCCCGCTAGGTAGCTATTTTTTTTTTTATTGCGATTTTGTTTTACTAAAGACATGTGGCTAAATACATTTTGGCCTAAATGTTTGACTAAAATTTAGTTTATTTGATTTTTCTTATAACAAAAAGTAAAAAATATAGATTTTTTTCAAAAATGTCGCTCTATTTTTGTATATAGCGCAAAAAATAAAAATCGCAGAGGCGATCAAATACCACCAAAAGAAAGCTCTATTTGTGGGAAGAAAAGGACGCACATTTTGTTTGGGAGCCACGTTGCACGACCGCGCAATTGTCTGTTAAAGCGACGCAGTGCTGAATTGTAAAAACCCCTTGGGTCATTTAGCAGCATAGTGGTCCTGGTCCTTAAGTGGTTATAGAGCACACCAAACTCTTGAGATAACTTCTTTATTAACGTCAGCTTTTCTTCATAAAAAAACACTGACAATTTTGCAGCAGGCATTCCATGTACCAACATGTGTTAAATAAAGTATAACAAATGGCTGTTCAACTGTTCAATCTTGTCATTCTGCATAAAATGGTAGATATATTTCTTTCTTCAGTATCTGTACTCTCACTTTAAGTTATTTAAACACTTTATGATCTCTCTGAGGCTTAATCAATAGTGTTTTTACTCGCTCTATATTGCTGTTTGCAGTTTGGTGGAACTATAAGAAAACACATAACTAGATAATATACAGTTCTAATCACACTAATAACAATAGAAACATATATAACTGTATTAAATACTTTTGGCCACTTGCTTCCATAAAACAGAACTCTGAATGGTGTGTGTCTGTTCAGTTTCTCTCTCTCTCTCTCTCTCTCTCTCTGGTGTAATGAGTTTTAGCAGTTTGCTGGGAATTTTCCAGACAGAATGAGTGTAAGGCTGGCTGTGATTGGCCAATAATGCACCACCTTTTCCAATCTGGCTGCAGCTGCCCCTTTTACTGGCTAATCTGTAAGTATGTAAGTAAAAAATGTAGCGCTAGAAATGTGCAAGATAAGTCAACCTAGCAAGAACTTAAAGGGCTAAATAATCAAAACAATATGATGTGAAAAGTCTGTCTCTCATAATAAAGAGTACAACATATATATATTACCCATTGATTTTATGCGAAGGACCTCATGCGATATAGAGTCGCAAGTAGGTCACAAATGCTAAAATAAAAAAATACTGGCAATAGTGATTGAATAAGTGAGTATGGGAATCACAGTATCATAGACAATAAGATAAACTCATATGTGATCTTAGATGTGCATTCAAACATGAATGTGATAACATAAATATTATGATAATAGTGACAATAGAACCAGAGTGTGTATAATTGCCGCCCATACACCACTCAGCGCCAATGGATGAAATAATGCACTTATAAAAACACAGAGAACACACTAAAGTCTCACCATGAAACGGACAAATAAATAAAAGAATAAACAATCCCTTATTACATTTCTTAAAAAGAGAGAGATAACCTAAAAAAATTGAAACTGCTGTTTAAAACAAATAGAATAAAATAGCAAAAGGTACAAATAACTAGAGCACAAATAGCTGTGACAGTACCAGGGGCGGACTGACCATTCGGTCAGTCGGGCAGAAACCGAGGGCCCCAGAGTCAGGGGGGCCCCATGAGCTGCTCAGTCTGCCCCTGGATGTGCCCACAGTTTATTATGCAGGATTAGGAAAGTTTGTGCACCGCAGAGGTAGTGAGTGATGTCATCCCTGCCTGCAGATGATGAGGCTGTATGAGAGGACTAAGTGCTGGCCAGGATTACAGAGCGATCGTGGAGCCATGAGGATTATTGCAATGACAGGCGCTCTGGCCACCTATCCTCCTAGAGAATTCAGCAGAGGGGCGGGGCCACAGTATACATCCATGCCGCGGGGGAAAGCCAGTGAGAGAGCTGGAGGCTGGAGAGGGAAGACACAGTGGAGTCATCATGTCGGAGACAGTCACCTGACCTGCCTTCTTGTGTGCACTGTGCACTGCAGCAGCAGGTCAGTGTGTAATCACAGCATGTCTGTGATCATCAGGCAGGCTAAGTGTTCCTTCTTCCCCAGTGCCCATCTACCAGGAGCTATTCCCTAACACACGGATATATGTACACTGAGTGTCGAAGTGTACAGATATATCAGTGTTGTATACAAGGAATAGCTCTCAATATACAGATATCAGTGTCAGGGAAAACACTCAAGTGTATAGATGTCAGTGTAACACATAAGGAATAGCACTAAGTGCTATTCCCTATGTATAACTGACATCTATACACTTGAGTGTTTTCCCTGACACTGATATCTGTATATTGAGAGCTATTCCTTGTATACAACACTGATATATCTGTACACGTCGGCAAAAAGAACCATCAGTGGGAAGAATGTCCCTTACATTAGTGGTCAGGAGAAAGAATGTTCCTTACATTGGTGGTCTGTGCGAATAATGTTCCTTACATTGGTGGTCACCAGAAAGAATGTTCCTTGCATTGGTGGTCACCAGAAAGAATGTTCCTCGCATTAGTGGTCTGTGCGAATAATGTTCCTTACATTGGTAGTCAGCAGAAAGAATGCTCCTAACATTGGTGGTCTGTGCGAATAATGTTCCTTACATTGATGGTCACCAGAAAGAATGTTCCTTGCATTGGTGATCACCAGAAAAAATTGTTCCTTGCATTGGTGGTCTGTGCGAATAATGTTCCTTACATTGGTGGTCACCAGAAAGAATGTTCCTTGCATTGGTGTGCATTGGTGGTCAGCAGAAAGAATGTTCCTTGCATTGGTGGTCAGCAGAAAGAATGTTCCTTGCATTGGTGGTCACCAGAAAAAAATGTTCCTTGCGTTGGTGGTCTGTGCGAATAATGTTTCTTACATCGGTGGTCACCAGAAAGAATGTTCCTTGCATTGGTGGTCACCAGAAGAATGTTCCTTGCATTGGTGGTCACCAGAAGAATGTTCCTTACATTGGGGTCACCAGAAAGAGTGTTCCTTGCATTGGTGGTCACCAGAAGAATGTTCCTTACATTGGTGGTCACCAGAAAGAATGTTCCTTGCATTGGTGGTCACCAGAAGAATGTTCCTTACATTGGTGGTCACCAGAAGAATGTTCCTTGCATTGGTGGTCACCAGATAGGATGTTCCTTGCATTGGTGGTCACCAGAAGAATGTTCCTTGCATTGGTGGTCACCAGAAGAATGTTCCTTACATTGGGGGTCAGTGGGAAGAATGTCCCTCAAGGTAACCCCCGGGAGAGCGCTTCTCCTAGGGGGTTATCTGATGTGGGGAGGAGCCACGAGAACCACGCGGGGACCCCAGAAGACCAGGTTCAGGGCCATTCTGTGAAAAACGAACTGCACAGTGGAGGTAAGTATGACATGTTTGTTATTTAAAAAAAAGAGCCTTTACAATCACTTTCATTTTGGAAATGTACCATTGTTGCACTTTCTTTAATATAAGTTTATTTTTCTTTATATTTTATAATTACCATTTTATTTTGAACATAGTGTAGAGAAATTCTGTGACGAACGCATGTAGTGTGGGCAGTGCAACATGATTTGTGTGGGTGTGGCTTGAGTACGGGTGGGAACACATGGGCGGTGACAGGGGGCCCCAGGATGTCCTATTGCCCGGGGGCCCCATGAGTTGTCAGTCCGCCCCTGGACAGTACCCAAACAGCGCTAGTGTTGGTAGGTTGTTTAACATATGGCCAACTCCACAAAAATAGGTTTGGATAATAAAATAAGTACAGAAAAAGATAAAGAAAGATGTGTCTATAGGAGATCCTGATAGGTTTGAACAGTGTGCACCTTGCAATAGAGAAAACTTCAGATCCACCTTGTGGGAACACACTCCCTCTTTGGTGAGTTTAAACCCCAAAGGGGGAGTGTGTTCCCACGAGGTGGATCTGAAGTTTTCTCGGTGGAAGGTGCACACTGTTCAAACCTATCAGGATCTCCTATGGACACTTCTTTCTTCATCTTTTTCTGTACTTATTTTATCATCCAAACGTATTTTTGTGGAGTTGGCCATATGTTAAACAACCTAACAACACTAGCAATGTTTGGGTTCATTATTGTCACAGCTATTTCTGCTCTAGTTTTTTGTACCTTTTGCTATATTAGTGACTATGTTCAGAAACACAAACCCATGTGCGACCATAGATATGTACAAAAGAAAACACAATGCTAATTCCAATTGTGATAAAAACTAAAAATGTGATAGTCCATGAGTTTAAGGCATCGGTGTTAAACAGTGACATATGAGGAAGCCACACTGTTGTTGCAGATGTCTGCTAGTCTGTTGGCTAGATGTGATGAACAGTTCTTACCCGAAGTAGTGGACCCAACTCACCATACGGCGGTGGATCAGTCAGGCATGGAGACGGGGATGTTAAGTCATGCTCCACGGATTAACCATTCAATCCCCCCTCTGCAGGCCGGTGATTAATCCAAAACACCAGTAATTATGGGAATGGATAGTGCTCCAAACAATGGGCGATTGTAAAAAATGGCTCTCCATAATATATCTCCTTCAGATGAAAGTATCATATTGAAGGTATAAAAAAGAGAGGGAAAGGCCTCCACATAGTGTAAATCCACATGATGGAATTTATTGAAATAAAAATATATCCAAATAAATGAATATTGGACAAAAACAGTTTAATTGAACAATAAATAAGTGCAGTATGAGGTGGCTTGGGGCAGCGGATTAACCCTACGAGTTTTGTCTACAAAAACTTCAACCGTGGTATCCTGGCTAATCTTCCACAGTCCTCCCAGACTGACTCTACAATGATCTCAGACTGCCACTCCTCAGCCCCCTCAGGCTGTCTCTCAGTCCTCCCTGACTGTCTTATTCACCAATCACCTGACTGTCTTCTCTCTGGAAATATCTTGGATGTGCTTGCTGGCTCCTGCTGGCTCCTGCTGTCTTAACACCTGCTCCAGTGCCACTGGACAGGACTTCTCCTTGTGTTGTGAGAGGTCACCCCCCCTCCCCCGCCAGACTCAGGGGGTACCCTCAAGGGCCTCTGCCTCCTCAGCACTCCTCAGCACTCCATCTACAGCTTCCACCCGAACTCCACCGTCCCTGCTGACCTGACCCAGAATATTTAAGAGCTCACTCCCACTACCAGCCCATTTTGCCGGGGATTGATTAACGCCCTCATCAATACTCCATACTTAATTTAACAACCAAAACCAAGTTTAGAATATTTTGTAAAAAATTGTTCAATCCTCAACTTTTAGGCTGCGTACACACGACCGGTTTCCTCGGCAGAATCCAGCAAGAAACATGTTGGGAGACGTATTCTGCCGAGGAAACCGGTGGTGTGTACGTTTTTCATCGAGGAAACTGTCGAGGAACTCGACGAGCCAAAAAGAGAGCATTTCTTCTTTTTCCTCGACGGGAATGGAGAAAATTGGCTCGTGGAGTTCCTCGACAGCCGAACAAGGAACTTGACGAGGAAAACGATGTGTTTCACCCGACGAGTTCCTCTGTCATGTGTACGCGGCCTTCCTCGACGGGAATGGAGAAAATCGGCTCGTCGAGTTCCTCGACAGCCGAACAAGGAACTCGACGAGGAAAACGATGTGTTTCGCCCGACGAGTTCCTCGATCGTGTGTTCGCGGCCTTACAATAATTAATTCTTGCAACCAAATCTGCAGGATTTTCTGTTAAATACAAAATACCATGTTGTTTACCATTATCTGAATTTTAAACAGTTCTTTACACAATCTTAATCAATAATTCTCTCTTAAAACTTTGTTCTGATCCCATGTTTGTGCTTTGAATGACATATAATAACATGTTTTCAGTTGCTTAGGCTAACATATTCATAAACATTTACAGGCAGTATTAAACTTAATTATCTCATTAAAGAACTTCTTTACACTCTGACATTAATTAACTAATTACCCTATGGAATATATCACAGTGATTATGGGTATCAAAACCTATAGTTACTTGGTCTCTTGCTTTAAAATTGTCTGGGACCCCCCTTTGGGACCCCTCTGGCATTTATATATCAGAACCTATATCCCCAGTTTATCAACTATATTCCAACCCACAAATTCCCAGTGGTCACAATTATACATATATATATGGTTCCTGAACATACTATCCTACCAACCTAATGGAGGGAGATAGATTAAAGTACAGTAATCAAATATATGAAAAAAAAGATATATAGTTTCATTCTGATGCGGGTGGCACAGTCTATCATATCTCATCTCCAGAGAATGTTTTCAAAGTAACTTCTTAACCATCACCCAGGGAGTATACAGTGAATATCGGTACCTACATCAGAAATGCGAGAAAAAAATCGTACACGGATATTAGTTAATTATTTTTCAAGAGCCGTCACATAATTTCTCAAAGTTTCAGACTGTAATTGCAACTGTCATGGATTATAACAACTAAATCTAAAGACTGTTTCAAACAAGATTTCAAAAGGGGATAATGAATGCTTCCCCCTTGGGGCTACTTTCCCACTAACTCTTTGGTGAGGGTGGTATGGTATTTGAAAAAAAAATGTTTAAATGTGGTACCCAGGACCTTCCATATTCCTTTAAGGCATTGGGGTCAGGGCACACAGGACAGAGGGTACATGAGCGGATTCCACCTTCATGAGCTCAGAACAATCATGTTCATCCAGGGTAGGAGCAGGTAGGTCTATATCAGGGATCTCCAAACAACGGCCCTCCAGCTGCTCTGGAACTACACTTCCCATGAGGCTTTGTAAAACTCTGACATTTGTAGACATGACTAGGCATGATGGGAATTGTAGTTCCTGAACACCTGGAGGGCCATAGTTTGGAGACTCCTGGTCTATATGACTCTTCCTTTCATGTTTGTCCAGAGACATGGCATGATACCCCCCCTTGGACAAAATGAAGGAGAGAAGAAGGGCCGGTGGGCCACAGAGAACAGAATCCGATATGGGCAATGGGCAGTGGGCAGGAGAGGATACCATCTGCGTTCACGGGATAGTGCAATACTGAGCACATGGGGTTGGGGCAGGGTGGGGCAGGATGGGGCAGGTAGTAGCAAGGCCTGTTTGCAGGGGGATGGACCTCCAGCACAGGACAGCATTCGGGCAGAACCCGTGCTACCACATTAGCAGTGGTGTTGCTCATATAGCATCTTAAACCTTGGGCAGATCATCAGGGAAAGCAGCCGGTGACAGGGAAAGCAGCCGGGGCACCAGTCCTTAAATGGACATCAGGCATGGTCTTGAAGGGGCAATAACCGAACAGCCCATGGGCACCACAGTATAACAGTATAACAGGCAACACGCCATATATGTATCAGGTCGTGAGTCACATACCACCATCAGGTTAGGTAGGTAATGTAAGGCTGTCTCAGCTAAGGGTGGCAGGGGCGTTAAGCAGCAAAAAGGGGAGGCTGGCCTGGAACTCAATGCAGGGCCCCACAGATCACACAACCTAACCGATAAAATTATAAAAATCAGTAAAGGCTAGTCATCATTTAACATCTAAACTAAGCTCAGCGTAACAAAATAAGATTCAAAGATAAGCATAGTGAGCTACTAAAACACCTTCCTTTACATCAAGATTACCAGTTGCTTATGATATGAAAACAGTTAAAACTCATATACATTTATCTAACAAAGAAACAGTTGCAAGTTTACCAGTCCTACTTTTAAAAACCTTTTTCCCAATGTGTTATTTTGTATGTCTCGGTCTCTAACAGCCAGCAGAGAAATGGTTAACCTAGATTCTCCTAGAACCTTACAGACAGACTAAACCTGATATTCCAAGCTCATCAATAGGATTTTATTTCTAAATCTCCTCTTCAAGGAAACACAAAGGTGGGAGGGAAACCCCCGAGAAGGGAGGAAGGGGATGGGTGGGAGTGAAAAAAAGAAAAAAACAGGTTGCAGTGTGCAGTCTCCCATTCTTTTTTTTTTTTTGGCTGCTTGCTTCTCCCATAAGTCCCATGCAGTTCACAACACGGACAAACAGTAGAACAATACACAGAATATGACTATTTCAGCCCCTTTGTCTGCAGGGCATTAATTCCTAACCCCTAACCCCAAATATAAATATATATTTAAAAAAAAGATATTTTACGTGTTTACAGAGCTCTCCATCAGTACACACTTAAAATACAAGTAAGCTGGGAAGGCTATTACCGGGTTTACTTCATTACCAAAACACCTCATCCTAATCACCAGCCTATGTGACACCACATGGCTCAAACTTTTACTAAAAGAAAAAAAAGCCAACGTAATTCTGTGTCTATCTATAACCACATTTCTAGAGACCCCGCTCTTCAGACCAGACATATCCATATGTGCATCCACATATAGACATATTTACCCTGAGACACGCAGCCCAGGAGCCCTGAAGAGAAGATACTGTCTACCCGCCTCCTACAGACATACACTGGAAATAGCCACATTCAAACCAACATAAAACATAAAACGTCAACCCGGCAGAAATGGGGACGACGGGTTCTGTTTAAAAAGATACCTTGTTCAAGAACGTACCCGTCTTTGGTCGGGTAAGGCACAGCACACAAGCCGAGAGAATGCGCCAAAATGATAAGAATTGACCCCTGACACAATTCTCAGGGCGAACCCCATTTCTGCCGCTTGATTCAAATCATGATAGTGAAACATGCAGACCAGAGAGGAAAAGTCTACATCTTCACCTTCCAAAGTTCAGCCATAGAGCGACTGGGTGGAGCCTGTGCGGCTTCCTTTATTAACAACATGACATCACAAACATAAGCATACAGATTGGTCAACTCGTATAATTCAGTCTCTTATTACACGCCCATGTGACGTCTGTACTGCACACATTCTCTGAGTCCATATATGGTATGGGGCTCTCATAGCACAAACAGTCCACGTGTCATACAGGCATAAGAGTCCATTTTGGAATGTCCATGTACAGGGTCTCATCCTCAATTTTACAGGGACTTCTCTCGATGGAGGGGGCCTTTGGAATGAGGAGTGGGGGGGGGGGATGACAACTGAATAGCTCTTTGTCCTTCCAAGCAGACGTGTAATTATTAGTGTTGCTCACGAATATTCGCATTGCGAATATTCGTTACGAATATTGCATATTCGAGTATTCGCGAATAAATCGAATATCGCGGCGAATATTCGCTATTGCGAATATTCGTATTTTTTCAAATTTATTTTTAAAACAGATCACATCCTAGTGATCTTCATCAACGTCTAAAAGCATTGCTGGTATGATTAGAGACCCTGGGCCGAGTAGCTGAGGCGATCCTTTTATGTTGCCGAATATTCGCAATGCGAATATTCGTATTACGAATATTCGCGAATACTTTCTCTGCCCTTCTTTTGCATCAGACCTGTGTATTGCGATCTTAGAGCTTAGCATTGTGCTTCCTATAGGAAATGATCTCCGTTTTCGCGTGTTGTTCGCGCGCATACGCAGACGAGAATTTTGCAATCAATTTCGCATTCGCATTAGCGAAATTTCGCAAAATTTTATTTTTGATAAAATATCACGAATATTCGATATTAACGAATATTTTGCGAATATTCTTCTATATATTCGTGAAATATTACGAAATCGAATATGGCGTATTCCGCTCAACACTGGTAATTATAACTTTAAAACATATCTATAACTTAATTTAAGGAATATAACACTTGGAGTATATATCTTCACACATGCATATGTGAATATCATACATAGATAAAGAAATTAAAAGAATATAAGAAAAACATTTCAGTGGTTCTAATCATAACACAAAATAGCATAGAATAAAATATTTATTTTAGCACTTCCATCACATAGGTTCAGTTGAAGGCTCCCACAAAAAAATAGCCAGCTATCGGTATAGAGAAAAATTGTGTGCATCCAGACTGTGATGGCCATGTCTTCATTTCCTTCATCATTTTCAAATTAAATAGTCCCACTGACATGCAGGACATTGGAGAGTGAAAGTAGCAGCATGGGGCATATCACCTTATAAATCTAGTTTTGGAATAATTACCATCATATTGCTTAGCAGGAAGATTAAAATATATCACAGAGGACTCTCATTTCACAAAGCATAACTTTTTTTTATGACGCGTTGTTCATAAGAAAAGGGGGACATTCTGACCATACAGTATGTACATCAGGGGTCAAGTCCTGGGGAAAAAAAGTGTGGGACCTCCCACACAAGATCCACTCCCCCACCACAAAAAAAAAAGCTGGCTGGCCTCAGGGTGCTGGCTGGCTTACACAGTGTCAGTGTGTCAGTGTCAGGGCAGAGTGCGTGTGACAATGTGAGGAGAGGAGACGTGGGCTCACCCTAGTGTTGCTTTGTGACTCCGCCTCCATGTGATGACACACACAACTGGCCGCGTACGGAAGGACAGGTGGCTGGCGAGGTTGGAGCTGAAGGAGGAGCTCCGTGTCTGCTCGGGTCAGTTCGCCTGCCCCTGACAGTGACTCGAGTCGAGTCCTTCACTATGCAGCGATGTGAAGGTTTGGCTCGGGCGGCTTGACTGCTCGAAGCTGCTCTAGTCTTGCAAAGGGAACGGCGTTCCTGCTGTGAAAAAAGTGCAGGGACGCCGTTCCCACGCGTTCCCGCAGGACTCGAGCCCTGATGTACATTTTAAAAGAGATGTTACAGTTTCAAGAGCCCTCTGTAAAAAGGAAAATGGTGGCAATAAACATCATAGATATTTTATAGCATTCCAGAAAGAATATGATAAAAAATAAACAAAGCAATGCTCAGGAGGGACAAATAATGGAGTTAGGAACTCAAGATCCAAAGTTGTTACCTTGGTGATTGTTATGACAATTTGCATCACACAAGGAAGGGATGCAAACTTTGGTTAATGGACAATCTGGCTATGGACTTTGTACCACTGTGACTGTATGAATGAATAATAAAGACAATAGAACTGTCATAACAATGTAGCGAGCCATTTTTACATATGAAAATGTCAGATGTTCTGCATGCATTAACTTTTGGAAAATAAAGCCAAAGGTGATATTTACAGAATGATAATCAATGTCTTATCTAATATACCCTTTAGACAGAGGTTTATTGTACCACACTCAGTTGTATCTTTGAACGTTTGTGCTACTCTTGGCATTACTGTGTGTGCCATAGGTAAAGGTGATTGATGTTGACTATATTATGTTTTACAGAAGATGTTTTTGTTAGGGATATAATATGCCTCCTTCAAAGTTAAAGTGATAGTAAACAATCTCCTTTAAAACAACCCATGCAGTTTAACATATAAATGAAAGGTAAAAATGTTTGTATAGATATAGAAATACATTATAATAAGTGATTAAACTCCTTCTGTTCTCAGCTACAGAAGATCTGAAGGGGAGAAGAAGCAGCAGCACACTGAGTTTCCTAGTGAATTGCTGTACAGTGGGGGGGCATCAGGACCAGTCTGATCATTGGAGGAGAGTGCACTGAGTTCACAACATAGCTAGGAACTGACCATGTTGTTTTATCCTACTTAGTGTGGTCAGTTTTTAATAGGAAAGCAGAGGGACTGACAGGAACACCCAGGATTTCACATAAGGGAAGCAATACAAAGAGAACAGAATACTTTCTCATCCAAGTACATGGTACAGCAGCCACATGTCAGGAAGTTTTGGGGTAACAATTGCTCTAATTTGTGAGCTAAAATGTATAATAATCTGGCAATGGAACTGTAATAATGCCTGCACAATACATGCCAACAGTCCTGATTTCCCTGGGACATTCACAGGATTTAGACCCTTGTCCCGTTTTTGCGCTGTCCAGGGAAAAATCATAGGAAATTGGCATTCTACTGTCGCTCTAGAGGTCCGGGCCGGCACTGGAGATGGTCCCCGCCGCCATTTTACAGAACACCATGTCTCGGGGAGCCTGGTCACTCGCCGAGGGGAACAAACAAGAGCGGAGCTGGCCGGGTGGCTGCCAGTAGGTATGGATCTGCCGCCAACCCCCCACACCCCGGGCTGCTGCTGGTCTGTGACATGTTATGAGAAAGGCTGCGGAGTGGGGTGTTGGTGTCAGCTCCATTTTGACTGGCAGTAACCCAGTCGGTTCTGCCTCTTGTTTGTTCTCCTCGAAGAGTGACCTGTTACACGAGAGTTGGTATTCTGTAATGGTGGAGACTCCACTGGGGACACCTGATGTAAGGAGGGACTCCGCTGGGGACACCTAATGTATAGAGAGACTCCACTGGGGACACCTGATGTAAAGAGGGACCCTGCTGGGGACACCTGATGTAAAGAGGGACTCTGCTGTGGACACCTAATGTAAGGAGGGACTCTGTTTTGACACCTGATGTAAGGAGGAACTCCGCTGGGGACATCTCATGTAAGAAGGGACTTACTTTCACCCTGTTTATAACCTTAAATATGCTCACTCTTACCTGCAATGACACAAACACATGACCTTCAGACTGATAGACTGGGTAGCAACTGCTATTGTGTTCCCATCAGAAACAAAGGTCAGTCTTTTGGTTCCCCTGCTTTTAGCAATGGTTCCATTAGAATGTGCTTTCTGTCATTCAAGCGTTTTACTCTATACTGCCATCTACTGGTGATTTAATGGAAATGCCGTGAGTTTTACTTTCTCCATAAGAGAACTATAATCCCTTTTTATAGGGGGTACCTAATTTTGACACCCCTTACAATTGCAGAATGTGAAAGGTGATCTCACTGGCCATCAGATAGGTGAGAAGAGCTGGAAGAGGCAGACCACAAAAAAAAACATGAGAGTTAATCTTCTTGTTTTTTTTTGTAAAATGTTTCTGGCTAGTACTCTAATAAATGAAAACTTCATTCAGAAACAGGTAAATACCTGCATGAACGGAAATTAGAAATTAGTTTGAATTTAATTATGAGCAAGCTGGCTTTAGAGACTTTACATTTGTTATACACAATAAAGTTTATTTTCTTTAGCTGCCTCCTCATGAGAAAAAAATCAGATCACATTATTCCTAGGTACATACTGTAGCCAGCTGTGACATTGAGGGCCCTCCTAAAACATAGAATTTTATTGTATACCATTCAGCATTGTTTTCAAAATATGGTAAAATTAAGTGTTTATTCAGTTCAAATATATTCCTCCTTCCATTGAAGTGGGAAAAATCCTTTGCTTTGGGAAAACCAGGAACAACAGACCAGACAACAGACTTTTTATTCTCACCAGCGAGAGACACCCGACCCCAGTTAATGCTAGGAAGTCAAGCGTGTGGTCACCTATCACCCTGGACGGCGAGGAAATAGAGGTAACCTGCCGCCCGCAAATATCTAGCAGCTCCTTTGGGGGTAGTGCTACATATATAACAATATATAACAATTATGGACTTGATTCTTCTTTCTAAAGGGGGGGGGGTAGTGTGACCCCCCAAGATAAAATGTATTCTAAATAAGCATGCACACAACTTGCTAAACATTCACACACATTGCAAGTGCACACACTTTATAAAATGTGCAATTTCTGCCCCCTAGTGTAAACATTTTTACTACTCCTATTCTCACCTACCCTTGGTGATTGTGTAACGTCACAATATGGCTCATCCTGTTCCTCTTTCACAAAAGAGCAGATACTGGTCCTGCTGATGGGTTAAGGACCTTCTACGGCTATGTCCAGCTCTCCTAGAGTAACTGCCTGTCTCCTGGAATGTCCTCCATGCTCTTGAGACTGTGCTGGGAGACACTGCAAACCTTCTGGCAATGACACGTATTGATGTGCCATCCTGGAGGAGTTGGACTGCCTGTGCAGCCTTCATAGGGTCCAAGTATCGCCTTGTGCTACCAGTAGTGACACTGACCCTAGCCAAATGCAAAACTAGTGAAAAACAGTCAGAAAAAAATAGTAGGGAAAAAAATGTCAGACACCTCCACCTGAAAAACCATTCCTGTTTTGGAGGTCGTCTCATTGTTGCCCATCTAGTGCACCTGTTGTTAATTTCAAAGCAGCTTAAAGTGATTAACAACCCCCTCTGTATATACCCCTCCCCCTCTGCTACTTAACTGACCAGATCAATATCGCAGGAGTTCCAATTCAAAAGTGTTCCTTTAATTTTTTTGAGCAGTGTACATAACGTGTACGCAAAAAATTTCCACTGTTGCAATGTCCGTCCTGTCCAAGCGCAGCCATCTTGACTCCACTGGGCCCTACCACACCATGTCATATTTTAATGAAAATGTTACGTGATGTTGAATACATGCTTATCAAATATTCTTAACAGGAAAAAATTGTGCACTTTAAGCAGAAAAATTGTTTGTATAAGGTAAAGCGTCCTCCTTTAAAGTGGTTGTAAAGGCAGAATGTTTTTGTATCTTAATGCATTTATGCATTAGGATGACACACATTCTGTGTGCAGCAGCCCTCGTCAGACCCTCTAATACTTACCTGAGTCCATCTCGAACCAGCGATGTTGCACGAGAGAGTGAGGAGCACCAATGAGGGACCCGAAAAAAGAGGATCCAGGCTGCTCTGTGTAAAATTACTGCACAGCGCAGGTAAGTATAACATGTTTGTTATTTTTAACCAAAAAAAAATAAGACTTTAGTATCATTTTCGTGTATCTATATGATTGAAATTAGGGTGTGACATTGATATTATCACTGGACTTATTAATTTCTGATACAACCGTTAGTTCTATAGGAAACAGAATATAGGTTTTTGGGTGTTAGAAATTCTGCCTATAGTGCTACAGAACAGGCACAGTCCACATGGGCTTTGCTGCTTAAAGTGTTACCAAACCCAGGACCCTGCATTTGCTATATCGTGTCTCCCACAGTACACAGAACATGGAAATGCAATTTTTTTAGTAAATATAAACTGCTAAAAACCTTTTCTCATCAGCAATACATAGCAGTCTTGTGACTTCTATGAGTGTCTGGCTGAGCGCTGGTTAAAGTTTGTAGGATACGTTTTCATTCCCCTCTGACTGTCCTATGAGGCTGCATGTCCCCTGACCCTCTGTTTGCATATTGACCCTGTGCTGATCACATGCACCTCCCAAGAAAAAAAAACAAAAACTCTCTAGTAATGCACACTAAACTGAGCATGTGCAGAGTGCCCCCAAGGCTCTGTACTATCAGGAAATGGGCTGGGGGCAGTAAAAGAAGGGAAGGATCAGAGAAGACAGGATGGAACAGCCTTTTTATACAACGCAGAGGATTAACCCCTTAGGTTCCACATTGAGTATAACAAGCATGCTTTACTGCATATACAGACTGATTTTACTGTTGTGAATTTAGTAAAACTTTAAATAAAGACAGGAAATAGAGAGCAAACCTTGCAGCTACAAACTTATAAACACTGCCATCTACTGGCTAAATAATATATCTCCACTACATACAATTTTGTATTCCAGCATTGGGAACATCTGTGATATGAGGGTTATTTTAGATTAAGATCAAGATTAACCACTTCCCCTCTGCGCTATAGCCGAAAGATGGCTACAGCATGGGCCTACTTTGCCAGGAGGCCATCAAATGACATCTTCTCCTGCTCAAGCAGCCTGCACACCTTCTGCAGGGCACACACGGCACGCTCTGTGATCAGCGAGTGAATGAGACTCGGCTGATAACAGATCGGAGTAAGGGTTCGATCCCGACCTCTTACCATGTGATCAGCTGTCAGCCAATGACAGCTGATCATGTGATGTAAACAGAGTCAGTAATTGGCTACTTTTTTTGCTCACGCTGAAAGCCGCAACATCGGTCCTAATCAAAGAGAGCAGCCGCCTCCTCATCTGTTCCCACCTGTATCACCTGCCAGTGCCAGAGGAGGTAATAGATCTGCTGAGTTTTAGGCAACAGCGCCTACTCAGCAAAGGAATTTCTCGGAATAACAGAAGGCAACATATTAGCAAGTAAACAGTCTATTATATACTCTATGGCCTCGTACACACAATCAAATCTGTCCACTGGAAACGGTCCGCTGGACCGTTTCAGCAGACAGATTCGATCGTGTGTACGGCCGAGCAGACAGATTTGTCCACCCGACAGATTTCAAAGCATGCTTTGAAATCTATCGGGTGGGAATCTGTCCGCCCGACATGTCTGCTGGTTAGTACACTTACCAGCAGACATGTCGTCCCGCACCGCCGCCGAATGGATTCGGCGCATGCGCGAAAGTGTTTTACTTCCTGGTGCGGTGACGTGGCGGCGTCAACGTCACCGCCACGTCACCGACACGTCAGCGTGCCGTCTGCTGGCGGGGATTTTGGTTTGCTCGTGTGTACACGCGAGCAAACCAAAATCCCAGCAGACAGATTTGTTCAAATCTGTCGGACGGACAGATTTGAACAAATCTGTCCGCTCGTGTGTACGAGGCCTTACTCAATAAAGTACTGCTAGCACCTGTAAGGATAAACACAGCTAACTGATTATACTGCCAAATTTCTGAAGAGGAAAACCTTGGCCAGTCTATTAAATGTTTCAGAGATAGCACAGTCGTCACGCTGTTAAGGACTGAAAAGCAGGAGGCTAAAAAGCACAAATCGTCTCTCACCAAACTTTTACTAACACAAGGATCAGCAAAAGCAGCCCAAAGGATGGTGCCGTTTGAATAGTACTACCCCTTTATAGTTCCGTCGTATGTGTTGTACGTCACTGCACTTTGGACGGGCGGTATTTGGCCTGAACATGTGTATGCAAGGCAGGCTTGAGAGGAATCCTGTCGGGAAAAACTTATTTTTTTCCTGCTGAGAAAAATAGGTGTGTGTACGAGGCATTAGAGTCTGCAAAACACTTGAGACAAGAGTGTAGGTTCACTTTCCAGCAGGACAACAATCCTAAATATACAGCCAGAGCTACAATGTAATAGTTTAGATCAAAGCAAATTTTAAATGGCCCAGTGAAAGTCCAGACCCAAATCGAATTGAGAATCTGTGGTGTAAGTTTGGGGTGATCAGACTCCAGTGGTAGGTGTGTTTTCCAGTGAGTATGCCAGTCTAATGAAGACAAAGAAAAATGGATAGCCGCACTCCAAAACCTGATGGGTGATCTTTTATTCAATAGACAGCATGTACAAAAATAGGGTCACAGCAGTGGAAACAAGGAACAGCCGACGCGTTTCGCACTGGATCAGTGCTTAGCCATGAATAAGCACTGATCCAGTGCGAAACGCGTCGGCTGTTCCTTGTTTCCACTGCTGTGACCCTATTTTTGTACATGCTGTCTATTGAATAAAAGACCACCCATCAGGTTTTGGAGTGCGGCTATCCATTTTTCTTTGTCTTCATTTTGCTTAGTGCACCGCCAGCACCCTCGGTATCCTGCACCACCTGTAACCATTTAGTGATCCCACCTGGAGCGGTGACTCCTTTCTCTCTGAGTATGCCAGTATAGAACTGATTTTTTAAGGGCCTGATAGTCCACTTTTATTTAAAAGCACGAAAGTTCACAAATATAACAGTATTTCTGTATCTTGCATATTCAACAGTTTAGCCTCCTGCCTTTCATACTTGCCATGCGGCTGTTTCAGGCCTTTAGCCTAGGCCCAAGTTATGTTCCTCAGAACAAACAGTTTCCTAGGGATAAGCTCAAACCTAGCTTTCTCCTGATAAGCGTCTTGGTGCTCAATCACCAAACGACATCTGCCTCCTGCAGACATGCATACTCTAGCTGCACCCATGCAGCGCCTCTGACTGCTCTCAGAGGGATTGGGACTCCACCTGATTCCAAGGAACAGACTTCCTGTCTGTGGTGGGGCTCTGAGCCATGTCAGGTCAGAACTAAAAAGCCCAAGACAGAGCTGTGCAATTAATGTGTCTTTATTTCCAAAATCTGGTGTAAACCAGCAATCTTTCACATAGCACAGTCCCACCATCACAGTGGCAAGACTTGAAAATTGCTGTTCACAGATGCTCTCCATCCAGTCTGACAGAGCTTATTTTGTAAAGAATTATAGGCACAAATGTCACTCTCTACATGTGAAAAGCTGGTAGAGACATCCCCAAAAAGACTTGCAGCTGTAATTGTAGTGGAAAGTGGTTCTACAAAGTATTGGCTCAGGGGGGCTGAATACAAATGCATGCCACACTTTTCACGTATTTATTTATCTTCCCCCCGCTGCATGGCCATTCACAAAGCACGGTTCTTGCATGAGCAGTAGGGAACCGGCTGTGAAACCATAAGGCTTCACTGCCAGTTTCCCCTACAAGCAATAGTGGCGGCAGCACCCGAGAGCCGATGGAAAAACTTTAGTTGACAATAATTTTGCTCAGAAACTCACATTGGGAAAACATTATGATAGTGTGCCATATTGTGACGTTACACAATCACCAAGGGTAGGTGAGAATAGGAGTAGAAAAAAATGTTTTACACTAGTTTTACACTAGGGGGCAAAAAATCCACATTTTATAAAGTGTGTGCACTTGCAAGGTGTGTGAATGTTTAGCAAGTTGTGTGCATGCTTATTTAGAATACATTTTATTTGACGGAGGGGGGGGCAGTATCTGGGGGGTCACACTATTCCCCCCCCCCCTTTGGAAAGAAGAATCTAGTCCATCATAATTGTTATATATGTAGCACTACCCCCGAAGGAGCTGGTAGATATTTGCGGGCGGCATGTTACCTCTATTTCCTCGTCGTCCAGGGTGATGGATGAGAGTAGAGAAAGTTCAATATCCACACTTCACACTTCCTTTTTAAAGATTTGTTTGCTGAACTTGGTAAAAGAATAAAATACGTGGTTGAAGGGGTGGAAGGGTAACAGATAGGTTCAAGTACAATATTTCCTTGTCAATATATCTTTATTGAGGTGATAAAGAAATGTACAATTCAACAAAATAAAATAAGTTAATTACAGACACAGAATAATTTCTTGGTTTACATAAGTGGTAAGTTCACAACAGGTGAGTCTGGTGGCTTCAATGGACATATTAATAGTACAGATAAGGTTATAACTAAGAAACCAATTTTCTGGAGTTTATTTAAAGATGCTTCGTTTCTTCCAACCAGCCCAGATGGTTTTAAAGCTGTGGTTTAGGCAAGAGTCCTGATGCGTCAACGTAAGTGTTTCAACCAAAATCAACCTTATAACAATGCTAAGAACATGTATAATAACGAGGTTCATAGTCAGAGCCCAAGGCGGGGGGAGGAGGGTGGGGAAGAAAGCGGGGAGGGGAGAAAGGGGTGTCTGCAGGAGTGGTCCGGAATTGGCTGTCAATATCAAATATACGCTAAGCGGTAGACTGTTAAACAGGCTGGGCTACCATGGTAATAATACAATATCATTGATTTCATTGGGTATTGCATATTCATACCACGGTTTCCAGGTTCTTTCAAATCCAGCGGTCGCGTCCATGTCGATTGCCATCATTTTGGCGTGAGTCATAGCTAGGTTCATTCTGTTCGTTACTTCGTTAATTGATAGATTAGGGGTTTTCAATGCTTTTGCCAATGTTTGTTTCGCAGCTGTAAAGAGCTGTGTTAATAGTTTAAATTGTTTATGTGAGACATTTTTGGGTTTGAGGTTTAATAATGCACTTTTGGGGTCCAATGGGATCCCCTTACCCGATAGTTGACTGATTATTGTGAAAATTTCTGACCAGAATAACTGTGCTTTAGGGCACGACCACCAGATATGAAAGAATGTTCCTGGAGATGAGCAGCCCCTGAAACAATGTTCAGGGTAGTTTGGCACAAATTTCGCAATCCTAGTAGGAACTAGGTACCATCTAGTGAGAACTTTATAGTTAGTTTCACAAGCTAGTACATTTATTGAAGCAGATTTAGTGTTGGTCCATATTTGATTCCAGTCTTCTGGATCTAGTTCAATATCCAGGTCTAGTTCCCATTTGTTTACATTAATAGAGTTAGTCAACAACTGGGAGTATATTGATGAGATCAAACCTCTAGAGGGAGGGGTGCTTTTGCAGAGCTTTTCAAAGGCAGATAGTCGGGGAGGGCTGGGGATGGAGTCTGCATAAGGTTTGAAAAAGTTTTTAATTTGGAGGTATCTAAATATTTCAGATTGTGGTATGTTATAGATTTCACATGAATCCGGAAAGGACCTAAATGTAGAGGAATCCAAGAATTTATACAGGCATGTATAGTCCTTTTTCACCCATTCTTTAAAGGTGTTGGGGTAGATCCAAGCAGGGTAGAACGATGGATTTTTATAGAATGATAAGAGTGGAACATGGGAGGATAAAAGGGAGTTCTTTATCTTTAAATTGTCCCATAGGGAAAGAGAGTGCTTAAGAATGGGGTTATGGATATGTTTGCGTGATTTGGATGGGATCCACATAATGTTGGAAATCGGGATGGGGTCGCATTCCACCGCTTCAATCGAAACCCAGAGGGGAGGTTCCTTTGTTGTGTGGTACTTTACTAACGTGGCTAATTGTGCAGCTATATAATAGTTCAAAAAGTTGGGTAGCCCCAGTCCTCCTTTAACTTTGGGGAGATGCAAGATTTGATGTTTTAATCTTTGTTTGGAGGAGCCCCACACAAAGTTGGAAACTCTTTTTTGTACAATCCTTAAGTAGTATAATGGGATTGGGGCTGGGAGAACTCTAAAGAGATAAAGGAGTTTAGGCAGAATTGACATCTTGATTGCGTTAATTCTTCCAAGCCAAGATAAAGGTAAATGAGACCAGGATTTTAAAAGATTCGATATCTCTTTTAGAAGGGTGGGGTAGTTGGCTGTAAATATCTCTGTGAAAGAAGCCGTAAGGCGGATTCCTAGGTATGGAATGTTTTTATCTGACCATTGAAAGGGAAGACCAGATTTAGCTGCATTAAGGTCTGAAGCTGAGAGTGATATATTGAGAGCCAAGCTCTTTTTGGGGTTTATAACTAGTCCTGAGAAAGACGCATAATGTTTTAGTAGGGACATTAGGTTTGGGCCTGTTACCTGAGGGGTCGCGAGAAAAAGGAGGATGTCATCGGCGAACATACATAGTTTATGCTTATGGCCCCCTACCTCTATACCTAAGATCTTGGGGTCTGACCTCATCTTATGCGCAAGTGGTTCTATGAGGAGGGCGAACAAAAGAGGGGAAAGCGGGCATCCCTGTCTTGTGCCTCTGCCAATGGAAAATGGGTCTGACTTGTAGCCTGCGTATTTGACGCATGCCTTCGGATTATTGTATAATTCCATTATCCATGTCATGAAGTTGGGTCCAAAGCCCCATTTTTGTAATGCATATTTTAGGTAAGACCAGGATATAGAGTCGAAAGCTTGTTTTATATCCAGTGACAGAAAGCACGCTGGGATGCCCCTTTTCTTAGCTATATGAGCTAGCAAGTACGCCCTTCTAATATTGTCACCTGCTTGTCGGTTCGGTATAAAGCCAACCTGGTCACGATGGACCAGTGAGCCTATTATTCTGTTTAGGCGCACCGCCAAGATCTTACCAAGAAGTTTAATGTCCGTATTCAGCATTGAAATGGGACGAAAGTTTTCGCATGCGGTGTTATCGGTTTGTGGTTTTGGTATCATACAGATTGTGGCCATGAGTGATTCCTGTCGGAAGGATTTTCGGTTTAACAAGTCATTAAAGGCCTCAGCTAGCCTTGGTGAGAGGAGTTCAGTGAATGTTTTGTAATATTTAGCAGTGAATCCGTCGGGTCCAGGTCTTTTATTTAGTTTAAGGTCCTTTATCGCGTTGCTTACTTCATTATGTGATACAGGTGATTCTAATTGCAATCTTTGGGAGTCCGACATTTGGGGTAGATGGAGTTGCGAATAAAAGGAGTCCGCCTCTTTTTCATTGATTACATTTGTATCCGAGTACAGTTTTTTCAGGTGGGAGCTAAATTTTTGTACGATTTTAAGGGGGTTGCTAGAAATGATGTTGTTAGCCAATTTCAGTTTAATGGGGATATAGGATTTCTTAAAGAAATTTAATGATCTTGCTAAATAAGCCCCCGGCTTGTTGGCTTGTTTGTATAAGGTGTGTTTGGACCTGTTTAAACTTTTATTGGCTGATTCTGTAAGGAATAGGTCGTACTCTAAGCGAGCTTTGTCTAGGCGGTCCTTAGTTCTGGGTGAATAATTGTCTTGGAAGTCTAAAAATGCTAGATTAAATTATTTTTCCAATTTCATCGCCATTTGTTTCCTTTGTTTTTTGAGGATCCCTAATTGTCTCTGAATAGTCCCTCTTAGAACTGGCTTGTGGGCTTCCCAGAGTGTGAGGGCGGATATTTCAGGGCTCTCATTGTGGGTTAGATAGTCTCTTAAAGATTGTTCTATTTCTAGACAGTGAGTGGGGTGGTTAAGTAATAGCTCAGGCATATACCAAGACCGGTCGTGCTTTTTTGGAATGGTTGAGGCAATAGTTGTAAGAACTGCGTTGTGGTCTGACCATGGAATAGGGACTATATTGGAGTGGAGGACTTCAGGCATCATTCCGGTCGTTAGGAATATGTGATCTATTCTACTAAATGATTGGTGCGGATTTGAAAAATAGGTGAAGTTGCGTTTTGTTGGGTTCATCTCCCTCCATGAGTCCACCAGGTTGTATTTTGAGAGGAGATTGGGAAGATTCCATTTAGGATGGTGTTTGTGTTGAATATAGGGGGACTTGTCTAAGAAAGGGAGAAGAAGGTGAGACATGAATGGCATAGGATTGAGGTTAGGGGCATAGTATGAGACAATCGTAATTGCCGTGTCTAAAATATAGCCTGTTAAGATCAGGTATCTCCCCTCTGGGTCTCTGATTTCTGTGTTCAATGTGAAAGGAGTCGAGCGGTGGAAGGCTATAAGGGTGCCTCTTTTCTTTACTGTGGCGGATGCATTGTAAACTTGTGGATAAGCTGTGTGAAAGTACTTAGGGGTTGTGCTTGGGGTGAAATGAGTTTCCTGAAGGCAGACTATGTGGGCCTTTTTTGACTGGAAAAGCCTGAAAGCTTTTGATCGCTTCTGTGGTATGTTTAAGCCTTGAACATTGAGTGACAATAAGTTCAATGGTGCCATGGTAGCCAAACCGACAACTCAATCTTACTGTGCTTCCGCGTGTAGCAATTACCCGGACCACTCCGTGCAGACTGGATGGGGAGAAGGGCAGGAAAGGAGGTTTCAGGGGAAAAATAAAAGACAACAAAGGTTAGTGCAACAACAGTTAACAAATTGTATTAAACATATTTAGCATAAGTCCGTGGTTGGGGAAAAGGATCCCCACCAGGGAAAAGGGGGTCTGCGTCAGATCCCCACATATTAAGTTGGGGGTCTGAGTTAGACCAAATGGGGCACATGTTTTTCCAAGGGTCAGAGTGCCGCGTTCCGTAGTGTACAAAAAGGGGAGAGAAGAGCAATTGTAAGAGATGAGAGGATGCGCTTGGCTATGTAGAATATTACAATATTAGCTGAGCAAGGGAGGGGGAACCCTATCGTACCTGAGGTAAATGGTACTGCCTAATGGGGTATAGGGGTCTTGGGACAGGCGGGATCACCCAGGAGATATACCGGGAGGTTAGGTTGGGAGTGGGAGTAGAGTGGAGTCTGGATTATTAGGGATAGATTAGAACAATAGGATTAAATCCATATTGCTGTCATCTATTGCGATAGCCAGAATGACTTGAGGGAGAGGGGGTGCAGTAGGCAACCGTTCGCTTAAAGAGAGTGGATTTAACAATTAAAGGAAGGTGGTCATGAATTTGTGCCGGTTAGGAGGGATTGGCGTGATAAACTATTCTTGCTTTCTCTGGATTTTACCAAAGTTTCAGAGTACAGAGCCATGGATGTGGTTCCAGAAAAGGAGGGAAGGGTATAGTTGGGTAGGCTACTATGGGGAATGTGTGATAAAAGGGTAGGGTGGTGGTTACAATATTATTACCCAGTGAATGGATTTGGGGTCGTTACCAGAAGAGGGGGGTCACCCTAAGGGTGGTACAAGCAGCTCAGATGCAAGTGACCAGAGTTCCAACCTAGAGAGAAAGGGAAAAATGGTTAATAATGTAAGATGATCAGTCCATTGAGTCTTCTCGTTCAGGAGGATGTGACACGAATCTGCCTCGTTTGCTTGACTGATGGAAGTCTTCATTTTGGTCCTGCTGCGTAGCATGGTTGTTGGCTGAGGATGATGACGATCTTCTGCGTGTGGATGATGTGGCAGAGGGTTGCTCAATTAATTTGAAGTCCACAAGGGCTTGGTGTAACTGGTCAGGTGACCTGCAGACTATCTTTGTCCCTTGCAGTGTAAAACGGACAAGTACAATATTTCAATCGGGAAACACTCCTGCTTCCTGTGACACAGCTTTCGTCACCACTCTAGCCAGAGTGGGCATTGCACACCTGGATACGTTTCTCTTACTAGCCTAGCAGCCGGAATGGCACACGGAATATGGTACAGTCTCTGCCACAGACCTTCCCACAAATGGAGACACTTTTGGTCAAAAATCCTCGTAGCACAGAATTCAGCACCCAGATCTCTCCAGATTATCTTCTTGCAGGACTTGGAACTGACATGCGATCATCGTCAAGCCTTTCCGTAAATGGTGCATCCTTCGATGAAGTTCAAGGCCTCTCTTGAGACACCAGCCTCATGCTTGGTCCTCTCCAAGATAGGCCCTTCATCAAGCGGCTTCCTCCCTCCAGGACGGACAGCACAGGATCACCCTTGGGTCATCCTTCGATG
Organism: Rana kukunoris; assembly: GCA_029574335.1. Classification (NCBI taxonomy): domain Eukaryota; kingdom Metazoa; phylum Chordata; class Amphibia; order Anura; family Ranidae; genus Rana; species Rana kukunoris. The sequence goes on along the minus strand of CM056055.1, from coordinate 169,277,853 downwards.
AAGTTCAAGGCCTCTCTTGAGACACCAGCCTCATGCTTGGTCCTCTCCAAGATAGGCCCTTCATCAAATGGCTTCCTCCCTCCAGGACGGACAGCACAGGATCACCCTTGAAAACGTAGACCCAATATTCTTACTGGGCCTACTTAAACAGATCACAACCCCGGACCAACGTGATCCAGAGCCAGGATTACAGGAAAATGCACCCCCGACCAGGAGGGCCACACGCGGGGTGGTGGGACGACGGATCCAGAGGAAATACCCAAATCACCTTGACCTAGCTGCTGCCACCCTTGGCCTGGAGTAGCAACAACACCCCAAGTGAACAATAGTGGTCACTCACAGCACAGGCATGGCTGGAACAGAAGACAAATTTGCTCAAAATCATACATGTCTGAGGCCGCGTACACACGATCAAACATATCTGCTGAAACTGGTCTGCAGATCAGTTTCAGCGGACATATCCGATCGTGTGTACGGGCTAGCAGACAGTTTCCAGCAGACAAAAGTTTTAAAGCGTGCTTTAAAAATTGTCTGCTGGAAAGCTGTCTGTCGGATATGTCCGCTGGTTAGTACGCCTAACTAGCGGACCAAAATCTCCCGCATGCGTCGAATGGATTCGACGCATGCGTGGAAGTATTTTACTTCCTGGTTTGGTGACGTTGAGGCGTCAACGTCACCGCAACGTCACCGCGCTGTCTGTCCGCGGGGATTTTGGTTTGATCGTGTGTACACACATTAAAATGGTCCAACGGAGATTTTGGTCTAATCGGATATGTCTCCTCGTGTGTACGCGGCATCAGTTAATTAACTCTTAGGCCGCATACACACGAGGAGACATGTTCGATGAGACAGGTCCGGCGGACCGTTTTCATCAGACATGTCTGAAGGGATCTTTTGGTCTGATGTGTGTACACACCATCAGACCAAAATCCCAGCGGACAGAGAACGCGGTGACGTATAACACACCGACGTGCTCAAACAAGGAAGTTCAATGCTTCAATTCGACGCATGCGCAGGATTTCGGTCCGATGGTTGGGCGTACTAACCATCGGACATGTCCGACGGACAGGTTTCCAGCGGACAAGTTTCTAAGCATGTTTAGAAACTTTTGTCCGCTGGAAACCTGTCCACTAGGCCGTACACACTATCGAACATGTCCGCTGAAACTGGTCTGCGGACCAGTTTCAGCGGACATGTCTCCTCGTGTGTACGCGGCCTAAGGCCGCGTACACACGAGGGGATATGTCCGCTGAAAACGGTCCGATGGACCGTTTCAGCAGACATCTCCGCTCGTGTGTATGGGCTAGCGGACAGATTTCTCCACCCGACAGATTTCAAAGCAAGCTTTGAAATCTATCCGGTGGGAATCTGTCCGCCCGACATGTCTGCTGGTTAGTACACTTACCAGCAGACATGTCGGCCCCCACCGCCGCCGCGCCGCTGCCGAATGGATTCGGCGCATGCGCGGAAGTGTTTTACTTCCTGGTGCGGTGACGTGGCGGTGACGCGGCGGCGTCAACGTCACCGCCGCGTCACCGCCACGTCACCGCGCCGTCCGGCGGCGGGGAATTTGATCCGATGGTGTGTACACGCCATCGGATCAAACTCCCGATCGGACATATCCGATGGAAATGGTCCGCGGACCGTTTTCATCGGATATGTCCGATCGTGTGTATGGGGCCTTAGACTTCCTCCTAAATTTAAAACAGCGCCAGCCCAACAGGAGCAGGCCACTACATATATATACAAAATATCATATTTATTAAGTACAATATAACTATGGTCCCAGCACGCTCAGTACCATGCATCCTTATTGCTGCATATCATTGCTTATTTATTTCAAAAAGTTAATTATCCAAGGCATATAACAATAACTTAAGAATAAATGATAAAGTGCACATTGTTCACTTTGCCTCTAAGCTAACCAGTGAGTAAGCCTTTCACAAAAATGTCATTGTTATAAGAGGAAATGAGAGAATATGTTTGGATTTAATTTGCAAAAGGTTTGGGAGAACCCTCTATGAAATTCAGCAAATGAGAACCTAGCTGTGAAATCCTATGGGGGCTAATTTTGGTAATTTTTAGGGCTAGTAGACAAGCTGCTTAAAAAGCTGGACACTGCCATGGGCGATATGTACCAATGAAAAAAATTGTGTATTGTTGGTTCACTTACCTTTTTCTTCCGTTTTCCTTCTAAATGTTTTCTTTTTTTCTTTGTCTGAATTTCTCACTTCCTGTTTCTCCTCAGTAAACTTGCCACCATCATCCGAGCCGTGGTTAGTCAGCCAGAACAGCTTACTGAGGAGGAACAGGAAGTGAGAAATTCAGACAAAGAAAACAAAGAAAAAAAACATTTAGAAGGAAAATGGAAGGAAACGGTAATTGAAACAACAATGCACTAGCTTAACTACTTGAGTCCTGGACCATAGTCAAATGACGGCCTCACGGTGGCTCTGTAAATCCAGGAGAGTCCTCCGGCCACTGGGGGCACGCCCCAGAGATGCCGATGCGCGTGCCTGGCGGCTGCGATGGCCGCAAGGTACCCGCGACGGCAATGTCAGAGCAGAGACGTGGAGCTCTGTGTGTAAACACAGAGCTCCATGTCCTGTCAGGGAGAGGAGACAGATGCTGTGTCCCTTGTACATAGGGACACAGCATCGGTCACCCTCCCAGTCAGTCCCTCTCCACACACAGTTAGAACACACCCAGGATACACATTTAACCCCTTCCATGCCCCCTAGTGTTAACCCCTTCCCTGCCAGTCACATGTATACAGTAATCAATGCATTTTTATAGCACTGTTCGCTGTATTAATGTGAATGGTCCCAAAAATGTGTCAAAAGTGTCCGATGTGTCCGCCACAATATTGCAGTCCTGACAAAATTCGCAGATCGCCGTATTACTAGGAAAAAAAATTATAATAAAAAAATGTCAGAATTCTATCCCCTATTTTGTAGTCACTATAACTTTTGCGCAAACCAATCACTATATGCTTATTGCGATTTTTCCCAAAAATATATAGAATACATATCGGCCTAAACTGAGAAAAAAAATAGTTAGTTTTTTTTTTTTTTAAATGGGATATTTATTATAGCAAAAAGTAAAAAATATTGTGTTTTTTTTTTTTTCGCTCTTTTTTTGTTTATAGCGGAAAAAATTAAAACCGCGGAGGTGATCAAATACCACCAAAAGAAAGCTCTATTTGTGGGAAAAAAAGGACATCAATTTTGTTTGGGAGGCACGTTGCATGACCGCGCAATTTTAATTTAAAATTTAAATTTAAAGCGCCGCAGTGCTGAAAGCTGAAATTTCGCCTCGACAGGAAGGGGGTATATGTGCCCAGTAAGCAAGTGGTTAAAGGAACCTATTTAGAAAATAAAAAACAAACCTTTACAACCCCTTTAAATCTGGCCAACAGACCAATGTTTTACTACAATATATAAAAGAGTTCAAGTCAACTAACAATGCCTTAAATTCCAGCTCCTCTATGCACCAATATAGCATTAATGTACTTCTTTTACAAAAATAAAACAGCTTTCCATTTATTTTGCGATGTCTGTGCAACTGTAAATCCTATCACATTTACACCATAATGGTGCAGTACTTTTTTTTTTTTTTTGTCCACACTGGAATCGGATCGCATGGCTGTTTGACACCCATGCGATCCGATTCCTGTACCAATCTGGGGGTGTCATTGGCTTTCTATTGACACCCGCAGCGGTTTGCAGATGTCAGTGTAAACCATCTGTGTTTCAGGTGTGATGCGGGAACCCGCACAGGATCCGCAGGGTACCCCACATCACACCACACCAGCCTTAAGCATTTCACTACATTTCAATTTTTTTTTCATAATTTTTAAAACATTTTTTAAATTGATATTTAATAAGCATTAGACAGTGGGGGGGGGGGGGGCAAGGTGATCTCCAAAACCAATCCCTCTATGGGATCAGCCATGGTCCTTCTCCCTGTCCTGGATTCAACTCCCCCAGCTCCCCTCCAGCAGACCTAATCCCTCTGTGCACCCAGCAGCAGTTTTTTTCTCTCAGCACACATGGGGATATTTACAGGATAGGGGTGAGTGAGGGTGCCTTCCTGAACCTTGTACTCTGTACATAGCATCTTCCTGAAACCTGCACGCTGTACAAAGAATCTTCCTGAGACCTGCACTCTGTACAAAGCATCTTCCTGAGACCTGCACTCTGTATGTAGCATCCTCCTGGGACCTGCACTCTGTATGTAGCATCCTCCTGAGACCTGCACTCTGTACAAAGCATCCTCCTGAGACCTGCACTCTGAATGTAGCATCCTCCTGAGACCTGCACTCTGTATGTAGCATCCTCCTGAGACCTGCACTCTGTATGTAGCATCCTCCTGAGACCTGCACTGTGTACGTAGCATCCTCCTGAGACCAGCACTGTGTACGTAGCATCCTCCTGAGACCTGCACTGTGTACAAAGCATCCTCCTGAGACCTGCACTCTGTACAAAGCATCCTCCTGAGACCTGCACTCTGTATGTAGCATCCTCCTGAGACCTGCACTCTGTATGTAGCATCCTCCTGAGACCTGCACTCTGTATGTAGCATCCTCCTGAGACCTGCACTGTGTACGTAGCATCCTCCTGAGACCAGCACTGTGTACGTAGCATCCTCCTGAGACCTGCACTGTGTACGTAGCATCCTCCTGAGACCTGCACTCTGTACGTAGCACCAGCATACAGGGGGCACACTGACCACCAATATGCTGGGCCAGTGGTTACCAGTATAAAGCAAAAAGATGCAGCACTGCCCTACACTTCATCTATAAAATTGTACAAATAGACTTATAAGTGCAATAGTAAAACCTATAAATGAATATCCAATGTAAATCAACCAATGTATTGCAATATAGTAGTGATGGTGTCACCCCCTCTGCAAAAGGTAAGAAATATTGCAGAGCTGCGATGTGCAAATAGTCGTGAAACCCCCCGATATATAATTATAATAAAATGAAAAATGTGTACATCAATTGTACATTTTATTATGATTATTTATAGGGGGTTTACAGCTATTTGAACATCACAGCTCTGCAATATTTCTTACTTTTTGCAGAGGGGTTGACACCATCACTACTATGTTCTAATACACAGGTGGATTTAAATCTCTGTTATTATTGTATGTAGGGGGTTTTATCATTATTTGCACATTGAAGCTCTGCAATTTCTTAAAATATTTTTGCAGAGGGGGTGACACCATCACTACTATTTTGCAGCCATTGGTTGATTTGTACTGGATATTCATCTATAGGTTTTACCAATGCACTTATACGTCTATTTGTAGAATTGTATAAAGAATGCGTAGTGTTGTGTAGTGATATACAGAGGCCAGGACGTACTGATCACCATTGTACACCATTAGGAAGAAACATCCACTTGCTGGGCACACCCACTTTTTGGCCACACCCACTGGTGCTCGTTAGCGCGCCGCATTAGCACTCTCACGTTTACCTCAAGCATCCCCCCAAAAAATTGCCTTGAATCTATTTGAATTTTGCCGCCCTATCCCCCCCACCAAGTTTTTTTCTCTATCTTATCTTCTTAACATGTAGTAGTCCTATCCCCCAAAAAATCTAAGAAGTATCTTTTATTTATCTCATGGACAAAATAACGTATATATATCATAAATCAGTCCATAAACACAATAGGCCAGATTCAGAAAGAGTTATGCCGGCATAACTCACACTTTGCGCCGGCTTATCTTGTTTTCTGTATTCAGAAAACAAGATACGCCGGTTTGCATTGAAGATCCGACAGGCGTAATTGTATTACACCGTCGGATCTTAAATGTGTTTTTAAAATGGCCGCCGGGGGCGTTCCCGCTGATTTACGCCGAGAATATGTAAATCAGCGAGATACGCCAATTCACAAACGTACGCCGGGCCGACGCAGTCACTTTACGCCATTTACGTAAGGGTTTTCCCGGCGTAAAGATAAAGCTGCCCATAGCAGGCGCATCCTATGTTAAATATGGATGTCGTGACCGTGGGAAATTTGAAAATGGTTTTACGTCGATTACGTTCACGTCGAAAACACCATCATAATTTGGAGCATGCGCACTGGGATTTTACAATGGTCAACACATTCGCAGTACGTTCGGCGCGTGGACGCGCCTAATTTAAATAGGCGACGCCCCCTACCCGCCGAATTTGAATTAGGCCGCCAAGTTTACGCTACGCCGCTGTAACTTTACACGGAAATGCTTTCTGAATACAGCACTTGCCAGTAAAGTTTTGGCGGCATAACGTAAATAAGAAAAGTTACGCCGCCGCAACTTTGCGCGCGGCCTTTCTGAATCTGGCCCATAGCACATACACTGCATATATCATTTAAGGTAAATATGCTTATAAAACTGTTTACTGTTTGCCAATAAAAAAAAAAAAAATATGTCCCGGATTTCATTTAAAAAATCTGGTCACCTTATTCTACACACGCTTACCTCACTGACTTCATGGATGTTTCAAAACACTGCTCCATAACTTCTGCCTTACTTCCTGGACAGACTTTAGGTCATGACACAGGAAGATGTTGACCAGCTGATCTCATTAGCACACACCTTGCATCATCTACCCTCAGCTGGTCAACTCCCTCCTGTGTCATGAGCTAAAGTCAGTCCAGGAAGTAAGGCAGAAGTAACGGAGTAGGGTTTTTAAACATCCATGAAGTCAGTGAGGTAAGCGTGTGTAGGATAAATGGAAAGTTTTTTTTATATATTGGTGCATAGAGGAGCTGGAATAAAAAATAAAAATAAAAAAAAAGTACGCTTAGCATTTAAGGCATTGTTAGTTGACTTGAACCCTTTTATATATTGTTTTTTTATTTTTTTATATGGAACGCTTCACGAATTTGCATGTCATCCTTGCGCAGGGGCCATGCTTTATATATTGTTTTTAAACATCCATAAAGACAGTGAAGCAAGCATGTGTAGAATAAATGGAAAGCTGCTTTATTTTTGCAAATTGATATATTGGGGAACTGGAATTTTGGAGAAAAAAAAAAGAGAACAAAGGTAAACTTATCCTTTAACCACTTCAACTCCAGAAGGTTTACCCCCTTTATGACCATGCCATTTTGTGCAACCCGGCACTGCGCTATTTTAGCTGACAATTGCGCAAGGATGTGATGCTGTATCCAAATAAAGTTTATTTTTAAAGCTTTTTTTTTGGTGGTATTTGATCACTTCTATGGTTGTTATTGTTTGTGCTACAGTATATACAAAAAAGACAGACAATTTTTGAAAAAAATAAATATATATTTTTTTACTTTCTGCTATAAAACATTCCCAATAAAACATGTAAAAAAAAAATACAAAACATTAAAAAAAATACCCCCAGGATACATACCACCCCCATAACAATATCAATACCCCCATTTTTAAAGGCAGCTCTGCAGGAAAAAAAAAGAGTTTGACCTAAAAAGTCATGAGCCTTTTATGAGCATGGAATAAAAACCAATATCAAAAAAAAAAGTCCCATAATACTCTATTAATAATTAGTTCCAAAGAGACGTTTTCTTCTTTGCTAGTCATTTACAGCTGGACAAATATAATGGTCTCTACTTTTTTTTTTTTTTGTGGACCTAGTTTTCTTTTTAAAGGGGTTGTAAAGGTACACATTTTTTTACCTTCATGCATCCTATGCATGAAGGTAAAAAAACATTTAGCAGCACCGCCCCCCCCCCCCCCCGAGCCCCCGTTGTACTTACCTGACCATTCGAATGTCCCGGGCGCGTCCACGTCGTCCTCTTCGGTTCCCAGCCTGGCCGTTGATTGGCTAGGCTGGGCGGATTGATAGCAGCGCAGCCATTGGCTAGCGCTGCTGTCAATCAGGGCGAATGACGCGGCGCGCTGGGGGGCGGAGCGAGTGATACAGTCGGCGGCTATGGCCGCCGCTGTATCACGGGAGCTCGCTCGCAAAAGCTTTCCTCCATGCGAGTGCCCTCGCATGAAGAAGGAAAGCTTTTGCGAGGAGGAGCCCAGACAGCCGCCGAGGGACCCCAGAAGACAGCTTTCCAGGCCACTCTGTGCAAAACGAACTGCACAGTGGAGGTAAGTATCACATGTTTGTTATTTTATTTATTTTTTTAAAACCTGACTTTAGTGTACCTTTAACAAAACCTGGTTTAGAATAACATTTACTTTCCTCCTGCTTCCAAACAAATATTAATGTCTTATGATACACCTTGTGTTTTACAGAACTCCAGTTATTCAGTGAAACTAGAATTCCATCATGGTGAAACAAGTTGCAGTGATTGGTGCTGGTTGTAGTGGACTGACTGCTATAAAATGCTGTCTCGAGGAAGGTTTGGAGCCCACTTGCTTTGAAAAGAGTGGAGATATTGGTGGACTCTGGAGATTTAAGGTATTGTCAACACATTATGAGTTTTTGCTGTATATATTTTTACAATAAATCTTATGCCGTGTTCTGTGAAGTAAAAAACGACGTGTTTGAAACTTCACTTTTCAAAGACGATGTTGCCTACACACCATCGTTTTTTCACAAAAAGCGAGGTTACGTTCACCACTCTTTTCCATTAAAGCTCACTTCATAACTAGCTTCTGGGCATGCGCGGGTTGAAAAACGTTGTTTTAAACAACGTTTTTTGCTACACACGGTGACTTTTTGTGAAACAAAAAATGACTTTTTGAAAAACGACACATAAAATTGAAGCATGCTTAAATTTTTTGTTGTTGTTTTTTACAAGACATAAAACGACATTTTCCCCTACACACGGTCAATGAAATTGACGTTTTTAAAAACGTCATTTTTTTTCATCACATAAATTGATCGTGTGTATGCGGCATTATAGATGGAAAACAGATGGCTGATACTATTTATTTATTCAAATTGAAACAAACAGACTTTTTAAAGACTTATGCCGCATATAGACGATCAAAATGTTCGATGTGAGCTTTTGGTCGGATATTGCGACCGTGTGTAGGCTCCATCGGACATTTACTGTTGGAATTTCCAACAACAAATGTTTGGGAGCTGGTTCTCAATGCGCTGGGGCGCTCCAGGGCGGGTGAACACATGGGT
>CM056055.1:167056283-167343783 GCA_029574335.1 Rana kukunoris | reverse complement strand
GGCTCAATAAAAACTAGACAGACTCTAAACTATCCACCCTACTAGAAAAGTGCTTTATTTCTCTGTGGGGTGGATTTACTAAAGGCAAATGGACTATGCACTCTTCAAGCTGGCACATGATTGGATGATGGAAACCAGCAGATCTGAGCCACATTTACCAAGCTCTGGGGAAAAAGAGAGCAACTGCATTTGCCTAAGTTTAACCAGTCACTCTAATGGAAATGAGGTGACATCTTCCAATCTTGTGCATAGTAGCAAAAACCTGATAGAGGGTCTAACAATTTCTTTGATGTGCATGCAGATAACATAGCCCTCTCGCTCTGTCCTTCAGGAATCTGTGGATCCTGGAAAGTGCCTACTTGGATGCTGAAACACACATTGTAAGCCTCCTGCTGCCTCTCACATAATGAATACCTGATGACAATAAATGTGTGTACCAGAATGTGGAGGAGAGCTACATACTGTAGGTACAACATTACTGTTAAGTTCATTTAGGCCTTGTATGCAATAAACCAAATCAAAGAATAACAGTGAATGGCAAGTACATGGCAATCGCCCGATTCTCACTCCAGATCGTGTAAAGCTAGATCGGTGGTTCACAACTATAGGTAGACCAGGCTTTGGTAAGTATTTCCAACACAGTCCATGCACCAACATGGTGGTTGAGATTGACTGATAGATCCTGATCCACCTGTAAAAGTGAGTGCATACTCCAAGCCGGTCCATCCCCAGAGCCACACAAACACATCATCCCAGCAATAGATAGCACACTTCCTCACCAGCCTACCATGTGCGCTGTAGTCGGGGCAGGACTTAGGGTGGTGGGGGCCCCTGGGCTTGAGTCACTTTCAGGCCCTACCTGCTATACATTACTTTAAATGGAACAAAATGATACATACACAAGCTATGTATTGGAGCTACACAATTCTGGATAAACGGAGAATAAAAATAGAGATCACAATTCTGAACAAACAACTAAACAAAATTACATAATTTATGTTAATTGCTAAAGTCTATAAAATGTTTAATCTGAATTATTTAAAAAAAAATTTTAGTTTGAATGATTCAATTCCTCAATCAAATACACTTGTTTCATAGATGAATCAGCATTTTTGAACAAATCTCCTGAATGAAGGATTCAATGACAAATGTTTTTTGTCAGATGGAGAGGGATCATATAATTACGCCATACGAGCTGTGACATCTGTCGGTAGCCGCCGCAGCTATAAATGGTGTCATTCGGATGCCCACACATGCGCAGAAGAATGACTGGGTGTAATGATGTCATTGCAACCTCGTCGCATAATGACGTGTAGTCATCCATAGTAAACATGTCGCGAAGGACATGATGTATACTGCGCATGGGCACAAAAAAAGCACTTACACAAGTCAGAGTGCAATGTATTCAAAGGGCAAATCCAGCAATTGGAGCCAAAGTAACATGCCACATGCAGCAAAAGGCCCATGGGCTTGAGCCCAGTTAAGCCCAATGGTAAGTCCGGCCCAGGCTGTAGTTCTTTTGAAGCTGATGGTCACAGGAGGCTTCTGTGTATTTTTTGGTGGAGCTGTGTGCTGATCAAGCTTCTCCCCCCCCCCCCTCCAGCTCCAGAAGGGACTTCTGCCTGCCACGGGGGCTCCACTGCTGGAGCACAGGCTTGGGCTTGCACAGACAAGCATATGCCGAGATTCTCCATGACACAGATCAGATGCTGTTGTGTACTCCCGTTGGCCCCTTGGTGCGGGAGCCAAGCTGCAAGGCTTCCTCTAGGCAGCTCTGGCTGCTGCTCTGTACTAGTAGGGAACCCGCAGCCTGGTGTGCATCAGTGCTGGCCAGAAGGACCCCTGCATCTCTAGCTTCACTCCAGGAACAGGCGTTAGACAGAGCACTCCTGCTCAGCTCCGGTTCAAGGCACAGGGGTGCCTCAACACTGGTCTTTTTTTTCAGAAATATTTTAAGACAAAGGGTAGATTTTAGGGTAGTACTTAGACAATATTAACATATATAGATGTTACAGATAAGGCAAATCATCTTTACTTCTTTATGCCTTTGTAGACCAGAACCCACAAATAAAAATATTATGCTAGTGGGCTCAGATCCCTGGACAAAGTCATTGTTTAAGTAGTAATTAAAGGTTATTGAAAACAAATTAAACCAGGTATCCACCACTTGTAACTTGTGACAAGTACATACCAGAAAGTTCCATTGCAGACATTTTATACCAAAAGGAAATATGCTTAACAAAACCTGTTCAAAAACCACATCAAATAAATACTGTATGCACAGCTCTCATTGCCTTCTAGGACTTTACTTTGGTTCTGAGATGGCAAGTTGATAATAAAACCTTGGGCTTTGCAATTGCTGTACACAAAAATACCAACTAAGAGGAACACGCTGTTCTAAGGGATTGAGATTGTAGAGATAAGCTTAAGGTTTGGCCCGATTCATTTACACATTCAATAGGAGGTGAATGTTGTGTATAAGAACAGTATTATTACCAGTGACATTTTCTCTATTCGCTTACGGTCATGTAAGTAGATAAGCCTGGAATATGGGGTTTATCCATAAATCACACCTGCTCTTCAGGGCTGGTATGAATTTTAAGAGGAAAACCATGCAAAAAACCTGCACGAGGTTCACTTCTAAATTAGAGGTAGTAAATCGCAGGTGGTTAAAAAAAAAAAAAAATCCCTGCAAGGTAATGTCATACTGGTACAATATGATAGACTTCCCTTAGAATGAAGCCCTCCAGCGCCTCGCTATCACCACTGAGATGGCTAACATCTTCCCCCGGTCTTCCTTCTGGGTTTGCGCCCCTGGCTACATGAGTGGCCAGGGGTGCAATTATGTCACTCCTGCGCTTACGCATGGGAGCTGCTGTTTACGGCACAGCCTCTGAAGGTCTGCCACTCTAAGCCGGACCTTCAGAGTGCATGCGCGGGTGAACTCTGAATATTTCCTAAACTGTGCATTGTTACTACCACTCTAATTGACCATATATGGTCAGTCATGTCAAGCGGGAGACCTCATCCCTTGGTTTATATAAGCATCTATATAAGACCTCTCATATATATTTTAAGGCCAGTCATTCAGTGGAAGTGAAGCAACGCGTCATAGTTGGTGGACACCAGGCATTGTGATTGATGTGGATCTACATTGATCGATAGATCCACTGATTCCTGTCCCAAGTCTGAGTTTTGTGTAGTCTCTTCTGTCAATAGGTGGCACTGTTGCTTTTGGCATTAGAATGATGGCTTGCTATAAAATCAGGTAATGGGTAACTAGGTTGTCTCAGCCAATCAGCAGGAGTTTCTTTGACAGCTGTGTATGCTGGGATAGGCTATTTATTTGGGAGGAGTCAGGTGATCATGGTTCTTCCTGTCGAATGCTGCGGCCTGGGTTGGTTGCTAGGCCAGAAGCCTGAGGCCTATCCAGGAGGCATGCTAACTGCTAGGTCCACTTAAGGCCTATCCAGCAGTTCAGGGTTCCACAAAGGGGGAACAGCCAAGGTTAAACTTGAAGCCTGGGGTGGAACCATGTGTGTTGGAGGCTCAGCCCGAGGGGTGCCTGATCAGACGACCACTTCTGTTACTGGAGGCAAGGGATGAAGTTCTGAAGGAGTACCAGAGCAGACGCTTCACTTGCCGGGGACAGGGAAGTAGTGGGAAAGCTTCAGTGGATACACATCTAGGAAGTCAGTGGGTATCTGTGAGTAAAGCTTGAACGAGTGTGGCGGGCAGCTGTGAAGCTTGGGGAATCCAGCAGGTGGCTGAGAGTCCAAGAAATCTAGTGAGAGAGATGGTGAGCTGAGCTTAAGAATCTACAGTGGGATACTGTGAGTTAAGTCGTTAAGATCTACAGTTACTATGAGTCAAACTGGAAAATCTACAGTAGTATACTGTGAGAAGTTGTTGCTATAGGAGACAGCGGTTGCTACAAGATACAGATTGCTGCATTTAGCTTAAAGGGGTTGTAAAGGTAAATGTTTTTTCCCCTAATGCATCCTATGCATTAAGGTGAAAAAACATCCGACTGTACCGGTACCCCCGTTTTATTTACCTCACCTTCTCGAAAGTCGCATTTGCGCGTCCTCGTGATCCTCTTCGGTTCCCAGCTTGGCCGTTGATTGGCTAGGCTGGACGGATTGATAGCCAGCCATTGGCTGGCACTGCTGTCAATCACATCCGATGGCGCGGCACACCGGGGGGTGGTGCCGAATGATATAGTCGGCGGCTATGCCTGCCCCTATATCGCGGGAGCGCGCCCGCAAAAGCTTTCCATCATGCGACCTCGCTCGCATGAAGGTGGAAAGCTTTTGCGAGGAGGAGCCAACACAGCCGCTGAGGGACCCCAGAAGACAGGATTAGGGGACAATCTGTGCAAAACGAGCTGCACAGTGGAGGTAAGTATAACATGTTTGTTATTTAAAAAATAAAATAAAATGTTTTGCCTTTAGTGTTCCCCTAAAGGAGTTGTACTGGTTCGTGTTTTTTCACCTTAATGCATCCTACATTCATTAAAATAAATAATAATCACTGTTTTAATAGCATCTTAAAGCAGATGAATCTCTAAATATTCCCAGTATGTAAATCAATCTAATTATGTGGCCAGTTTGTAAATGCATCATAGGAAGTAGTGGGTGATTCTTAGAACTCGTACTGCCCTTTGCAGACAGACTTGTAGTATGAGCCGAGACCACTGCAAGCAGATCATGGTTTTCCATCACATACAGATCTGCAGTAATGTGACCTGCTTTGCACTTGTGATGCAGAATTAGAAAGCTAATTCTTTTCTCATATTTTGGGGTCTGAAGCCTCTAATGAACTGTGATATTGTGGTGTTCCAAAGTTTGCATAATCTACAAACATTATTAGATTTGCACACTAACATATATGACAATATGATATTGGTAGCTTTGCAAGAAAATGCATGTGATATGACAGGTATTAGACTGTAACCACATTCTTTCCACAAAGCTGTAACATTGAGCCTTTAATATCACGTTTATGTGTTTTGCAATTGATTACCAAGAAGAAATTTGTACTATATAATGTATGACTTGTTCCAAGGCATACTTTGAGCGGGTAGTAAACTGCAGGTTGAGGCTCCATGCACACTAGACACTCAAAAAAGGGCTAAAAAAAAGCTGGATAAAAACTCTAATATGCCAGCATTTTTGCAGTGTTTAAGAGTGGTAGCGTTTTTGTTAAGGAGCGGGCTTCCCTTGGCGTCCTTAAAGCGGTAAACCGCTGACGAATAAAAACAAAAACAAAAAAACCTGGCTCCCAGTTGATGGTGCTGGCTTACATGTGATTTTTTAAACAGAAGTGTGATTTTTAAACACAAGTGGGAAGAGTTAAAAAAACAGGAGTTGAAAACAGGAGTTAAGACAGGAGTCTTCTAAACTGTAAGTAACATCTTAAACTTCCTACAAGTAATTATATTGTAACTGGGAAATGTGTGCTAGCAGGGTTGAAGGTTTTGCTCAGTGCACAGTGTGTCACATGTATGCAAAATTGGTGCAACAGCTCCAGGATGGATACCGCTGTGACAGATGTGAGCAGGTTGCCCTTCTGGAAGCTCGCATTAGAGATCTGGAGGAGCAAGTTGCAACACTGGGCAGAAAGGACAACCTTGAAAGGGGTCCTCTGCTTGCTGAGCAGGTGGTCAGTAGGGTTAATGTCGAGGGTGGAGGGGCAATTCAGAATTATCAGATAGGAAGATGGGTTAATGTAGTTAGGAGTGGAAGGGGCTTGCAGACAAGGAAGGCCAATCCTGTATTTGTGCATCAAAACAAATTTGCCAAGTTGAGTGAAGATGTGGAGGTGGCTAACACAGAGGTGGCAGCACTAGATGTTACTGCTACCCCTTACAGTCGGGAGAGCAAGCAACCCATCTAGTAGAAGTGGTGAGGGGAGTGCAGGTAGGCCTAGACCAGTGATGGCGAACCTTGGCACTCCTGATGTTTTGAAACTACATTTCCCATGATGCTCATGCACTCTGCAGTGTAGTTAAGCATCATGGGAAATGTAGTTCTAAAACATCTGGGGTGCCAAGGTTCGCCATCACTGGCCTAGACAGTTGGTGGTAATAGGGGTTCCTATAATCAGAAGGACTGATAGAATAATTTGTCGCCAGGATCGCCTCAACCGAATGGTTTGCTGTCTCCCTGGTGCCAGGGTTTGGC
Source organism: Rana kukunoris (assembly GCA_029574335.1). Classification (NCBI taxonomy): domain Eukaryota; kingdom Metazoa; phylum Chordata; class Amphibia; order Anura; family Ranidae; genus Rana; species Rana kukunoris. The sequence continues at coordinate 167,337,598 of CM056055.1, read as the reverse complement.
ATGTGGTGGACCGGGTGGATAAATTACTGGGAGGGGCTGGGCATGACCCAGATGTCTTGGTCCATGTTGGAACCAATGACAGTATACATGGAAGGTGGAGGCTCCTTAAGAATCAATTTAAAGAACTAGGCTGCAAGATGAAGGGAAGGACCTCCAAGGTGATATTCTCTGAAATATTGCCTGTGCCATGCGCAACACAGGAGAGCAGGGGGAGATTAGAGAGCTGAATGCATGGCTAAAGACCTGGTGTAGGAAGGAGGGATTTGGGTTTCTAGAGCACTGGGATGACTTTTCATTGGGGTGCAACCTATATGCTAAAGATGGTTTGCACTTGAATGGAAGGGGGTCTGCTGTGCTGGGGGAGAGGTTTAGGGGAATGCTGGAGGAGTATTTAAACTAGACTTGAGGGGGAGGGTGAACTAGAATTACATCGGGCACACAGGTCAGTTAGGGGTCAGACATTAATGGAGAGTGGAATGGGGATAGATGGAGGTGGGGTTATGGCAGGTGACAAGAAAGTTCCCATGTTGCAAACAGCCATTGGAAATTATAGTGCCATTTGCACTACTAAAAATGATATGAAAAACAGCAGCGAAAAATGTAACAATACATTTAAGTGTTTGTTCACCAATGCCAGAAGCCTTCCAAGCAAAACAGGTGAGTTGGAAGCATTGGTGCATTAGGAGAGCTATGATGTAATCGGTATTGCTGAAACTTGGCTTCAATCCTCACATGACTGGGCTATTAATATTCCTGGCTATGCTCTCTTTCGGAAAGACAGGGTAAAAAGGAAAGGTGGAGGCGTCTGTCTCTATGTGAGAAGTGACCTCAAAGCAAGCGTGAAAGAGGACCTGGTTGATGGGAGAGTGTGATGAAGTTGAAGCATTATGGGTGGAACTGCATACAGATGTGCGTAGTTCAAAGTTAATCATTGGAGTTTGTTATAGACCACCCAATGTTGAGGAGGTGGAGACTCGGCTCCTTGCACAGATGGAAAGGGCTGCAAGGGCTGGGACGGTGATAATAATGGGGGATTTTAACTACCCAGAAATTGACTGGATTAATGGAATTTCTGGGACAGTTAAAGGACAAAAATTTAAAAACCTATTGCAGGACAATTTTATGGTCCAGTTTATTGAGGCCCCAACTAGGAATGATGCTCTGTTGGACTTGGTAATCTCAAACAATGCAGAGCTTATTACTAATGTTCAGATAAAGGAAAACCTGGGTAGCAGTGATCATAACATGATTTCATTTAATATTAACTATAAGCAAGAAATACATACAGGAAAGATAAAAACACTTAATTTCAAGAGAGCAAATTTTTAAAGCATGAGGACTGCTCTCCAGGATTGGGACTGGGAAGGAATATTGGCCCAGATGAACACAGAACAGAAATGGGAATTCTTCAAAAAGACTCTTTGGAACCTCACTGCAAAGTATATTCCCATGGGCAATACGTTTGAAAGGCTAAAGATAAAACCTATGTGGCTCACGGTCAAAGTGAAAAAAGCTATAAACAATAAGAAAATAGCTTTTAAAAAAATATAAAAATGAAGGAACACTAGTGTCGTTTAAATGTTACAAAGAATATAATAGAATATGTAAAAAGGAAATCAAGGATGCAAAAATTCAAAATGAACGACAATTGCAAAAGATAGGACAAACCCCAAAAAATTCTTTAAATATATTAATAGTTAAAAGGTCAAGTCTGAGCATGTAGGCCCTTTACAAAATAATCTAGAGTGGGTGACTGAGGACAAATTTATTAAATGCTTTCTTCAGCTCTGTGTATACAATGGAGTATGGGGAGCTCATGTCCATAATGGGGGTGGGAGTGACACAGCCCCAAATCAACAATGGTTCAAAAGTGATATGGTCCAGAAATATTTAGACAGAATAAAGGTGGATAAAGCGCCTGGACCAGATGGCATCCACCCACAGATCCTAAAAGAATTGAGCTCTGAGCTCTGAAATCAAAAGCCACTGTATCTAATATTTAGGGACTCATTAATGACAGGAATAGTACCACTGGATTGGCGTAGAGCCAATGTGGTGCCTATATTTAAAAAGGGAACAAAGTCTTTACCAAGTAACTATAGACCTGTTAGTTTAACTTCTATAGTTGGGAAGATACTGGAACGTTTAATAAAAGACCACATGGATGAGTTCTTGCTGGAAACAAACTATTTAAGCAGCAGACAGCATGGATTCATGAAAGACAGAAGTTGTCAGACAAACCTGATTTTCTTTTATGAAGAGGTAAGTAAAACCCTGGACAGAGGCGTGGCAGTGGACGTGGTATACTTGGATTTTGCAAAAGCGTTCAATACAGTTCCCCACACACGGCTCATGTGTAAGGTAAGGTCTACAGGATTAGATATATCAGTTTGTAAATGGATAGAAAACTGGCTGAAAGACAAGGTTATCAGCGGTGTACCCCAAGGTTCAGTGTTGGGTCCCTTACTTTTCAATATATTTATAAATGATATTGGGTCTGAGATCAAAAGTAACATTTCTGTTTTTGCAGATGACACCAAGCTATGCAGTGGAATAATGTCCTTGGAGGATGTCTCCAATTTACAAGCCGACCTCAATGCTCTGTCTAATTGGGCGACTATGTGGCAGATGAGGTTTAATGTTGATAGATGTAAAGTTATGCACTTGGGGGCTAAGAATATGCATGCATCATACATGCTAGGGGGAGTTCAACTGGGGGGATCTGTAGTGGAGAAGGATCTGGGGGCTTTAGTCGATCATAAGCACAATAATGGCATGCAATGCCAAGCTGCGGTTTCCAAAGCGAGCAAAGTCCTTTCTTGTATTAAGAGAGGTATGGACTCCAGAGATAGAGATATCATTTTGCCCCTGTACAAATCATTAGTAAGACCTCATCTAGAATATGCAGTCCAGTTTTGGGCACCAGTTCTCAAAAAGGATATCGGAGAACTGGAGAAAGTGCAGAGAAGGGCAACTAAACTGATAAGAGGCATGGAGGAGCTCAGCTATGAGGAAAGATTAGAAAAACTGAATTTATTCACTCTTGAGAAGAGGAGAATAAGGGGGGATATGATCAACATGTACAAATATATGAGGTCCATATAGTGAACTTGGTGTTGAGTTATTCACTTTAAGGTCAACGCTGAGGACAAGGGGGCACTCTTTACGTCTGGAGGAAAAGAGATTTCACCTCCAAATACGGAAAGGTTTCTTCACAGTAAGAGCTGTGAAAATGTGGAACAGACTCCCTCCAGAGGTGGTTCTGGCCAGCTCAGAAGATTGCTTTAAGAAGGGCCTGGATTCTTTCCTAAATACACATAATATAACTGAGTACTAAGTTCTGTAGGTAAAGTTGATCCGGGGTAAATCCGATTGCCTCTCGGGGGATCAGGAAGGAATTTTCCCCCTCCGGTAGCAAATTGGATCATGCTCTGCTGGGTTTTTTTGCCTTCCTCTGGATCAACTGTGGGTATGGAGTTGGGTGTATGGGATGTACTGTGTTTTATTTTGTTTGTTTATTTTTATTTTTTATGGTTGAACTGGATGGACTTGTGTCTTTTTTCAACCTGACTAACTATGTAAGACAACGGCACAATGTACTAGTATTCATTGCATACTAGCACATTATGAAATATTTACCTTTAGAAGGAAGCCTTTTCATCATCGCCCACTCACTACTGAGATAGCTGACATCTTCCCCCAGTGTTTCTTCTGGGTTTGGGGCTTCTGCGCTGTGAGTGGCTGGAGCCACAATGACATCACCAGCATGGGCTATGAAGGCCAGACCTTCAGAATGCATACGCCAATGATTTGTCTGAGTTTAGGAGATATTCACTGTACCTACAGGTAAGCCTTAGGCCCCTTTCACACGGTCGGACCGCTCAGGTCCGCCTGTGAGTTTTGTCGGTGGTTGTGTATTTAGCTATTTGCCTGGAGTCTTTCTTTAGATATGCTTTAATCATATGCTGTGTCTCAGGTGTATGACAGGTTTCCTTTGTTTCCTTTAGTTTTTTTTCTTTGTTTTTCAGGATGTACAACCCCTGGTAAAAAAAATATGGAATCACCACTCTTGGAAAATCTTCATTCACTTGTGTAGATTTTTTTTTTTAAATTTACCATTCCAACCTTTTGACTTTAACTACTTCCCACCCGGCCACTGTACATATACGGTGGGCGCTTCCTCCTTCTGAGTGGATGTTCAGGAATGTCCCTCAGAAGTAGGGGGAACGTGCGCATGCGTGCCCATGAATGTGTGCCCGCACGTCGTCGTGATCCTCGATGCGCTCGTGTCACCCGGACACGGCACATCTCCAATCGACAGGAGTGCCCTGTGATTTCCCCTCTGATCACATGACGGCTGTGTCCAATCACAGCCATCATGTGATGTAAATAGAGAGCCAGTTGCTAGGCGATTGGCTCTCTTCTCCTTACACAGAAGTTGTTGGAGAGGAGAGCAGATCGCTGCAGCCGACCAGTGATCAGTGAGCATGAGTTGTGTTTTACAGCTTTTTACACACTGATCACCAGCCCAGTGTCCCCACACAATGTGAAACACACAAGTCCACAAAATAGTGTCCCCAAAACACATGTGCGCACACAGTTAAAAAAACACCTGTCTCCCACATATATAACAGTAAAATCACATGTCCCAATGATTATCTGCTTACATATGTCCATGATCACCTGTGCACATCTGTTCATGATCATCTGATTACATCTGTCCGTGATCACACAAACCAATTATTATACACTTTTAAAATAGAAAGAAGAAAATATATATTTTTTCCAAAAAATCGCAAAAAAATAAAAAACTGAGAGGTGAATAAATGCCACCAAAAGAAAGCTCTATTTGTGTCAACAAAATGATACTATTCTCATTTGGTTACACCTGAAAATTGGTCTGGGAAGGAAGGGGGCGAAAGTGCCCAGTATTGATGTGGTTAAGAAAAACTTAGAGGAACTGCAGTCTGCTCACATAATTTTTTAATAAAAACATCTTTGCCTTTCTGAAGGTTCCCTCCAACCATTTTTCATATTTTATATACAGTGCAGAAAATAAGTATTTGAACACCCTGCTATTTTGCAAGTTCTCCCACTTGGAAATCATGGAGGGGTCTGAAATTGTTATCGTAGGTGCATGCCCACTGTGAGAGACATAATCAAAAAAAAAAATTCCAGAAATCACAATTTAAGAATTTTTAACTATTTATTTGTATGATACAGCTGCAAAGAAGTATTTGAACACCTGTCTATCAGCTAGAATTCTGACCCTCAAAGACCTGTTAGTCTGCCTTTAAAATGTCCACCTCCACTCCATTTATTATTCTAAATTAGATGCACCTGTTTTAGGTCATTAGCTGCAAAAAGACACCTGTCCACCCCATACAATCAGTAAGAATCCAACTACTAACATGGCCAAGACCAAAGAGCTATCCAAAGACACTAGAGACAAAATTGTACACCTCCACAAGGCTGGAAAGGGCTACGGGGAAATTGCCAAGCAGCTTGGTGAAAAAAGGTCCACTGTTGGAGCAATCATTAGAAAATGGAAGAAGCTAAACATGACTGTCAATCTCCCTCGGACTGGGGCTCCATGCAAAATCTCACCTCGTGGGGTCTCAATGATCCTAAGAAAGGTGAGAAATCAGCCCAGGACTACACAGGAGGAGCTGGTCAATGACCTGAAAAGAGCTGGGACCACCGTTTCCAAGGTTACTGTTGGTAATACACTAAGACGTCATGGTTTGAAATCATGCATGGCACGGAAGGTTCCCCTGCTTAAACCAGCACATGTCAAGGCCCGTCTTAAGTTTGCCAATGACCATTTGGATGATCCAGAGGAGTCATGGGAGAAAGTCATGTGGTCAGATGAGACCAAAATAGAACTTTTTGGTCATAATTCCACTAACTGTGTTTGGAGGAAGAAGAATGATGAGTACCATCCCAAGAACACCATCCCTACTGTGAAGCATGGGGGTGGTAGCATCATGCTTTGGGGGTGTTTTTCTGCACATGGGACAGGGCGACTGCACTGTATTAAGGAGAGGATGACCGAGGCCCTGTATTGCGAGATTTTGGGCAACAACCTCCTTCCCTCAGTTAGAGCTTTGAAGATGGGTCGAGGCTGGGTCTTCCAACATGACAATGACCCGAAGCACACAGCCAGGATAACCAAGGAGTGGCTCTGTAAGAAGCATATCAAGGTTCTGGCGTGGCCTAGCCAGTCTCCAGACCTAAACCCAATAGAGAATCTTTGGAGGGAGCTCAAACTCTGTGTTTCTCAGCGACAGCCCAGAAACCTGACTGATCTAGAGAAGATCTGTGTGGAGGAGTGGGCCAAAATCCCTCCTCCAGTGTGTGCACACCTGGTGAAAAACTACAAGAAACGTTTGACCTCTAATTGCAAACAAAGGCTACTGTACCAAATATTAACATCTATTTTCTCAGGTGTTCAAATACTTCTTTGCAGCTGTATCATACAAATAGTTAAAAAAAATCATACATTGTGATTTCTGGATTTTTTTTTTGATTATGTCTCTCACAATGGACATGCAACTACGATGACAATTTCAGACCCCTCCATGATTTCCAAGTGGGAGAACTTGCAAAATAGCAGGGTGTTCAAATACTTATTTTCTGCACTGTATACTGTGGTTCTGTACTTGTCAAATATGCTGCAGAAATCTCCCTCCACTGAGTCTGGCTGAAACCATTTTAACTGTGGGCAGCAGAAGCTGCTGTCTGTTCATTTCCTGGATTGACACCTCCATTTCTGCAGGTCTCATTGGCCCTCCTAATACTCGCTCCCCCCTTCTTTCCCGGCAAACTCTCATGAGAGTGAGAGAGAAAGAGCTGTGCATGTCATAATCCTAAAGCCTCGTACACACTCGGCAAGAACCAGCAAGAAAACTGCTGGCAGAGCTTTCTTGCCAAGTATACTGAGCGTGTGTACGAGGCTTTTTAGGTTTCTTGACAAGAAAACTGCCCAGAATAGAGACGAGAAAAATAGAGAACATGTATTTTCTCGTTGTGAGATTCTCGTCAGTTTTCCTGCCGAGAAACCCGAGGAGTGTGTATACTTACCTGGGCGCCGTGAAAACCATCGCATGCTCGAAATGCCTTAGACTCATGCGCGGTATCTTCCTAGGCATACGTAGGGTGCAGCAAGATGGCGGTGATGGGATTAAATGTGACGAGCCCATGCTCGTCGTACGCAATGACGTCACTGCGTTCTTGCCTTTCAAGAGAACCGCGGTTCTTTTGAAAGGAGAGTCTGTACACTCGAGCGGCAAGAGATTCTTGCCAAGAATCTCATCCAGAAAAACCTTTTTTTTTTCCTGACGAGATTCTGGCCTATGTGTACGAGGCTTAATCTTTTTACCACAAAAGAAACAGGAAGTGGGCTGTATAAGGTATTTACTAGCAAAAAAAAAATGTTACTGTCCAAAGTTAAAACAACAAGGGCAGAAGATTTAATATTAATAGATGGAAAGTTGGAAAAATTACTGAAGTTCCACTTTAACAAAATAAAAAAAAGAAGACTGTAGTTAATTGCAACCGTTTTTGCAGATCAAGCAGAGGAAAAATATGGAATCACAAAATTCTGAGGAAAATGTTATGGAATCACCATGTACTTTGAAATTCTAAAACAAACATCTGCATCAGATTACATCTGCTAATTAGTCTGCAGTTAAAAAAGAGTCAAAATAAATCACGGTGGCCCTTCCCAAAAAACCCAGCGCTTCAGGAAGACAGAGAATACTTATAATAATAAATAAAACTATAAGTTTAGAGCACAATAATAAACCCACAAAGTGAGAGTGTGTAGATCTACAATACACCTCCCTCACTTATCAAGCAAATAACTGCTGGAGCTGCTACTATAACCTGTCCTAAGGCAGGAAATAAACACTAACAAACCACATATAAAACAATATGAAGCAGCGCTCCTTAATTGGAATGTCACTTGCTATGATATGAAAAGTCCAAAGTTCATATAAATAAATGATGGAAAAAGAAGTTAATCCCAAGATGATCCGTGAAAAGGAAAGAGGAGATGTATCTCTCAAACACCATAAGATTCTTTTTGACCACCACCACCACGTGCAATAGCTGAATGAAACTCTTACCAGACAGCGCTGGATATAAAGCGTTGTATTGTAACACACAGCCTGAGAGAAAAATCCAAATTCACTCCTCTTATGGATATCAACTCACATGTGAGGAAACAAAAAAAGCAGATGGTGGCACATAGCGTAATTCCGTAGGGTTTATTTGTAAAAATCACATAAAATGTAAGAAATACACTTACAATTTCAGTAAAATCATTCGGCATATATCACATACATTGTGATCGTTCATCACCGCAGCTGGTCTTTGGCGGAGGTGTTCAAAACAGCGATCGCCGCCTGACTCAGTTGGTTAGGTTCCGCTGTGTTCTCACACGCCAACGCCTAGTAGCGTGATGACGTCACTTAGATTGACAGTTGTCTCAACCAACCCAGACGCGTTTCGTCATAGGAATGACTTCATCTGTGGGTGTGGTTGTACAACTGAGTGCTCGATATTTATATAGCATTCCACTTGTTGCCAATTGATATACAGGTGTACTGGTTTAATTTCACATCCGCCCTGACCATTCATCTCTATTTGGCATGTCATATAGAAGGTGATGCAGCTATTAATTTGCTGACCCCTAGTGGATGCAAAAAATATTGCTTTCCAGATAATATAGTGGACACTTTCATGGTATCTGAATCAATATTAACAATTACAAATAGAGCAAATACTCCAATAAATTCTGAATCAATTATTCTCATTAAATATATCTATAAAATGTATATAATACATCAACTAAATAAAAATCTATATAAAAAAAAAAAAAAAATATAATAATAAAAAAAAAATCTATATATATAAAAAAATATATAATAATGCATATACACAAAACTATACATAATAGGACAAAATGAATCTTCTATATGAATAAAGGAGACCCAGCCTAACATTCATATAGAAGATTCATTTTGTCCTATTATGTATAGTTTTGTGTATATGCATTATTATATATTTTTTTATATATATAGATTTTTTTTTTTATTATATTTTTTTTTTTTTTTTTATATAGATTTTTATTTAGTTGATGTATTATATATATTTTATAGATATATTTAATGAGAATAATTGATTCAGAATTTATTGGAGTATTTGCTCTATTTGTAATTGTTAATATTGATTCAGATACCATGAAAGTGTCCACTATATTATCTGGAAAGCAATATTTTTTGCATCCACTAGGGGTCAACAAATTAATAGCTGCATCACCTTCTATATGACATGCCAAATAGAGATGAATGGTCAGGGCGGATGTGAAATTAAACCAGTACACCTGTATATCAATTGGCAACAAGTGGAATGCTATATAAATATCGAGCACTCAGTTGTACAACCACACCCACAGATGAAGTCATTCCTATGACGAAACGCGTCTGGGTTGGTTGAGACAACTGTCAATCTAAGTGACGTCATCACGCTACTAGGCGTTGGCGTGTGAGAACACAGCGGAACCTAACCAACTGAGTCAGGCGGCGATCGCTGTTTTGAACACCTCCGCCAAAGACCAGCTGCGGTGATGAACGATCACAATGTATGTGATATATGCCGAATGATTTTACTGAAATTGTAAGTGTATTTCTTACATTTTATGTGATTTTTACAAATAAACCCTACGGAATTACGCTATGTGCCACCATCTGCTTTTTTTGTTTCCTCACATGTGAGTTGATATCCATAAGAGGAGTGAATTTGGATTTTTCTCTCAGGCTGTGTGTTACAATACAACGCTTTATATCCAGCGCTGTCTGGTAAGAGTTTCATTCAGCTATTGCACGTGGTGGTGGTGGTCAAAAAGAATCTTATGGTGTTTGAGAGATACATCTCCTCTTTCCTTTTCACGGATCATCTTGGGATTAACTTCTTTTTCCATCATTTATTTATATGAACTTTGGACTTTTCATATCATAGCAAGTGACATTCCAATTAAGGAGCGCTGCTTCATATTGTTTTATATGTGGTTTGTTAGTGTTTATTTCCTGCCTTAGGACAGGTTATAGTAGCAGCTCCAGCAGTTATTTGCTTGATAAGTGAGGGAGGTGTATTGTAGATCTACACACTCTCACTTTGTGGGTTTATTATTGTGCTCTAAACTTATAGTTTTATTTATTATTATAAGTATTCTCTGTCTTCCTGAAGCGCTGGTTTTTTTGGGAAGGGCCACCGTGATTTATTTTGAATATTTTATATATTTACTTTATCTCGGCAGCTATGGAAGCAGTGAGTTTTTTGGGCAATAGACAAATTGATATCACTACACTTTTTAACACATCAATAACATCCGCAGTGCAAGTTGACCACAAAGCCAATCTCAATGCTTTAGGCAATGTATTGGAGAAACAGATAAGAACCTGGTGGGACATTTGCACTATGGAGCAATATGTTAAAGATAACATTATTGTCAGAAGCCTCAGATGGGAGGTAACACCCCAGGATGGTCTTGATGACACTGAATCTAGGGTAGAATGGTTAGAGTTTTTTAATGGAGTAGGGTTTAAGTTACAAGAATTAGTTTTAAAACGTAAACGGAAGAAGATGGCCAAATTAGAACATTTAATTAATGATTTGAATACTAAATTAGAACCTATTAAAGGCACCCAACAATGGACTGAATTTAATAGTAATATAAATAAAAGATTAGATAAGGTAGACAAAGATACTCAAAAGAAAAAAGTTAAAAAATACCACCGAGATGCAGGAGACTTTAAAAGCGGTCTGATATATCTCTGGCAAAGCAAGATAGCCCCTACCAAAGACACTATGATACACACTAATACTAATATCGCTAATACCTCACATAGCATAATGACAAATGATCAGGTAGGAACCCCCAGTTCCCCTGACAATATAGGTACCCCCCGCCCTCATAATGATAGAGGGAGGGGAAGTAGGGGCAGAGGTGGCCCCGGTCGATCTAATGTGAGAGGAGGGCAAAATATACCCTACAACAACTACCAATATCCTGTTGCCATTAACAACAGATTTGCACCATTGGCCTACAATGATGAATACAATAATACTGGTTCCCCACGTCCTTTTTTAGGTCGGGGCAAGAGAGGGTCCCGGGGACACAGGGGCAATCATGCATACAGAGGGAGACCTCCAGGGAATGCATACCCACCTCAGAACTATCAAGGATGGTGGAGACCTCCACAGAACTCATACCATCATCCCCACCCCCCCCACACCATTTGTAAGGGAAGAAGGGGCTGCAGAGCAGGGAGAAGGATCCAGTACAAACACCAAAAAAAGAAGGATGGAATAACAGGAATATACAATCTAAGTTCGGTCCAACTTACTCATAAGGAACTAAATATACTCAATTTAGGCCTTAAATGTGCTCCTAAAAAATCCCTCAATAAATTTGAGGTATACATGGATGTCCATAAATATATACGTAAGTTAAACCTTAAGAAATATTTTTTGAACAGAGGTCCAAGTAATAATTATAGAGTTGATAAAAATATGTCAGGAATTGATAGTGGACTGAAAAACAGATCTCTGTTCAATCCCCTCAATCCTGCCAATCAACATATAGACGTTTTTAAGAATTTAATCCTTAAGGACCTGGACAAAGTAAAGATAAAAAAGAATATGAACCCTATGCATATTCAGGATGGTATTGAGTTGCTACAGGAACGCAATAATGTGATTATTCGTCCAGCAGATAAAGGGGGAGGAGTAGTCATATTGGATAAATCCTATTATGACTTACAACTTACTGATATGCTGTCTGATGAAAACACCTATGTTAAGCTAAAGAATAATCCAACAAAGGCTTATCATGCTGAATTACAAAAACTGGTTGATATGGGGAGGGTTAAGAGAGTACTCACTAAAAAAGAGCATACATACCTCTCACCCAGTTTCTGCAGAGTACCAACTGTATACACGCTACCTAAGATACATAAAGATTCTGTTAAACCCCCAGCACGCCCTATAGTGAACTCTATAGGTTCTGTGACTGCAAGATTAGGTCAATATCTAGATACTTTCCTTCAAGCAAGTGTCCTGAAAACTAGGGCCTATTTGAAGGATACTAAGAGTTTTTTACAACTCATTGGGGATATTGACCTAACAGGATGTATCATCGCTGTATACAATTATTCAGCACAATGATGCATTACTAGCCCTCAATTGGGCTTTATGCCAGCGAGATGATTTACCGTTTGAACAAAAAGTTTTCCTGGGACAGGCTTTAGATTTTTGTTTGTCCCGGAATTACTTCTGGTACAATCAAGAGTTCTATTCCCAGAAAAGGGGAGTGGCAATGGGAGCTAGATTTGCTCCCAGTATAGCCAACCTCTTTATGGGGGAATGGGAAGATAAATCAGTGTTTCTAAATAAGAAAGATGGCCTCCTATTTTATAGGAGATTCATTGATGATTTATTCTTTATTTGGGAAGGCAGCGAAACATCTCTATTAGCATTTTTGGATGAACTAAACTCCAACAAAAATAACATCAAGCTGGAATATGAATTTAGTAAAGAACATATCCATTTCCTAGATGTCGATGTTAGAGTACAAGGTTCAACCTTGATAACTAGCATTTACTTTAAACCAACTGACAGGAACAGTTATCTACCACTAATTAGTGGTCATCACCCGAATTGGTTAAAAAATATACCAAAAGGGCAGTTGATGAGGGTCAAGCGAAACTGTACTAACAATGATGAATTTGTCACCCACTCTGAAACCATAAAGAGGAGGTTTATGCAGAAGGGGTACAGTAAGGAAAATCTGGATAAAATTGCTAAAGAACTAGAGGACATGCCGAGAGAGGCGTGTCTCATTAACAAAGACCGCCCTAGAGATTCCAAACAAGAATGGAGTTTTCTCTCAAACTTTCATGGCCAATATAAGGATATTGAGACCATATTCAAACGACATTGGCACATATTATGTATGGATAAAGTTCTCTATCAAGCCTTACCTATAGCCCCTCAGTTTATTTACCGTAAAGCACCCAATTTCGGGGATAAAGTAGTACAAAAGGTGCTAGATCCACCTAAAAAGAAAAATATGTGTTGGCAAATTACAGGGTTCTATTCTTGCAGAAAATGCAGTTCCTGTTTAGTGGTGAATAATCCTATTAGAGGCCTGTCAGAATTTGTTTCAACAGGAAATAATAAAAAGTGTAACATCACTGAATTTATTACGTGTAACTCTACACACGTTGTATATGTTCTGCAATGTCCGTGTAATCTTATGTATGTAGGCCGTACTAAAAGAAAATTAAAAATACGGATAGCAGAACATGTTACCAATATCGAACTTGGATTTAAACATCACAGTGTTTCTTTACATTTTAAAAAATTCCATAATAAAGATCCGTCCTGTTTAAAATTTTGGGGAATTGATTGTATCCACCCTAATTGGAGGGGATCGAACCTTGTAAGAGAAATATCTAAACAAGAAACAAGATGGATATATTTTATGGATACTCTGACTCCTAAGGGTATGAATGTGGAGTTGGACGTAAATTGCTTTATTAGTGATTTTTAGCTTGAGTTTAGTTTGAGTATCATGTTAGGCTGGGTCTCCTTTATTCATATAGAAGATTCATTTTGTCCTATTATGTATAGTTTTGTGTATATGCATTATTATATATTTTTTTATATATATAGATTTTTTTTTTATTATTATATTTTTATTTTTTTTTATATAGATTTTTATTTAGTTGATGTATTATATACATTTTATAGATATATTTAATGAGAATAATTGATTCAGAATTTATTGGAGTATTTGCTCTATTTGTAATTGTTAATATTGATTCAGATACCATGAAAGTGTCCACTATATTATCTGGAAAGCAATATTTTTTGCATCCACTAGGGGTCAGCAAATTAATAGCTGCATCACCTTCTATATGACATGCCAAATAGAGATGAATGGTCAGGGCGGATGTGAAATTAAACCAGTACACCTGTATATCAATTGGCAACAAGTGGAATGCTATATAAATATCGAGCACTCAGTTGTACAACCACACCCACAGATGAAGTCATTCCTATGACGAAACGCGTCTGGGTTGGTTGAGACAACTGTCAATCTAAGTGACGTCATCACGCTACTAGGCGTTGGCGTGTGAGAACACAGCGGAACCTAACCAACTGAGTTAGGCGGCGATCGCTGTTTTGAACACCTCCGCCAAAGACCAGCTGCGGTGATGAACGATCACAATGTATGTGATATATGCCGAATGATTTTACTGAAATTGTAAGTGTATTTCTTACATTTTATGTGATTTTTACAAATAAACCCTACGGAATTACGCTATGTGCCACCATCTGCTTTTTTTGTTTCCTCACATGTGAGTTGATATCCATAAGAGGAGTGAATTTGGATTTTTCTCTCAGGCTGTGTGTTACAATACAACGCTTTATATCCAGCGCTGTCTGGTAAGAGTTTCATTCAGCTATTGCACGTGGTGGTGGTGGTCAAAAAGAATCTTATGGTGTTTGAGAGATACATCTCCTCTTTCCTTTTCACGGATCATCTTGGGATTAACTTCTTTTTCCATCATTTATTTATATGAACTTTGGACTTTTCATATCATAGCAAGTGACATTCCAATTAAGGAGCGCTGCTTCATATTGTTTTATATGTGGTTTGTTAGTTAAAAAAGAGTGCTTGCGCACCTAGGCGAGCTGTTGCACCAACCTGATTGACATGAATCATGGCTCTAACTTGAGTGATGTCAGTTGAAACAAAGGAGAGGATTATAAAACTTCAAGAATCTAAATCATGACGGAATGTTGCAAAAATGTTGGTTGTTCCCAGTCAGCTGTGTCTAAAATCTGGACCAAATCAAATGGGAAAGTTAGAGAAGCGTGCAGGTAGACCAAGGAAGACATCAAAGCGTCAAGATAGAAAACTTAAAGCAATATGCCTTGAAAACAGAAAATGCACAACAAAAGAAATGAGGAACAAATGGTCAGAAACTGGAGTCAATGTCTGCGACCAAACTGTAAAGCCTCATACACACGTACGGGATTCCCAGTGGTAAAAACTCCACTGGAAAACCTGAGGGGACAACAGAGAACCTGTTCGGTAACTTTTTCCCCCTACACAGGACCGGATTTCCCAACAGAAAAACTGCCATAAGAGCTTTGGTCGGGAATCCCAGCCGTGTTCCCTATAGGAAAACTGTCGGGTTAAAAACCGCTGCGAATCCCGACGGAAAAAAGAGAGCTGGTTCTCTTTTTTTTTTTTTTTGTTCGTCAGTTTTCCTGTTGGGAAAACTGCGATGGAGCATACTACACACAACCGGTTTTCCCAGCCAAAAGCTCTCATGGCAGTTTTCCCAATAGGAAATGAGGTGTACGAGGCTTAAGACATTGCCTAAAGTAAATGGGATTTACATACACAAAAGACAAACCAAAACCATCAACACCTTAACAGGAAAAAACAAGGTTACAGTCGACTATAGAAAAGCAATCTAAAGCCCCATACACACGGTAGGACATCCAACAAAATTTCCCTTGGATTTTTGTCCTAATTGATTTGTCCGGTCACACCCATAGCATACACACAGTCAGACTTTTCTGCAAACTTTTCTAAAACTTTCCCATCATCACGTGCTTTTTCTGCTCTTTTCTGCTCTTTACCGCCATCCTTTGGTTAACTTCTGCTATTGTTGGTTGATTTTAACATTGGTTCTGAGCATGCGCATTTGTAATTTGTCCAAAAGCCCGATGGTTTGCTGTACACACGATCGGATTTTGCACCATCGGACTTTTGTTGCCTGAAAGTTGGTCCGTTCGCAGACCCAACTTTTTGTCCGATGAAAGCCAAAAAAGTTGGTCCGATGGAACGTACACACGGTCGGACAAATGCGAAAAGTGTCGGATTTTGATGTTGGTTGGGCAAAAGTCCGACCGTGTGTACGGGGCTATAGACTGTCAATGACAGGATGAAAGTGATATTCAGGGAGGAATCCTCAATCTGCGTTGGGCAGGGTGATGATACTGAAACTTTTGTTTGGTGCCTTTCCAAAGAAATGTATGCCTGAAGAATACATGTAAATTTCCACAATCATTGATGATATGGGGTTGCATGTCAGGTAAAGGTACGGGGGACATGACAGTCATTAAATAATCAATAAATGTGCAAGTTTATATTGAGATTTTGGACACTTTCCTTATTTCATAAACTTAAAGGATGTTTGGTGATGACATATTTTTCAGGATAATGTATCCTGCCATAAAGCAAAAGTCGTAAAAACTTTTGTTTAAGAAAGACATATCTGGAATTGGGGAGAAAACACATCAATGAGTTTGTCAAAAATCTTAAAAGAGCAGCAAAATTCTCTGTGAGATCCAAATGTAGGACTTCAGCTGCTGAGACAAAATAAAAAGCAAGTGAGTAACACACTCCCAAACCAAATCCCCAATGGAGAGAGTCCAACATCCACTTAGGGGCTTAATAAAATATAAGAAAACATTCAGGCAAAAGATTTCTAGTTTATTACTCTACTTTTTCCGGTACAGACAGTGCGGTGGATGTAAAAATAAAACCTCAAAACTTCTAGTAAAGACTCTCCTATAAAAATGATTTCCTCTGTTACTCCCTGTACTTCTGATAACACTTTTTACTCCCGACTTTTTGTAACACCTTTGGTAACAGGTAAAACAAGAAGTGGTATATTATAAAAACAGTGAACCCTGTCTCTATCCCATGTTCATTTACTAGGGCAGCCATAACTGCTTGTGACACGTTCCATGTGTCAAGCTGGAGGGGAAAAGAGTGTCTGGCAGACATAAACAATCACATTTTTCCAAAGTCCTAATTCATAAGAAGTTGCCCCCTGTGGGACCACTTGTTCTTCTTGTTCTGGGGTCCTTAAAGTTGAATTATTAATCCCAGCTATACTGGGCCAGAACTAGGGTGGAATCTGTGGGTTGCACAACCCCATCAAGTGTCCAGGGCTGTAATGCAGCATCCTTTGCCACCTGGTCTACTTCCATATGTGAGTTTTAATGTTGGTATGAATACAGAGTGTCTACATTATTCTTAGAGTGCATTTTACGCCAGATAGGCTGTATAAAATGGGGGTGAGATCAAATTCTAACTGTCCCAGATGTGCGAGAGATCATGGGGACCTAATGCATCTGTTGTGGAGGTGCCCCAAGTTACATCTATACTGGGCAGGGGTTGTAGCTACGGTTAACAGTGTGTTTCAGACTACCATACCTACAGACCCGAAACCATGCATATTTGGAATCTTGGACGACATCCCCATGGACGAAAATTCTAAACAGGCCGTATCTAGGGCTTTGTTTCAGGCCCGCAAGATTATTCTGAGGCATTGGAAGGCTGCTGGGCCACCAACGGTGGGGGAATGGATTACCCAAATGGGTGATACCATTCGTTTGGAGAAGTATATATATCAGCATAGGGGTCGGTCAGGTAAGTTTGACAGACTGTGTGCACCTTGGCTAGATACTCCCGGCCTGTCCCCGGTGGATTTGGTGATGGACCGACTGTTGAGGTAAAGGGTGGGTGAGTGATAAGGGCTCTGGGGGAGTGGAGAGGGTGACCTTCTTGTGGTAATCATGACTTATTGTGGTGCGGGGTTCTGCAATCATTATTCTTAGTGGATGTGAGACTTGGACCTTTCTATGTGGTAATAGGATCTTGCAGTATTGCCACTGTATTCCTCTTACAAGGCAGATTGCGTTGATTGACTGCTTATGTGACATGTACAGGGCCTGTGAAACTTCTCCACTTTATTTCCCTGCGGTGTAGGTCTATCTTTCCTTCTCCCTCTTTCCTTTTTTTTTTTCTTTCTTTTCTTCTCTCTTCCCGTCTTTTTTTTCTGGACTTTTTGTTTTCCTTTTTCTCTACTCCGTTTGTTCATAACAAGTCTCCCTATGTTGTGGTACAAGGGATATAAATTTGGGCGTGATATAGTACAGCATTATATATGCCATTGTCAATTATTTTGTGTGGGTACTGTACACCTTGTTTTGAAACCTGTTTATATGTTAAGAGAAATGCGTTAGGAGACGGTCTGTACCCGATGTTTATTCTTTGTGCTGCACTTTATTATGTTGTGTAAAAATGTGCATTCTTGTATGGTTCCCTTTGTGTTTTTATCTCCGTTTCAATAAACACTTTCTCTGATTTAATGAATACAGAGTGTCCTTCTGGGTGATAAACTGCATACTCTGTATAAAAACCGAGATCAAATCTACAAAAAGTTAAATATCTGGGCCTTCGGGGAGTGTGTCCTTCACCGGGCTCACAGCAGGTGATTGCTATATCATTAATTTAACGCAAGTGGTTTCCTTTGTCTCCAGCCTCCTCCAATAGAGGCAATAAGGTGGCTGGATACAAATGTACACATTTTTCATTGTTATATTTGTACCAAAACAAAACCAAAACAAATTCATATTTTGAACCTTTCATTAGACAAACATTTAGTTGGCTGTATATTTGCTGCGCAGAATGTGGGACCATTAAAAATGTAATATTTGACAAAATAATGTCTTTAACTTTGTCTAATAGCACCTTTTCATAAAGCTACAGCTCTGATATATCGGGGTGAACCTTCATTACTGGGTCCAGCTTACATAAATATATTACAACGGCTTATTTTCTATCATGCTGTTTGTGTAAGCACTCCAGTTTCATGTTTCAAAAAGACAACTTTTTCCTGGCAATATTATAATTTCTCATTGCCTGCTCTGTTAGTTTTAGCTAGTTACAGTGCCTTGCGAAAGTATTCGGCCCCCTTGAACTTTGCGACCTTTTGCCACATTTCAGGCTTCAAACATAAAGATATAAAACTGTAATTTTTTGTGAAGAATCAACAAGTGGGACACAATCATGAAGTGGAACGAAATTTATTGGATATTTCAAACTTTTTTTAACAAATAAAAAACTAAAAAATTGGGCGTGCAAAATTATTCAGCCCCCTTAAGTTAATACTTTGTAGCGCCACCTTTTGCTGTGATTACAGCTGTAAGTCGCTTGGGGTATGTCTCCTATCCGTTTTGCACATCGAGAGACTGAAATGTTTGCCCATTCCTCCTTGCAAAACAGCTCAATCTCAGTGAGGTTGGATGGAGAGCGTTTGTGAACAGCAGTTTTCAGTTCTTTCCACAGATTCTCGATTGGATTCAGGTCTGGACTTTGACTTGGCCATTCTAACACCTGGATATGTTTATTTGTGAACCATTCCATTGTATATTTTGCTTTATGTTTTAGATTATTGTCTTGTTGGAAGACAAATCTCCGTCCCAGTCTCAGGTCTTTTGCAGACTCCATCAGGTTTTCTTCCAGAATGGTCCTGAATTTGGCTCCATCCATCTTCCCATCAATTTTAAGCATCTTCCCTGTCCCTGCTGAAGAAAAGCAGGCCCAAACCATGATGCTGCCACCACCATGTTTCACAGTGGGGATGGTGTGTTCAGGGTGATGAGCTGTGTTGCTTTTACGCCAAAGTTTTGCATTGTTGCCAAAAAGTTTGATTTTGGTTTCATCTGACCAGAGCACCTTCTTCCACATGTTTGGTGTGTCTCCCAGGTGGCTTGTGGCAAACTTTAAACTACACTTTTTATGGATATCTTTAAGAAATGGCTTTCTTCTTGCCACTCTTCCATAAAGGCCAGATTTGTGCAGTATACGACTGATTGTTGTCCTATGGACAGCGTCTCCCACCTCAGCTGTAGATCTCTGTAGTTCATCCAGAGTGATCATGGGCCTCTTGGCTGCATCTCTGATCAGTCTTCTCCTTGTATGAGCTAAAAGTTTAGAGGGACGGCCTGGTCTTCGTAGATTAGCAGTGGTTTAATACTCCTATTTCAATATTATCGCTTGCACAGTGCTCCTTGGGATGTTTAAAACTTGGGAAATCTTTTTGTATCCAAATCCGACTTTAAACTTCTCCAACAGTATCTTGGACCTGCCTGATGTGTTCCTTGTTCTTCATGATGCTCTCTGCGCTTTAAACGAACCTCTGAGACTATCACAGTGCAGGTGAATTTATACGGAGACTTGATTACACACAGGTGGATTCTATTTATCATCATTAGTGATTTAGGTCAACATTGGATCATTCAGAGACCCTCACTGAACTTCTGGAGAGAGTTTGCTGCACTGAAAGTAAAGAGGCTGAATAATTTTGCACGGCCAATTTTTCAGTTTTTTTATTTGTTAAAGTTTGAAATATGCAATAAATTTCGTTCCACTTCATGATTGTGTCCCACATGTTGATTCTTCAAAAAAAATTAGTTTTATATCTTTATGTTTGAAGCCTGAAATGTGGTAAAAGGTCGCAAAGTTCAAGGTTGCCGAATTCTTTCGCAAGGCACTGTATTTCTTCCGTTCATGGACGGACACAGCAGCAATTGACCTTGGGGTATTATATCTTTCCAGGAGAGACTAGGCAGAAAAAACAGCACTTCAAGTGTTAAAACACTTCTCAGTATAGCTCCGGGTATATCCCTCACTCTGCCTCAGCAGCACCAGTTTTTTTTTCTGCCTAGCATCAGGAGTAGACATGGCCTTGCTGGAGTCCATGTACTCTGAAATTTTTTTGCTTTTATTTTGTTTTGTTGCTGCATTTTTTGATCCTGAGATCTACTATCAACTGCCGACTGGGTGACAGGCTGGATCTTAATCCTTGTAGTCCCCCCATGCCCGGCCATCGAGCGTGTGCCGGCCCTTAGCTCAGCTCTGGGTTGTCTACGACATGCCACATTGCTCCAGGGGTGGCCAGGGAACTACATGTTCCAGGGCACACATATGACCGGTCTCTATGGCTTTGTCACCGTGTGTCTGGCCGACAGCCATGCCGTTTAGCGGACATTGGTTCTGTCCGGAATGCCTCCAGCCGGTGGTCGCAGGACGGGTAAGTAGTGGCCCCTTGCCCTGGCAAGGTGGTATGGCTGGTGCTTTCCTGGGGAGGTCGAATGAGGGTCCGCCCTGCTTTCCTCTTTCCCTTCCTCTCCCTCCTTCCCCATGCTACATGCTAGGCCCTGGCTGTAAGGGGTGGGGGTCCTCCTGGGGCTTTGTCACTACGGGGGCCTGTGTGGTGCTATTAATTTTTTGTAGTGCCTTTCCTTTTTCACCATTGGTATGCGGCTGTCCATACCCTGCCTTCAAGTTTTTGCCTCATGCATTGCAGGCACCCACCTGTTTCTGAGAGGACATTGATTGCTCAGGTGTGCTCACCTGGAGCAGCAGCAGCTTCTCATTTCTTATTAATTGGTTGTACTGGAGTTGCTGTGTGTACTGGGCTGTGTTTTCTGCTGTGTCACTGTTGCTTTAACCACGTGTATGGCTGCCATTTTGCAGCCCGCGAATTGCTTGCTGAGGGACGGCGCAGAGCAGACAGCACTCTCAGCGCTTCAGCAGCACTACAGCCTGGCCGGGTGGTGAGGTTACCTGGGGGTCCCCTGCTCTGTTTTGCAGCCGAGAGGGTGACCTGTGGGTCTCTGCCTTGCAGTACTAGGGCGACATAGCGGTGGGTCAACAAGGAGCCTGAACAGAGGCTTCTACCCCAACCATGCCTGAGTTAACCCTTAGTGCCCCTGCGATCTCTGTAGAGCCCATATGGCAGTCCCTTTAGGCGTTTATCGCTAGGATTGAAGTGACAAGTGGCCAGGGGCACTGGACTCAGGTGGAGTCTCGTCTGCCAATCCGTGTCCTGGAGCTCCGGGCTATCAGTCTGCGTCTCTCCAAGTGGTCTCTGGGTCTGCAGGACCGTTTTCGTCAGAATCCAGTCCGACAACGCCTCGGCCGTGGCATATGTCTACCATCAAGTGGGCATGCGGAGCTTGGCGGCGGAGGTTGCACACAGCCTCCGGTGAGCCACAAGGTACGTTCCGGCTCTGTCGGCCGTGTACATTCCGGGGGTGCAGAATTGGCAAGCCGACTACCTAAGTCAAAAAACACTGGACCAGGGAGAATGGTCGTTGCACCCGGAAGTGTTTTCAGAGTTGTGCCAAGAATGGGGCACTCCAGGCATGGACCTTCTGGCGTCCCGTCTCAATCGGAAGATGTCACGTTTCGTGGCCAGGTTAAGAGACCCTTGGGTGGACGCGTCAGATGCGTTGGTGGCACCGTGGGGTCACTATCGCCTAATCTACGCCTTCCCTCCTCTGAAGCTTCTCCTTTGCCTGTTGCGCAGAGTGGAAGCGGAGGGGATACCAACAATCCTGGTCGCTCCGGATTGGCCACGCCTTTCCTGGTACGTGGACCTGGTGCGTCTGGTGGCAGATGTCCCTTGGCTTCTACCCCTGAGAGTAGATCTTCTGTCGCAGGGTCCGATTTTTCTTACCCTGCTTTAGTCGCTGGCTTTAACGACATGGCTGTTGGGAGCCAGGTGCTGAAGGACCGAGGTCCGTCGGACTCTGTGATCTCTACCATGCTACTTGCACAGAAGTCCACTTCACGTAGGATTTGCCATTGTACGTGAAAGGCCTACATCTCTACGTGTGCAGAGATGAAATGGCATCCCCGCACAAACATGCTGTTTCGGATTCTGCTGTTCCTACAGCAGGGAGTGGATCAGGCTCTCACCTTAAGTACGGTTATGGGTCAAATTTCGGTCTTGGCTGTTTATTTTCAGCGACCTTTGGTGATGCACTCCCTGGTGCGTACGTTTGTTTAGGGGGTCAGGCATGTGGCCCCTCCTGTGCGTCTTCCACTGCCTCCATGGGATTTGAATTCAGGCCTCTCTGTGCTTCAAAAGGGCTCCGTTTGAGGACATTCGGGAGATTCCTCTGTTCTCTCTGTCCCAGAAGGTGGTCTTTCTTAGTATAAATAAATATATTGTGCTAAACTATAATCATAAATAAATTCCGTGATACTACAAAATGTGAGGCAGCCAGCACACCAATGGATAATTGATGAAAAAAAAATATAGAAAAAAAGTGCAGCGCCAAAAAGGGGGGGTCCACCTAGAAAGGGGATCTCCAATGTAGTGTAAACGTGGTGATCACAAGGTGGACACAGATATCACATCTAATCCACAGTGTGTACAGACAATGGTCTAAAGGTCATAAAATACTTGAGGTAAATATATGAATGTGTAAATGATATAATGTTCAAACCATTATATTAAAACAAAATTGTGAATCTGTAATCAAACTAATTATTGTAAGGTTTATAGTCCCGTATAAACATAAAGGTGGTCCTTATATTCTCATGGATATATAAAGATACATTTTCCCCTCTGTCAGATGATAGCAGATCTTTAGACAAACAATCCTTGGCATATAGATAGGTTGAATACGCTTACCAGCTGAAATAGACCCACAGCTCACCTTACGGTGAGGGGTCCTAACGGCTTGTATGGGCCGATTGCCCTCCTTGGTTACCCTCTCGGATGTCTGTCCTTATACAGATGTCCCAAGTGGAATCCAAGCCGGATCTTGTGAGGATGGCTAGAAGAAATCTTCAATATTGTTGTATTGTGATAATGCTCAAAAAAATCTGATCAGGGAAAAAAAGAGAAGAAAAAGGGGAAACAAAAAAAAATACTATAAAAAATTCCAAGCAGGAAATGCAAACAGGCACACACAAACTATCCAAATAGGTAAAAAATGGATAAAAAAAAATCCAAAAGATCACACCAATAATCCACATCAAAGAATGAACAAGTCCAATGCGCAGTGGAAATGGTTAGAGTCCAGTAAACCCGACCGGTTTCATCTTATCAGACTTCAACAGGGGTATGTGACTGAGACCCAACATCCTCTGCGCTTTACATAGCCCCAAACAATTATCCATATGAGACCACATTCTCCTTTGCCTCAATTATTTCCGGCATGCGTTTCATATAGTGTCACTTCCGCTCTGAATGTGCTCCATGCGCCGGAAGTGACACGTACAGGATTTCCCCTAATAGAACTTAGTGTTTACCTAATGCTTGAGACATCCTCCAATCCAAAGCGTCCCCTCCGAACTGGTGGGAGGAGGCAGGTATGGGCAGCACCGCCCTGCATTCCATCGCCATATCGGTGGGGGGGACGCGCCAACGTCACACTCAGTCCCCGCCTATCATAGATGTGGTGATGCGGCAACGAAAGAAGGCGCAATGGCGCTGCGCATCAACCGTGCGTACCAAGCAACGCGAGTGCGCGCTGACGTCATGTGCTCCATCTAGTGCATTCCAATTGGGCTCATAGGTCTTAAAGGGCCAGGAGACCTTGACTGGTTACACTCAGACGGAATTTGTTCAATGTACAAGGCAAATGTTATCTCTCACAATGAACATATATCACCTATAAGAAGCCTCATAATGTGGAAAGAATGCAGCTAAGAAAGCTCGCCCATCCACATGAACTCATAGGCTGAGTGAAAGGGGAAAAAAGTCCATATATGTAAATGAGATCGGTCTCAAATGGATATGTGGGTTTAGTCAAAACGGTCACATTTTACCTAAATAATAAACCATAAAAAATGACAAGAAGGAAGGAAGCATATAGGTGATTCCTTAACCACTTCCTTACTGGGCATGTATACCCCCTTCCTGACCAGGTGAAATTTCAGCTTGCGGCACTGCGTCGCTTTAACTGACAATTGCGCGGTCGTGCGATATGGCTCCCAAACAAAATTGGCGTCCTTTTTTCACCCCAAATAGAGCTTTCTTTTGGTGGTATTTGGTCACCTCTGCGTTTTTTTTTTTTTTGCGCTATAAACAAAAAAGGACGACAATTTTGAAAAAAAATACAATATTTTTTACTTGTTGCTATAAAAAATAGCCCAATTTAAAAAAAAAAATTCAGTCTAGGCCGATACATATTCTTCTACATATTTTTGTTAAAAAAAAAAATCGCAATAAGCGACTGGTTTGCGCAAAAGTTATAGCGCCTACAAAATAAGGGACAGAATTTTTTATTTATTTTTTTACTAGTAATGGCGGCGATCTGCGATTTTTATTGCGACTGCGACATCATGGCGCACACATCGGACACTTTTGACACATTTTTGGCACCATTCACATTTATACTGCAATCAGTGCTATAAATATGCACCAATTACTGTATATATGTGACTGGCAGGGAAGGGGTTAACACTAGGGGGTGAGGAAGGGGTTAAATGTGTATCATGTATAGTGTTCTAACTGTGGGGGGAGGGGGGGTGACTGGGGGGTGACCGATCTGTGTCCCTATGTACAAGTGACACAGATCGGTCTCCTCTCTCCCTGACAGGACGCTGTCATTGTGAGAGACGGCAATGAGAAATGATCTCATATGTTTACATATGAGATCATCTCTCATTCGCTGCACAGATCGCATTGCAAACGGCCACTCTGATTGGCCGTTCGCGGCGATCTGTGATTGGCTGTGTCCAAGGGACACTGCCAGCACAGAAGTTCCCCGCTGCGCGCTCTGGAGCACGCGCTGGGAACGATAAAAGGGGCTGCCGTGAAAACACGGCGCCCCAGAGAATTAGAACCACCCTGCGGCCGTATATAGTCGTACGGCCGTAGGGAAGTGGTTAAAGTATGCAAATGGCTCAGGATTGATTAATAAAGGAGTTCACATCCCATTCTACATTAAGACCATAAGGCACATAATATTTTAATTGGTATATCCAGAAAACCTCTAATCTGGATACACCTCGAACACCAGATTCTCCTCGCCAATGCGGGACAAAGTGGTCGATAATCTGAAAAATTGTTTTATTGGGAAATCCAATCCAGTAACAGTTGATCTGAAGTTGGTCGTTTTCTTTTTATTACAGTATATACACATACCTTGCATCTCCTACATGGATGATATCCCTTAGAGAGAGGAAAAAAGGAAAGTTTGACTGGAGGGTTCGGTGCGATTTAATTTTTGAGGGACATAGCTCCTCTATAAATCACACCGGCATCAGTGGGGAGAGACGGTCCCAATATGGAATCACTTTTCAAAATGTTCCAGTGTTTCCGAATAATAGTTTTAATTTGCTTGTGTTGGGTTGAGAAGATGGTGAAAGAGAGTTTTTAAATCTGTTATCTTGGGCTGTTTTTTTTTTTTCCGTTGTTAGTGTTGACCTGTCTATAATCTAGATTTCCTTAATTTCCTCATCGATGGCGCCCTCCAAGTAGCCTTTATCAACGAATCTGGTTCTAAGGATCTTTGCTTGAACCTGGAAATCTTCCAGATTTGAACAGTTTCGTCTGATTCTCAGTAATTGGCTGCGGGGCACAGAGCCTAGCCAAGATGGGTGGTGACAGCTGTCAACCGGGTTAAAACCGTTACGGTCCGTACTTTTAAAGTAGGTTTTTGTCTTTAGTTGGTTGTCTTGTACAAAAATTTCCAAGTCCAAAAAAATGTATATTGGAAAAACTGGCCTCATATGAGAGACTAATCCCAACACCGTCGAGCACCTCTCCATAGGAGGAGGATGTCGTCTATATATCGAGCCCAGAGAACAATCTCTGGTCGCTCGAGAGCATTGACGACATCCTCCTCCCATTTGGCCATGAAAATGTTGGCCAAACTGGGGGCAAACTTAGCCACCATGGCCACCCCTTTTTGCTGCAAATAGAATTCGCCACCATACCAAAAATAGTTATGCATGGTGGCGAACCTAAGGAGGTCCATAATAAACATCTTCTGTGCAATGGGGAGGTCCACGGTTCTATCCAGAAAGTATTCCACAGCTTGGAACCCTAGGTGATGGGCTATACTGGTGTACAGGGATGCCACATCAGCTGTGACCAGCAGAATATCATCCGTGTACATCACTTCCTGTAATTTGGCCATGGTATGCCGTGTATCCCTCAAATAGGAGGGCATACCTTTGACAATTGGCTGAAGATGAAAATCTATGTATTTCCCTAACCGGGAGGTTATAGAATTAATTCTGTTGATGATAGGTCGTCCGGGAGGACAAGTGCTATTCTTGTGTATTTTCGGTAGATAATACATCACAGGGACGCGCGGAACCTCAGGAACAAGGTAGCAACGTTCCTTGTCAAGTATCCCTCTCCTTCCCCCAGTTTAAATAAGTTTCTTTAGAGAAATTTTAAAGTTAGTAGTGGGGTTTGATGGTAATTTCACATATGTTAAACTGTCTCCCAAAATTTTGGACATTTCATCATTGTAGGCTGACTTGTCCAAAACCACAGTCCCTCCCCCCTTGTCCGCACATTTTTTTTTATAAATGTTTTGTCTAAAAAACAGAAATTGGCAAGCTGACCTTCCAACTTATCACTGCTATCTCATCCCAGCTACATTCTTTAATGAGAGTGCATAGGAGGGGGTCACATCTGCACACATGACACACGCAAGGGGATAGAACTAAGAGTCCCAGCATTCACACACATACACGAATATCTCTCTAATATCACTTACATATTTCCCATATATCTGTTTACTTTACTAGTTGTAGTGCCTAACCCCAAATTCATCCCACAACTTAACTTAAAAATGTGCCTGTCTAGTGTTAAAGCGGAGCTCCACCCAGGAAAACATTTTGCCATGTTGTTTAAAAAAATAAAAAATAAAAAACCTGAAAAAAATAAAAAACAAATACTCACCCGAAATAGCTGTTGCTATGCGGAAGTCCGTAATCTGCCTCACCTGCACCGCGGTCCGATTTCTTCTTGTCCTTCTCCTTGTGAATGGGGCGCGCTGCTTTCTGGAAACTGTGTGTGTTCTCAGAGAGCAGCGCGCCCATTCACAAGCCAGCGTGAGACTCGCGCAGGCACAGTAGGAAACGGGCAGTGAAGCCGTACGGCTTCACTGCCTGTTTCCCATAGTGTGAATGGCGGCGTGGGACTCGGAGCGATCGCGGGACCGGCATCGGGGGGCCATCAGCGCGGGCGCCTAGGACAGGTAAGTGTCCTTATTTAAAGTCAGCAGCTACACTGTTAGAGCTACACTGGAGCTCCGCTTTAATTGTCACCCTTGATCCATCCTGCTCACATAGATCGCCTTTTTTCTAGCTGTTTACTTTATAGCGCTCCTCTTGCGCTGGGCATTTTTGAGGGTCTCTTACCCTTCATCCCTTTACCTAATTTAATGCCCGTAATGACTGGCCAGTCTTCTCTACTTGTGCCTATACCCTCTTTCCTACTTTAACTAGCAGATGTACTACATATAACTGTGAACAACACTATTCTTCTCTTTCTCATCTATAACACTCCAATGGACAGTAAACAGTGACAACATAACATATAACCACCAATCAATACAGTTCAAGTCAAGTTTCTCTGCCGTGTGTACGCGGCATTAGATTAACACATCAAAGGGTCTGCTGTACCTTTTGATATGTTAGAATTCAGCTGGCTTGGACAGTTCACCTGAATTCCTGGTCAATATGGTAATGTAATACAATATATTGTGCCATACATACCTACACATATATGTATATTAATATTACAACAGGGAGTAAGAATATATGCGTGCAAAGTAGTCCAGTGAGTGTTATCCACAGCCCATGTATTGTTGCTGGGATTCATAATAATAATAATCACCCAATGATGTACACCCTGCCTCAGAGTCAGATTATATATTATATAATATAATCTGATGTGTTTTGGATGATGAGAATAGCCGTTTATCCATGTACTCATTTAGTTATTTTTCTAATAAATCATGTTTTTTTTTTTTAACCAATTTGGTCTATACTTAGCCACTTAGTCATTCCAATTTAAAGTCCCAATTGAGGAAACGCACTCTTCGGAGTGTATATCTATATACAGTAGGAAATTGTTCTTGTGGGATTGGATTACAGAAAAATATACTGTATTTCCCGCCGTATAAGACGACTTTTTAACCCCTGAAAGTCGGGGGTCGTCTTATACGCCGGTAACCCAAGATGCAGACCGCGGCCGTCCATTTTTTCAAAGGCTGCGCCTCCTCCTTCTGCTGTTCCATGATAGGCGGAACACTCAGCTTCCCAGGAGACACTGTGTTCAGTGTTCCGCCTATCACAGATGCCCTCTCGTCCGAGCAGGAGGAGGCACAGCTTTTGAAAAAATGGACGGCCGCGTTCTGACAGATTCTGCATGTCGGGGATAAGGTAAGAGATTGTCGAGACATGCAATGGCACAGTGAGGTATGCAGTGACACAGTGAGGCATGTAATGGTGGCACAGTCTGGCATGTAATGGTGGCAGAGTCTGGCATGTAATGGCACAATAAGGCATGTAATGGTGGCACAGTCTGGCATGTAATGGCACAGTGAGGCATGTAATGGTGGCACAGTCTGGCATGTAATGGCACAATGAGGCATGTAATGGTGGCACAGTCTGGTATGTAATGGCACAATGAGGCATGTAATGGTGGCACAGTCTGGTATGTAATAGCACAGTGAGGCATGTAATGGTGGCACAGTCTGGCATGTAATGATGACACAGTCTGGCATGTAATGGTGACAGTCTGGCGTGTAATGGTGGCACAGACTGGCATGTAATGGCACAGTGAGGCATGTAATGGCACGGTGAGGCGAGGCGAGGCATGACTAGTAGGAAGGGGGTCGTCTTATATGGCGAGTATATCCCAAAACAAAATATTTTAGCTGGAAATTAGGGGGTCGTCTTTTACGCCGGCAAATGCTGTAATAAGATTGGTTCAGTCATGTGCCACTCTTTCTACCTCCTCCTTTGTTGTCTTTGAGATCACTTGACTACTTTTTTGTGGTTTCTGCCGTTTCCTGCCTTATGCTAAAATTACATCAGTTCCAGGAGCTACACTTGCTTATGAATGATAGATTTCCACCCTAAGGGCTCGTTCACACTGGATTGCAGTGCAAGAAATCTACATTCTGTGCATGTTTCCCACACTGCATTCAAAACGCAATGGGTTTGTGGCCACCCCAAACGCAGATCGTAAATGCAGTGCATTTTTGAAAAGTAGTGCATGAACTACTTAATTGGATTAATATATGCCAATTTAATCTGGGAAAAATATTCTAAAACAATGCCATGCTCCAACAAAATTAAAAATAATAAATAATTATAAATAAATAATAAATAACTCAAAATATATGCCCAACTTTCTGTGACACAATGTGGTATTTACAACCAATAACTAAAATATTATTTGTATGTACGCTTATATATAATAAATAAAATTACACTTGTAACCCCTCAGCTTCGAAAGGTTTTACCCCCTTCATGACCAGGGTATTTTTTGCTTTTCAGCACTGTGCTACTTTAACTGCCAGTTGTGCGGTCATGCAATATTGTATGCAAATTACATTTATATTATAATTTTTTTCACTCAAATATGGCTTTCTTTTGGTGGTATTTAAAAAAAAATTGTGATATTAACGAAAGAAAATATTTTCTACTTTCATAAAACATATCCAATAAAATCCCCCTTAGCTTTGTTTTTTGTGTCCTCCATGTGCTTCTCCTCCTCTGTGGACAGCTGCCAGGTGACAGATCTACCTGGTGAGTAGTGTGTCCTGCACTGAGCCAGGATTTGCTTCTTACCTCACTGATGATTACTTTCCCTAAGGGTCCTTTCACACGGAGTGGACCGTGTTTGATCTGCCCTGTGTGTGTCCGTCGGCTCAGCGGGGATCATCCGTAAATCCCCGCTGAGCTGTCGGCGGACAGGGCGGTCCCCGCACACTGTGCAGAGACCGCCCTGTCTTTCCTCTGCTCTCCCCTATGGGGAATCGGATGAATACGGACCGTCCGTCCGTATTCATCCGATCCGATCCGCCAGACGGAAGAAAAATTGAGTTTTCTTCCGTCCGAAAAAACGGATCTTTGCGGACGCGGATCTTTGCGGACGTTAGCGGATGCATCGTCCGCTAATGGACGCGATCCCATAGGGATGCATTACAAGTCCGTAAACTGACTTGTAAAAACCGGACCGTTTGTCCGCCCGTGTGAAAGGACCCTAAGTATCTCAGCTGCTGCAGAACTTCTTTGAGAGGTGGGAGAAGGTGTGCTGGCTGTTGTAGTGCACTGTGCAGTGATTTGCCCCCTTCCCCTCCCTTCCTGCATATACCACCCTAAACAATAACCTCCTCCCCGCCTCTCCACCCTAAACAATAACCTCCTCCCTGCCTCTCCACCCTAAACAATAACCTCCTCCCCGCCTCTCCACCCTAAACAATAACCTCCTCCCTGCCTCTCCACCCTAAACAATAACCTCCTCCCTGCCTCTCCACCCTAAACAATAACCTCCTCCCTGCCTCTCCACCCTAAACAATAACCTCCTCCCTGCCTCTCCACCCTAAACAATAACCTCCTCCCTGCCTCTCCACCCTAAACAATAACCTCCTCCCTGCCTCTCCACCCTAAACAATAACCTCCTTACCGCATCTCCACCCTAAACAATAACCTCCACCCCGCCTCTCCACCCTAAACAATAACCTCCTCCCTGCCTCTCCACCCTAAACAATAACCTCCTCCCTGCCTCTCCACCCTAAACAATAACCTCCTCCCTGCCTCTCCACCCTAAACAATAACCTCCTCCCTGCCTCTCCACCCTAAACAATAACCTCCTCCCGCCTCCTCCTAAACAATAACCTCTCCACCCTAAACAATAACCTCCTCCCTGCCTCTCCACCCTAAACAATAACCTCCTCCCTGCCTCTCCACCCTAAACAATAACCTCCTCCCTGCCTCTCCACCCTAAACAATAACCTCCTCCCTGCCTCTCCACCCTAAACAATAACCTCCTCCCTGCCTCTCCACCCTAAACAATAACCTCCTCCCTGCCTCTCCACCCTAAACAATAACCTCCTCCCCGCCTCTCCACCCTAAACAATAACCTCCTCCCTGCCTCTCCACCTAAACTAAACAATCCTCCCTGCCTCTCCACCCTAAACAATAACCTCCTCCCTGCCTCTCCACCTAAACAATAAACAATCCACTAAACAATAACCTCCTCCCTGCCTCTCCACCCTAAACAATAACCTCCTCCCTGCCTCCGCACCTCTCCACCCTAAACAATAACCTCCCCTCCTTAACCTCCTCCCCGCCTCTCCACCCCACCCTAAACAATAACCTCCTCCCTGCCCTCCACCCTCACCCTCTCCACCCTAAACAATAACCTCCTCTCCACCCTAAACAATAAACTCCTCTCCACCCTAAACAATAACCTCCTCTCCACCCTAAACAATAACCTCCTCACCACCTCTCCACCCTAAACAATAACCTCCTCCCCACGTCTCCACCCTAAACAATAACCTCCTCCCCACCTCTCCACCCTAAACAATAACCTCCTCCCCACCTCTCTGCCCTAAACAATAACCTCCTCCCCACCTCCTCAATAACCTCCCTCCACCCTAAACAATAACCCTCCCACCCTAAACAATAACCTCCTCACCACCTCTCCACCCTAAACAATAACCTCCTCCCCACGTCTCCACCCTAAACAATAACCTCCTCCCCACGTCTCCACCCTAAACAATAACCTCCTCCCCACGTCTCCACCCTAAACAATAACCTCCTCCCTGCCTCTCCACCCTAAACAATAACCTCCTCCCTGCCTCTCCACCCTAAACAATAACCTCCTCCCCGCATCTCCACCCTAAACAATAACCTCCACCCCGCCTCTCCACCCTAAACAATAAACTCCTCTCCACCCTAAACAATAACCTCCTCCCCACCTCTCTGCCCTAAACAATAACCTCCTCACCGCCACTCCACCCTAAACAATAAACTCCTCTCCACCCTAAACAATAACCTCCTCCCCACCACTCCGTCCTAAACAATAACCTCCTCCCCACCTCTCTGCCCTAAACAATAACCTCCTCACCGCCACTCCACCCTAAACAATAACCTCCTCTCCACCCTAAACAATAACCTCCTCACCACCTCTCCACCCTAAACAATAACCTCCTCCCCACGTCTCCACCCTAAACAATAACCTCCTCTCCACCCTAAACAATAACCTCCTCCCCACCTCTCCACCCTAAACAATAACCTTCTCCTGCCTCTCCACCCAAAACAATAACACCACTTCCCACCCGAAATAATAACCTCCTCTCCACCCTAGACAATAACCACCTCTTTACCCTAAACAATAACCTCCTCTCCACCCTAAACAATAACCTCCTCCCCGCCTCTCCACCTTAAACAATAACCTCCCCACCTCTCCAACCTAAACAATAACACCCCTCCTCACCTCTCCACGCTAAACAATAACCTCCTCCCCACTTCTCCAACCTAAACAATAACCTCCTCCCCACCTCTCCATCCTAAACAATAACCTCCTCCCGCCTCTCCACCCTAAACAATAACACCCCTTCCCACCCGAAATAATAACCTCCTCTCCACCCTAAACAATAACCTCCTCCCCACCCTAAACAATAACCTCCTTCCCACATCTCCAACCTAAACAATAACACCCCTTCTCACCTCTCCACCCTAAACAATAACCTCCTCCCCACTTCTCCAACCTAAACAATAACCTCCTCTCCACCCTAAACAATAATCTCCTCCCGCCTCTCCACCCTAAACAATAACACCCCTTCCCACCCTGAACAATAACCTTCTCACCGCCTCTCCAACCTAAACAATAACCCTTCTCCCGCCTCTCCACCCTAAACAATAACACCCCTTCCCACCCTAAACAATGACCTCCTCCCCACCTCTCCACCCTAAACAATAACACCCCTCCTCACCTCTCCAACCTAAACAATAACACCCGTCCCCACCTCTCCACCCTAAACAATAACCTCTCCACCCTAAACAATAACCTCTCCACCCTAAACAATAACCTCTCCACCCTAAACAATAACCTCCTCTCCACCCTAAAAAATAACCTCCTCCCTGCCTCTCCACCCTAAATAATAAAGTCTTTCCACCTTAAACAATAATTTCCATCCCACCTCTTCACCCTACATAACACCCCTCCCCACTTCTCCACCCTAAACAATAACCCTCCTCCCCACTTCTCCACCCTAAACACTAACACCCTTCCCCACCTCTCAACCTTAAACAATACCACCCCTCCCCATCCTCCAACCTAAACCATAACACCCCTCTCCAACCAAAAAAAAGGTAAAAGGTACAGTGTTAAAAAAAAAAGTTAAACATAAATAAATGTAAAAATAGGTATCAGTAATTGGTATCGTGAATACTTGAGAAAAAGTATCGGTACTCATACTCTTAAAAAAAAACGGTATTGGTGCAACCTTAGTGTATATATACATTTGAAAATGAATAAATTCATTCATAACAGCTTTGTTGTCATTGTTATCATGTGATCACATAGTCACTAGGCTGCAGGTACTGGGATCTGCAATGCGCTGTGTCTGGTCAGCACGGCGATTATGGGATCTAGTTGGGATCAATGGGACTAGATGGGATCTAGTACGTGATCCAGCCTGCCCGTGCCACACACCCGCAGTAAAAGTACTGTTGCCCGATCAGCAAGTGGTTAAAATGTATGCATTTGTGTTGTATTTTGTGCCCACAAGTCCAGTGCTACAAATACACTTCAAAGACAATATAAAGTTCATATATTGTACCCGCAACTCCAGTTCTTCACATCGGTTCAAAGATTACTTCGAACATTTGTACACTTGTATTCAACACTACTGTAATCTTGCAAATATGGCCCAAATTATTTTAGGTCATAAGGTGGTTGCATACACACATGATAAATACTCAGCAATCCATGTTATCTCTTCCCTCTTGGTCACCTTGAAATTACTATGGTGTATGCCCCTTTGAGGACGGGGTCCCACTGCTACCTATTCATATAAAGTATCTCTCAAATCTGATAAAGAGAAAAAGAGAGTTGTCATTGTGTAGTATGTTGAAATTCTCCCAAAATGTATTAAAATTACATTTACATTAATAATACAGCAAATCCGCATATACTCAATAGGTAACAATACTGCTAGGCCACTCTGGAACACAGCTTGCAGTTTCTGCTCT
This sequence comes from Rana kukunoris, assembly GCA_029574335.1. Taxonomy (NCBI): domain Eukaryota; kingdom Metazoa; phylum Chordata; class Amphibia; order Anura; family Ranidae; genus Rana; species Rana kukunoris. The sequence continues at coordinate 167,302,677 of CM056055.1, read as the reverse complement.
TGACGTCATCTTGCTCTGCCCCGCGTGTTACAACACTACCCACAAAGCTTCATCAGGGGATTTATTTTCTCTGTCTCTTTATGGAGTCAGCTAATTCCTGTTCCTCTATCACCTGTACAGCTTGGTCTATCCAGGTATCAAACTCATCTTCCCCTGAGAGTACAGGGGTATTTCCGGAGAGAAACAGCTTTTGGTGTCTATAGTTGTCAGGTGTGGGTGCATTCTTTATGAAGAAACATGCAGGAATCCTTCTTTTCCACTGTAGTAGCACATATGTGCAAGAGGTTAGTTGGTCTGTTTTCAAGTCCACTTTTTCTGTTAATGAATAAGTGCTAGCACCGATTGACAGATCTGCTCTTCTGTCCAGGTGTATCCAGGGATATCAGTCACTTGACTCCCGGTGGTCATTTTGCTCCTCACACAAGTGGATTGCAGCAGCAGGGTCCATATTAGCTATTTCTGTCTTGTTGTCTTGGAAAGATATGGGAGGGGAAGGGGGGCAAATCACTGCACAGTGCACTACAACAGCCAGCACACCTTCTCCCACCTCTCAAAGAAGTTCTGCAGCAGCTGAGATACTTATGATCCTGTCTGGCATTGGATCTCATGAAACAATTATTTTCTCTTCATACTTGGGGTCATAGTTGTACAATTGCTCATTTAAATAAATATTCTAATAACCATGAATGTCAAAAATATATATTTGCATATATTGGCTATGAAATGCCTTTGTGTTTACGTGTACAGCAAAAAAGGTAGTGTAATATTGGGTAAATGATAAACAAGGGTCTGAAAAAGCATTATTGAAAAAGCCCATGTGTTTCTATTATCTAACTAGGTCAAGCAAAAAGAGAGAGGAAAAATAACTTCACACTAGATTACTGGCAACCATGAGAAACTGTAGCAGAAAACCCGCCGATGGTCTTCCCCAAATCTACAGAGAAAGGTGTGTATGTATGTGTGTGTGTATATATATATATATATATATATATATATATATATATATATATATATATATATATATATATATTGTGAGGGGTTAGCTCGGTAGCGGGTGTGTGTGACCCTCTGGATGGGTTCACTACCCACTGAAATATACAGAGAGGCAGCCGAGGATGGTTGAAAACAAAGGTTATGGTTTATTCTTCCATATTGCTGGATACAAGTGCAAGCATCAAAAACAGCATAAACAAAACATAAAATAAACCCTGGCCACTTGGGGCGTCTTCCTTCACAACCCAGGAACCTACCTATGGAGTCTGGCACAGCCTACTGCTGGGCAGACACTGCTGGTCACTCAGCAGAAAAAAACAATAGTCTTTTTGATTTTTATCACACAGAAAAATCAACACCACCTCACCTTCAGAAGTCTTTCTTAGCTCAATGCTTTCCTTAACTCCAAAAGCCTCAGGATGCAGCCATTAGTAGTATTCCTCTGGATAACTTATAGAGGCCTTAATTGCCTCATTCTGAACAGCTGAAGCTATCCAAGGTCCTTAAGCCTTTCTGGCTACCTCTGCAGCCGACACCTGATAGTAATTGGTGAATTGTCTAAACAAGGCAGAAATGTATCTCCCATTTGTGACAACACCCACAGATTTACCTGACTTCCTGTCACAATATATATATATATATATATATATATATATATATATATATATATATATATATATATATATATATATATATATATAATATATATATACACATACACACACACACACACACACTATATTGTCAAAAATATTGGGATAACTCGCTTTACACACACATGAACTTTAATGGCATCCCAGTCTTAGTCCGTAGGGTTCAGTATTGAGTTGGCCCACAATTTGCAGCTATAACAGCTTCAATTTTTCTGGGAAAGCTGTCCACAAGGATTAGGAGTGTGTCTATGGGAATGTTTGACCATTCTTCCAGAAGCGCATTTGTGAGGTCAGGCACTGATGTTGGACGAGAAGGCCTGGCTCACAGTCTCTGCCCTAATTCATCCCAAAAGGTGTTCTTTCGGATGTTGTTTTGTGCAGGCCTGTCAAGTTCCTCAAGATATGACATATAAGACATCCAACTATTTTATAAAAGCTAATAAAGAGGTCTCTGACTCCCACCAAATCAATAAAAACATTGCCTATAAAGCACCTATAAAAATATAATTTAAAACTATTCATCCCCTCCTATTAGCTATTTGCTATGCACATGGCAAATCCGGCTCCCATAGCTGTCCCTGTCCTATGACCAAAAAAAAATCCCCTTTATTCCAAAAATAATTGTGTGTCATATCTCTTGTGTGTTGGGATATCTCTTTTCCCCAGGGCCCATTTTATTTCTCCTAGTGCCTCCTCAAGTGTAATTATCATATAAAGTGAGCACACATCCGCAGTCACTAACCATAAATCTTCTGATATTTAAATCTTTTCCAGCAAAAGTTATTTTGGGATACAAAAACTTACTTAAGAGGACACTAAACAACTTCTAATTTGTCTGGAAAAGATTAAACTATCAGAGGATGTTTGGTTAGTGAACATGTGTTATTTGATAATTATACAAGAGGAAGCGCTAAAAATGGGCCTTCATCCACATTAACCACTTAAGGACCCCTTCACGCCGATATACATCGGCAGAATGGCAGGGCTGGGCACAAGCACGTACCTGTACATCCTCCTTAAGTGCCCAGCCGTGGGGTCGCGAGAACGCACGCTCGCGACCCGGTCTGAAGCTCCATGACCATGCCCGCGGGACCCACGGACCCAATCGCCGCCGGTGTCCCTCGATCGGTCACCAGAGCTGAAGAGCACACTGTAAACACACCTTCCCCATTTTTTATTGTGGCAATGTCAGTGATCATCTGTTCCCTGTTATAGGGGAAGACAATTACCGATGTCACACATATGAGGTCACACTTAACCCCTACAGTGCCCCCCAAGTGGTTAACTCCTAAACTGCAATTGTAATTTTCAGAGTAATCAGTGCACTTTTCGCTGTGAAAATGACAATGGTCCCAAAAATGTGACAAAATTGTCCAATGTGTCCACCATAATGTCGCAGTCATGAAAAAAATCGCTGTTTGCCGCCATTAGTAGTAAAAAAAAAATATTAATAAAAATGCAATAAAACTATCTCCTATCCCGCTATAAATTTTGCGCAAACCAATCAATAAACGCTTATTGCGATTTTTTTTACCAAAAATAGGTAGAAGAATACGTATCAGCCAAAACTGAGGAAAAAAAAGTATTTTTTATATATATTTTTGGGGGATATTTATTAGAGCAAAAAGTAAAACATTTTGCATTTTCTTCAAAATTGTGGCTCTACTTTTGTTTATAGCGCAAAAAATAAAAACCGCAAAGGTGATCAAATACCACCAAAAGAAAGCTCTATTTCTGGGAAAAAAAGGACGCCAATTTTGTTTGGGAGCCACGTCACACGACCTCGCAATTGTCAGTTAAAGCGACACAGTGCCGAATCGCAAAAGGGGCAAGGTTCTTAACCTGAATAATGGTCTGGGTCTTAAGTGGTTAAGAAAAAATAAATTATGAATGTGGGAGATGCCAAGCATGTATAAGGACAAGGAATAATGTAAAAAGGAGAAAGGAATTTGTCTCCAACACTATGGAAAAAAGGTATGAAATAATGAAATGTATTCTTGTCTTTCAGCACACCTAGTTTATTTATTGCAGTGCCCATGTGGCCTGCAGTATATAGGTAGGACCACTAGGGTTTTAAAGAAAAGATTAATGGAGCATATGTATAATGTTAGAACAGGTTTTCAAAAACTCACTTTAGGAAATATCATAATCCATCAGTTTTAAAATTCTGGGATAGTGATGAAAAGATGAAACATAAAACATTGGAGGGGAACTTATTTAACCACTTCAGGTCTGGGCACTTCCCCCCTTTCAGTTGTCACAGATCAGCTGCGGAGCTGATCTGTGTCTTACCTTTTACTGCTGTAGGTGGCTGGCACCTGTGGTTCCACAAGCTTGTGTTCAGCTCTTGCTGCACTCGGCAGCTATGGGTGTCACGGCTTCACCTGTTGCCTTTTATATCCTTCCTTCCTTCCTGCTGCTTTCTGTCCAACCTCCCATGTGCCTCTCTATTTAAATTCCACTCAGAATAGTTTCTGGTTGCTTGCGCAACACTTATTCCTGAGCTTCCTTTGTGTAACCTGCTTAACCTGACTTCTCGTGAACTGATCTCTTGTGTACCGACTCGGCTAGTCCTCCTGATTACATTGTCTGCTGCCCTCCATGACCTTGGCTTGCTATCCGGCTCTCCTTTTGCTTCATCCATCCATTCATGTCTGACAGTGTCTTCTGGTACTATCCTTGCAATCAGGAAGAACCTGGGGGTTGTGACCTGGGGTCAGCACGCAGCTAAGCCCAAACCTTCGTGAGGGAGTCCCTGGCAGAATACCGGCTGGTCCTTAGATTCCATGCGCTGGGGGATCCCATGTCACCCGCTTGCCTGTGGGCTCACAGAGGTAGCACCGTGACACCAGTCCAGGCCAATTTTTAGCCTTCAGCACGGTTACAATTTGAGTGGCAATTACTTAGGCATGCAACACTGTATCCAAATACATTTTTATCGTTTTTTGGAGACAGATAGAACTGTCTTTTGGTGGTATTTAATAAAAAATAAAAACGGCAGTGGGATACAAAGCCAAAACAACCAAGTGGTGGCGTAAGGGCAAATATCAGAATGGTATGAGGACTAGACATGTGCACAGAAAAAAAATTCGTTTTTTTTTTGTTCTGTTTCGTATCGTTCCGTTTTTTCGTTTTCGTTTGTTTTTCGTAAGACGCCCATTTTCCTGTTTGTTCCCGTTCGTTTTTCGTATGACACGATTTTTTCGTATTCCGATCGTTTCGTATTTTCATTACTATTTTATTTTCGTACATGCGGGATGGTTTCGTTATTCTGTTTAATTCATGTTCGTTACTTGTTAGACAATAATTTTCGGGAATTTTCGTCAATGATTTGCAGTATCTTAAAAACCCTTTTCTTTTGCTATTTTCAGTCGTATGTTCATATGACATCTATAACAAAAGATTTGCATTCTGTATTTTAAATTCCTTTTTTCTGTTCATATTTTGGATTCAAAATACAGCATGCAAATCTTTTGTTATAGATGTCCTATGAACAATGAACATAGGACTGAAAACAAACAGAAAAAGGTTTGAAACAAAATACAGAATGTAAATCTTTTGTTATAGATGTCATTTTTGTTCTTTTGCCGTTTTCGTTTTGTCGTTTTTTTTCGTCGGATCATTCGTTCGTATTCGCGGTTGTTCATTATGCGGCTCATTCGTAATCTCGTAGTTTTCGTATTTTGGTGCTTTAATTTTTTCGTATGTACACATTATCCTGCGGGTACGAAAATGAACATTTTCGTACGAAAATAACATTCGTACGAACGGGAATGCACATATCTAATGAGGACCATGAGGTCCTCCTGCCAAAAAAACGATTGACAATACCTGACTGGGGCAAAGAGAGGTGGGCCATACCTTCAATTTCCATTTGCAAAAGCAAGAACATAAAATATAAAAAATGGAAAAAACCCAACTAAAAAGGAACAAACTAAAAACCCTGACACAAAAGAAATCCGCCAGACCGAATGGAAGGAAGGAGTGCCCCCTCAGGCTCACCAGAGCCAGGGGGCTTGGGTGTGTCGGGCATGCTGTGATGACAGTTGTACGTGTATGGATAGTCCAGATGGAGAAAAGCCACAATCCCTTCAAAGAAAACATAATGACAGAAAATTAAATACACAAAGAAATATATACAGAATGCTTTTGTATATTACATGAAAATATGCCCGGGCATATGCAGGCATACATCACAAATTTATACAAATTAAGAAAATATATAAAACCTTTATACGTTAACTTTGAATAGTCTCCACCCATAGCCACACACAAAAATTAGAAAGACTGCGGGAGGTAAATCTTAGATGGATCAAATAAAAAAAGGAAAAAAGGCCACAGAATACACCAGTAGGATGGAGTAGCCATAAATCCGGGGTAGAAACAAAATTATTTGAATCCGTTTTCCCAGAACTAAAGCCATCTAGAAATGGCTTAAAGCTTTCAGCCTCATTGAGACCAGGGGGTGTGATAGCATCTAATCCAATGCATTTCACGCTGTAATATAATCTTGTTCCAGTCTTGTTCCCATACTTTAATCCTGAAATTTGCTGGAAGGGCAACACCTAGGAGTCATAGAGAAGAGCTGGAAGCAGGCAGGTGGCAGGAATGCAGGCAGAAGTGACCCACTCAAATCACTTTTGGTAAACATAAAAAAATTCAGCTGATCACACAGCATAAGCTAACATTTCTACATTATGTGTATGAGCCCCCAGGCAAATGCATAGTTCACCTGTGAGTAATCCGGCTTTGCCTGACCAAAGTCTAACTTTTTTTTGCCTTAAAGCATTCCCTGCCTTATGATATAAAACACCCCACAAACTGTTCCCACCTTCATCCCTAAACACACACCTGACTCCTCTCACAATTCAGCACAGTTCTGGCTGCAGCATCAATGGGACACAGGAGACAGCAACCAACTAATTTGCATAACGACAGTCATGACACTCTTCTGCTGGCTACAATGCAGGAACCTGCTCACGTGCCATTCCATTGTGGGTCATGGTCACTACCAATGCCAGCGGTGCCGGATGAGGAGCTCATTGCAGGTCAAAGCTGGCACAAGGCAGGTGGTATGCCCGTCTCCACAATCCTGGCTTGAATGTTCTAGAGACCAGGAACATAGGCCTTCAGTCATCTCCTGAAAGGGCAATCAATTTTATTAAGAATGGACAACACTAGTTGTCTCCTATGTGAAGAGACAAAGGGGGACTTGGAGCTCCACTTTGCTGTAAGAAGTCAAGCCTATCATTTCATGGGCCCAAAAGAACCTGGCCAATATCTCTGCAGTTTTCGTTACCGGAGCCCAGAATATACACGTGGACTTCCTGTCTCGCGTACAACTAGACAACAACGAATAGTCCCTTCACGCAGAGACGTTCAGGTGGATTTTGTCCTTGGGAGCCGTTCCTGAAGTGGACCTGTTTGCATCCCCCTGCAATTTCAAGATCAACAAGTATTACAACATGGGCCATTGCAGCCCGCCTTCAGAGTGGATGCCCTGACAGATCAGTGGAGCTTCAGCAGGGCATATGCCTTTTCCCCATTCCCGGTCATCCTCAGATTTATACAGAGACACAGAGCAGAAGCCGGCGAGATGGTGGTAATAGCTCCTTACTGCCCAAACAGGCCATGGTTTACCCTCCTGACCCAGCTCAGTTTTTGAGACTTGGTACCTCTTACCCTTGCCCAGGGCTATTGAGACTGATGGTCTGGTTCTTGAGAGGGAGAGGCTGGAAACCCTTGGCTGTGCGTCAGGTGTAATTTTCACTCTCATGAGTTCAAGATGGGCAAGCACGAATAAAGTCTATGGGAGAATATGGGACAAGTTCGTTGAATTCTTATCCTCTGTGGGAAGATCATACAGACGTCCGGGAATACAAGAGATCCTGGATTTCCTACAATCGGGTCTAGATATGGCTCCCTCAGGCTCCAAATCTGAGCCCTGTGGTCTGCCAGTTCTTCAGAGGAGTGGCAAAATTCAGGCCCCAGAGGAGGCTGGGTTTCCCCAAGTGGGATCTCCCCCCTGTTCTCGACTCATTTTCAAGTCTCAATGTCAAGGAAACCAACCCGTCTCCTATTAAAGATCTCTCTGCAAAAACCGCCTTCCTCGTAGCGTCGGCCAGGAGGGTATCAGAGATCGGGGCCTTCGGCCATAAAGAAAAGTTGTTTATTTTCTTTCCGGACAGGGTAGTGCCATTACCCATGCTTGATTCAAATCCTAAAGGCACATCTGTGTTCCATGAGAATCAAGAGATTGCCCACGTTCAGAGCTCCAGAGACCACGGAGGCTCACCCACTGGATGTAGGGGAAACACTGAAGGAATACCTGCAAGTTATTTCCTCCTTTAGAGGCTCGGATCACCTGTTCTCCGGCAGTAAGAAGAGGAAACGAGCTTCGACCAGAACGATTGTGGCTTGGATCATCCAAACTAACTAGCAGGCTTACAAGGCTAAGGGTCTGGCTCCTCCGGAGGCAGTGACGACACATTCAACCAGGGGCATGGCATCTTCCTGGGCAGCGGCCTGACATGTGGCTCCAGATGTCATCTGCAAGGCGGCCTTGGGGGCCCCCATTAATACTTAAAGTTACATTATTGAATAGAACTTGCATCATTATCTTCTGTAAACTTTGGTCTAAGAATCCTCTTGGTTGACGGGGCAAATTAAAGTTTTAATTTTTTTTGATCAGCGTGTGGTTTGGCTAGTTATTTTCCACACATAGGCTGCCATGGAGTCTGTCAGTAAAACAAAAGCTTTTCTATCAAATACTTAACGTAATTTTCCGTTCCTGACATCGGTCAAGAGTTGGTCTAGTTACGGAACACAGTCTCTGGTTGTGAGCTCAAAGTTATAGGAATGGGGTTCTATATTATTGGAGAGGGGGGGGGGGGGGGGTTAACCCACACATAGACTGCCATGGAGTCCATCAGGAAAAGAAAATTACAGTAAAGATTTAATAGAAAATCCATTATTTTGTCATAGTTAGGTATTTTGTTAAAAATCAAAAAAGAAAAAAAAAATGAAATGTATGCACCTTTCTATTATATGATCAATTAAATAAGCTAAAAACCAGTCTGCATACGTCAGTCACCAACCGCATTGTTTGGACTGTGAGTTTATAGTTGTGGACTGACAAACTGGCTTATATGGCTTCCACATACTACATTAATAATTTGCGCAGTACAAATCAAAAGGATGTTGTATTTCTGTAGTCTTGTACATGAAAGGAAAGAACAGTGGTGACGAGTAGGTGGAACACATATGAGCTGTGAGAAGGCAGGGAGCAACAATATTAATCCTATATAGTTGCTAAAAGTGAGAAAGGGAACCACAGTTTCTTCTTCCTCTTGTGAAATATATAGTACATGCTTGCTTGAGTTACAGAGACTCATTTTACATCAGCATCAGCCAAGATGGACCATATGCAGCAACCCATGGGCTATCCAGTCTTCTGGACAAACCAAGCTCAAAGACCACCAGTTTTGACCCATGCATCTATGTACCCACCACCTCTACCACCTTTTCCAGACTTCAGGAAGAAAAGGCGCAAAGATGGAACTTGCTTGTATCTCTTCATCGTTTTTCTTCTGGTTGTCCTGGCATTGGTTGGAGTGGGTATAGGTACTTACAAAATAATGGAGCTGCAGAAGGAACTTGACCGCATCAAAGAGGTACAAAATGTTGTGTGCATTTTATTTTATTTTTAATTGTTTGTGGGAAATATGGTATATGTGTTGAATTACATTTTATTCAATCCATTTAAAATGCATATAACACAAGAATATTCATTTAACTTGCTCTGAATGTAGATCATTTTAATGGGGAACTCCATCTAAGGTAGGCTCGTGTATTACTTTCCCCTAGTCTCCTAGTGCTGATATTATTAATGTAATAAACTGCAAATTTGAAATTTTCTAATTCCACCTGTTGATTGTAATCTTTTTCATGGCTTGTGAAGTCCTCTGCAGTGCCAACAGACTTGTCTGAAGTACCTTTGAATTTATGTGGACTAGGGGTCTTGGGTGCTTCTAATGTTAGCACTTCTGTTGAGTCTGTCTAGATGATATTGTCCTGTAGTCCTATAGTTCTTATAGATATTTACAATTATCTCCATGAATTTGGTGTTATGATTAACAAATATCTTGAGGTTAGTGCTAAAGCCAACAATCCTTGAGTAGTGGAACCTCGCATTACGAGCATAATCCGTTCCAGGAGGATGCTCGTAATCCAAAGTACTTGCATATCAAAGCGAGTTTCCCCATTGAAGTCAATGGAAAGGAAAATAATTTGTTCCGCATTGACTTGAATGGCATGCAATACCGCATGTGGCCAGAGATGGGGAAAGCCAGAGAGCCTTGGAAACACGTGGAAAGGCCTAAGGACAGCTCTGCTGACCTCGGCAAACCTCGGAAAGGCTTGAGAACAGGGAATTTCCAAGTCTTTCCGAGCATTTCAGAATGGCGCCGATTGGCACCACTCGGCTCTGGTGCCCCCCACCTCAGGCCAAACACGGTACTGCACACCACTTTGGATTGAATCCTGCTCATTTTGTGAGACAACACTCGCAAACTGAGTTAGAATTTTAAAAAATACAATGCTCGTATTGCGAAATGCTCGTTAACCGCTTTACTAGCAATTCGAGGTTCCACTGATACTGCAAGATATTTTAACCATCTAAATCACATGCATATTTTGATCACCATGAATGATTATTACCTTAAATGCGATAATTGAATAATTACAGCGTATAGTTAACCACTTAAGACCCGGACCAATACGCTGGCAAATGACCCAAGGGGTTTTTGCGATTCGGCACTGCGTCGCTTTAACAGACAATTGCGCGGTCGTGCGACGTGGCTCCCAAACAAAATTTGCGTCCTTTTTTTCCCACAAATAGAGCTTTCTTTTGGTGGTATTTGATCGCCTCTGCGATTTTTATTTTTTGCGCTATATACAAAAATAGAGCGACATTTTTGAAAAAAAATCAATATTTTTTACTTTTTGTTATAATAAAAAACCAATAAACTAAATTTTAGTCAAACATTTAGGCCAAAATTTATTTAGCCGCATGTCTTTAGTAAAAAAAAAATCGCATTAAAAAAAAATTAGCTACCTAGCGGGAACAGCGACACTAATACAGCGATCAGAAAAATGATCGCTTAGTGACGCTGGCAATAGGGAGTGAAAGGGTTAACTAGGGCAGTGATCAGGGGGTTAAAACTTTATTGGGGGGGTGGGGGGGGCTACCCTGACACTACTGACTGTCTGACTGTCACACTGTCTGTCACACTGACACTAAATACAGTAATCATACATGATTACTGCATTCAGTGACACTGTGACAGGGGGGAGGGGAGGGGGGCGATCGCGGGGGTTAAATGTGTGTGTGTAGTGTAGTGTTGGTGCAGGACTTACTTGTTCTGTAGTGATCTCTCCTCAGCGGCGCTTGAAACAAACGCCGAGGGAGAGATCACGTCGCTTCCTCCTTCCTGTGTTTACACAGGAGGAGGAAGTGACAGGTCAGGCGGGCGCGCGCATTGGCTGGGAGCGATCCGGAGGGGGCGGATGAAAACGGATAGCCGCCCCCACTTGTCGGATCGCTCCTGCAGCCGCGCGGACCGCCGCATGTACGGGGGGGGGGTCCGATCGGACCCCCGATCCCTCCCAAGGCACCAACGTATATATACGTTGATGTGCCTGTCGGTGCCATTCTGCCGACGTAAATGTACATGCGGCGGTCCTTAAGTGGTTAAGGTGTGGTGTACAATAGACATGTGCACACTGAAATATTTCATTTCAGAATTTAGTTTTCATCCAAAAAATGTATTTATTTAGTTACTCCCGAAATTCGTTTTTATTTATTTTGTTTCGTTAAAAAATGCATTCGTCCGAAAATCCGAATTAATTAAAGTAAAATCTGTCATTTGAAGGCTTATGGTGTCTGTTGAATGTTCTAAGAAAATTCGAAGAAGCAGATAAACTGTACAACACTGGGATTGTACATTTCCGGTCGAATGCTCCGCCCACAAGCTATAGTAGAATTCTAATGTTGTATGACTAGTAATAATTATATTTATGAATTATTATTACTAGTCAACCAACATTAGAATTCTTCTATAGCCTATGGGCGGAGGATATGCACATGTCTAGTGTACAACATGTCTGGATGGTGATACTTTAAAAGCCTGTACACACGATCGGATTTTCCGACTGGAATTGTGTGATGGCCATTTTTAAAGCACACATTTGTTGACAGAAAATCCGACAACAATTGTCCGATGAAGCATACAGCTTCATCGGACAATTGTTGTCGGATTTTCTGTCAACAAATGTGTGCTTTAAAAATTTCCGACAACAAATGTGTGTTGTCGGATTATCCGATCGTGTGTACAAAAATCCAAAGTACAAACACGCAATGCTAACCATAACACAACATTAGCAGAAGTTGCCCAAAGGTTGGTGCTAAAGAGCTGAAAAACCACGTAGTTTAGTGTTTGTTGCCCGACAATCATGGCCAACGCCCTTCGGACAAAAGTCCTATGCTTTGTCTGTGGAAAATCCGATTGTGTGTACCAGACTTTAGTGTTGCACATGTAGAGCCAGATTCAGATCCATTTTCGTATCTTTATGGCGGCGTAGCGTATCTCATTTACACTACGCCGCCGTAACTCAGAGCGGCAGGTACTGTATTCAGAAAGAACTTGTGTCCTAAGTTACAGCGGCGTAGTGTAAATGTGCCGGCGTAACCGCGCGTAATTAAAAGTAGGCTGGTAGTGGGCGTGTTGTATGTTAATGAATCGTAACCCCACGTAAATGACGTGCCGAACGAACGGCCATGGACATATCCCAGTGCGCATGCTCCAAAAACATGTCGCAAATAGTCAATGCTTTCGACGTGAACGTAACCTACGCCCAGCCCCATTCTGAATCGGCTTACGCAAATGACGTAAATGACGTGAAATTCGACGGCTGTTCCGACGTCCATACTTAACATTGGCTCCACCATCTTTTTGGTGGTTTATCTTTACGCCTGAAAAACGCCTTACGTAAATGGCGTAGCTTACTGCAACGTGCGTACGTACATTCGTGAATCGGCGTATTTTGCTCATTTGCATATTTAACATGGGAACGCCGAATGCGTCCAGCGTAACTATGCGCCCATGATACACCGGCGTAGGCAAGTTACGTCGGATGGCTGAAGCCATGTTTTTCGGCGTACCTTGCTTTCTGAATCGACGTAAAGATGCGACGGCGCACATTTGTACTTACATCGGCGTATCTCGAGATACGCCGGCATAAACCTTTCTGAATCTAGCCCGTAGTTTACAGAAGATAGGATTTTTATAATAAATGTGCAAAAATTCAGCAAGACTTATTATAGAAAAATGGCAAGGAGCTAAATTCTAAGAGCAAGGTGATGTATATAATACAAATATGTTAATAAAGAAAGTGAATAACAGTCCCCATGAGGGGTCATTTATTATTATTTTTAGCCATTTTCCTGTTATTTTAAGATCTCTCCAGCTCCTGTTGGAGAAAAATATGTTTTTAGGACAAATAATGATCATTTTTGGTTAGTGATTGGAGTCTATTATGGACCATGGTGCTTTTCCTACCATAACACAATGGGGTTGATTTACTAAAATTGGAGAGTGCCAAATCTGGTGTAGCTGTGCATGGTAGCCCCTCAACTTCTAACTTCGGCTTGTTTAATTAAGCTTTTACAAAAAGATCAACCTCAATGAGACCCTACACCAGGGATGACCAACCTTGGCAACCCAGATGTTTTGGAACTACATTTCCCATGATGCTCATGCACTCTGCAGTGTAATTGGAAATGTTGCTCCAAAACATCTGGGATGCCAAGGTTCGCCATCACTGCCCTACACCATGCTCACCTTCTTCAGCTTCTCCCAACTTACCATTACAAAGAGTCTGCTTAAAGTATATCTGCTACGGCTCGCCTTCTTCTGAAAATTCTAGATGATTGGTTCTGTCTGACTTGTAAGTCATAGAATGGTTCAGCAGTGACAGGTCTTTGCATTTGTTTTCAGTTTGTGTCTCTAATATGATTGAGAAAAAAGTCAGCAATGGAAGCCATCATATACAGTACTTGTAATGCAGCCTTGTGTTAATTGTCAGATGATTTAAATTGCTTGAAGAACTCTTGCAAACAGTTTAACTAGCTAGTAGTAGTCACTTGTTCTTTAGGGTTTAATGGATTCCTGGAGCATATCCAAGCTGCTTCTTTAGTTAGAACTGATTAAGCTGCCTTGATAAGCTGCAAAAGTTCTTCAACATTAGGTCTCTTTCACATGGGCACCTCCGCTAAACAGAATCCGCTTGCTTAGTGGGGGATCTCTCTGCTGATTCCTGCTGAGAAGGTGGATGACAGGTCTGTGTCTGCTCCACTATGCAGAGGGAACACAAACCTGTTCTACTCTACTCTATAGGGCAATCAGATGGAAATGAACGTCTTTTTGTTTCCAATCAAATGGCATCTGATCTGCCAGACAGATTAGAAATAGGACTGCCAGGGCTGGTGCTACCACTAGGCATACTAAGCAATTGCCTAGGGTGCACTGCTGCCTAGGAGTGCCCAGCCACTGATGTTCCCACTCTCTTCTCTCTGCAACATGCAAGTAAGTCTCGGCATCAGTAGGCAGCCGCAGCTCCGTTCACACATAGTGTCAGAGGCGCATTGGCGGCGGAGGACTGTGTCCCGACTCCCGAATCAATGCAAGCAAACAAACATTTATTGATGGGCACTAGTAGGCTGCATTAATGGGCACTGGTGAGGCTGCATTGATTGGCGCTTGCAGGCTGCATTTAATGGGCGCTGCTGAGGCTGCATTTGATGGGCGTTGGTGAGGCTGCATTTGATGGGTGCTGGTGAGGCTACATTTGATAGGTGCTGGTAAGGCTGCATTAATGGGCGCTGGTGAGGCTGCATTGATTGGCGCTGGTGAGGCTGAGTTGATGGGCGCTGGTAGGCTACATTGATGGGCACTGGTGAGGCTGCATTGATTGGCGCTTGCAGGCTGCATTTAATGGGCACAGGTGAGGCTTCATTTGATGGGCGCTGGTGAGACTGCATTTCATTGGCACTTCATTAAAAAGGTGGGGTATACATGGGCAGGGCAAAGGGGGTGGAGTCAGGGTGTGTGTGGCAAAATTAGGTTTCGCCTAGGGTGTCAAAAATCCTTGCACCAGCCCTGAGGACCGCCATCCATCTGTGGGTGCCAATGGACATGTGTCTGCTGACATCTGCTGCTCCATAGAAGAGACCAGAGGGTCCAATCAGTTCTGCACATTTGAAAGGGGCCTATCAGAACAAATGCAACTGAATGTAATTAACTACTACTAGCTATACAATGACATGGAAAAATGAGAGCCTATACAAACAGTTTATTTACCTATCATAAAATTTAAATCATAAAGGTGAGGAGAAGCCCTGGAGTGAAATATTCTGCACCTTAGGGAGTATGCCATGTTGGAGGGCCAGTGTAGTATGGCATAAATAAAATAATGTAGATTTGGTTTCTTATTCATAGCTGGACTGCAATTAAACTACAAAATACCTTGAAGTATACTAATCCACATTTATGAGTGTAAGCAAATCTTTACTAAGTATAACTAAAAAGTAAGTTTTACACATTGGTCCTTAACCCATTCCAGTAGAGCACTGCAAGCCAAGTATAGAAAATAAATTCCCCTAAAATACAATGCACCAAAAAAATCCCCTCACAGGTGTGGACTGGTCCTGGGATTTCCCCTGTGTGGTCTTGTCTGAAGATTTACTAAATGGGTCCAGTGTTGCCAACCTACCAGATTGAAATTTACTGGCACGACACCCGAAATGTACTGGCGCAGCCAAGTTTTTTCTGGCATTTCACAAAAGTTACTAAATCACATTTTTAGGTGCAAATATCAATATTTAGGCTACAAACAAGTACGCTAGGCAAATAGCAAATGTGATTTAAGGAAGATATTAAGGTAAAAAAAACATATTTTTGTTATTTTCGATATAATAAGGGCAAACTAGTCACATCACCCCCTGCCTACATTCCCCTCTGCCACCAACACCCCCTGCCTTCACCCCCCTCTGCGGTGTAACAATCTCCCCCTGCCTCCAATCTCCTACAGGCCCCATGCCTCCAATCTATCCCCCTCTACGGTGCCACCAACAACCCCTGTTTCCATCCCCCACTGTTTGTGGTGCCATCATCCCCCTCTGCGGTGCCACTAACATCCCCTGCCTCCAATCTCCCACGGCCTCCAATCTCCCCCTGCCTCCATCCCCCACTTTGGCGCCACCGCAGCCACCATCACCCCCCGCCTCCATGCGCAGTTTCAAGCTGAACCTATCTCGCCTATTTTTGCTGGAACATTCCCGCAACCATGGACATTTCCGAACGGGGGAAAAAAAGTGCGTGTTTTTACGAATACGAATGGTTGGCAACACTGAATGGGTGCCCACAATCTGGTGCAGCTGTGCATAGCAGCCAATCAGCTTCTAACTTACACCCTACAATTTTCTTATTCAATTTTCTTTAGATTTACCTTCAACTATGAGGGCCTGCCTGATTGCATACAAATTGAAAGTGTTTAGGTTTTACCTCATATTATATGGTTTTGGTAAATCTAAAGGAAAATTGAACAAGAAAATTGTATAATGTATGGCCAGCCTAAGCATTGACAATTAAACCTAGAAGCTGTTTGGGTACTATGCACTGCTCCACCAGTTTTTAGTAAATCCCCCATTATGTAGAAGGTTTAAAGTGGTTGTAAACCCCCAAAAAATGTTTTTTTGTTTTAATGTCACAATGTAGAGTATACGATTTCCTATCATCTGTGCCCAGTCTTGCCACACAGAGTTAATCCAGCGCTGAGTAATCCTCTTTTAAAGTTCAGTGCAAATTAACCGGACTTCAGATAAAAACCTGCCAAATTAGGTTAAGTCCGTTTCTCTGTTTTTGCTTTCAGTAACAGGTTATTTACAAATCTAGCGTGGACATGTTTATCATAACAAGAGGTGATCCAAAGTTCATTGTATATTACTAGGATGTGTTATGATGTTATATCACCTCATGTTATGATAAACAAAACAACATATGATAAACATGTCCTAGCTATATTTGTAAATAACCTCTCACTCAAAGCAAGAAAAAACAGACTTTTGATTTAGGCAGGGTTTTATCTGGAAGGCTGTTCATTTTCACTGAACATAAAAGAGGATTTCTCAGATCTGGATTAACTCTGTGTGGCAAGACTGGGCACAGATGATAGGAAATCTTATACTCTACATTGTGACATAAAAAAAAATAAAAAATTTTTTTGGGTTTACATCCACTTTAACCTATTGATCTCATATACATTTAAAAGATATGTAACTAAATTAAACCTATTGTACTTTATTTTCTCTATAGTCTGGTGATGCTGCCTCAATGCTGAGTCCTTCCACAGAGAAGTTAATAGGTGAGATATTACAGTGTTTAAACTTTGAGCCGCTACTGCTAATCCAATACAAACATTTTGTTCCTTTAAGACTGAACATTCATTGCTTTTCCTCTTTCTGTAGGGGGAACCCCGGAGAAAAAATTTAGCAGACAAGCTGCCCATGTAACAGGTAAATTATGTTTTTTTTTTAAATGTAATTTAAGTACCGTAAAACCTTGGATTGCAAGTATAATTTGTTCCGGAAGCATGCTCGTAAACCAAAGTACTTGTATATCAAAGCGCATTTTCCCATAAGAAATGTCTATAGTCCATATAAAAAGATTATAGCAATGTGATAAGTTGTGTAACCATAAAATGTCCATCCACAAATGGAAGCCTCCACAAGGGGATTAGAAGCAAAATCCAGCAGGAGCTGCAGAGTATAAAAGAGAAGAGAGGCACCTCTAAGGCCGCGTACACACGATCGGGTCAAAAGCGTTGAAAACGGACTAAAGGTCCATTTCATCGGTCCAAACCGATCGTGTGTGGGCCCCATCGATCAGTTATCTTTCGGTCAAAAATAAAGAGAACTTGCTTTAAATTTTAACCGATGGACGCCTAACCGATAGGTCAAAACCGATTGTTAGTACGCACAACCATCGGTTAAAAATCCACGCATGCTCAGAATCAAGTCAACGCATGCTTGGAAGGATTAAACTTCGTTGTGTTTTACTTCACCGCGTTCTGACACGAT
Source organism: Rana kukunoris (assembly GCA_029574335.1). Taxonomy (NCBI): domain Eukaryota; kingdom Metazoa; phylum Chordata; class Amphibia; order Anura; family Ranidae; genus Rana; species Rana kukunoris. The sequence goes on along the minus strand of CM056055.1, from coordinate 167,284,836 downwards.
CGGTTATTTAACCGATGATGTGTAGGCACATTAGACCATCAGTCAGCTTCATCGGTTAACCGATGAAAACGGTCCTTCGGACCGTTCTCATTGGATGGACTGATCGTGTGTACGCGGCCTAAGTGTAGCAATATGGTTACATTTAATGAAGGTACAACATTTAGCAACTCACATGGTTGATGATTAAAAGAGGCACATTTTAAGTATGCAGGGATCTGGGGTAAAGCTGTCCACATAGATCAGTGGTTCTCAACCTTCTAGTGCCGTGACCCCTTGATAATATTTCCCAAGCTGTGGGGACCCTAAGGCCATGTACACACCATGAAATAAATCCGATCAAATGGGTCTGACAGACCCATTTGATCGGATTTGTCTGCTGGGATAGATTGGTTTGATCATGTACACACGATCAAACCAAAATCCCCGCCGGCAGACAGCGCGGTGACGTGGCGGTGACATTGACGCCGCCACATCACCGTCACCAGGAGGTAAAACACTTCCACGGATGCGTCGAATCCATTTGACGCATGTGCGGACAGATATGTCTGCTGGTTAGCGTACTAACCAGCAGACATGTCGGACGGACAGGTTCCCAGCAGACAGATTTTAAAGCATGATTTAAAATCTGTCTGCTGGAAAAATCTGTCTGTCTGCCCGTACACACGATCGAATTTGTCTGCTGAAACGCTCTGTCGGACCGTTTTCAGCAGATAGATTCGATCGTGTGTACGCGGCCTAACAGTAAAATTATTTTGTAGCATGGGTTGTCGGCACCCAAGGCAAGACAAGTAATTTGTGCCCCTAACCCAGGGACATTTGGCGCCCCCTGAGTCCCTTCCACTCATACGGTTTTCAATCCCATTATGCTACATTTTAGGATGTACCACTTTTTCTTTTTGTCCTTTCTTTCCCTTTTATCTCTCTATCATAATTTTTTTTTCTCATCGCTCTCTCTAGCCGTCTTTCTTGTTGTTTAATGGCAACTATAATCACAGGTAGTGTTACTCACTGTGTCTCCGAATTTGTGGTGTCTCGCAGCAGTGACACCTATGCCGAAATCAGGAGATAGGGTCTCCTCCAGCCCCTCCCACTTCATTCTTTACCAGTCAGCTGACCTCTAGTCTCTGCCCCCCAGCCATGCCATGAATTGAGTGGGTGGCTGTGAAGAGGCTGAGTGGGCGGCCACAGGCTCCAGGGACAGCCCTGCTGGGCGGTTGCAAAAAGACTAGGAGAGCGGTGCGGGCTTCAGGAACAGCCCAGGATTCGGTGACCACTGTTGTCTATGATTTACTAAAGGCAAATAGCTTGTTTACTTTGCAAAGGAAGTTGCACTTTGGAAGGGAAGTTTCCCCAGAGCCTAGTTAATGTGGTGAAGCTCTGCTGACTTATATCATCCAATCATATGTATGCAAAAATGCTGTTTTCTTTTTATTTCCTTTGATCGGGTACTCTTTGCAAAGTAAAACTTCAGCACATTCACTAAGCTCTGGGCAAAATTTCCTTGCACGATGAAATTTTCCTTACAAAATAAACAGCCTGTATGCCTCCAGTAAGTCAACCCCTATGTTTCTGCTGGGGAGATTTGCCCTTTTATGTGTCTTGACAGGACAGAGTGTGATGGGAAATTTTACAGCTGTCTAGCTGGTGCTCAGAGGTACTCATTGAATTTATTTTTCTTACACATCCAATCCACCCAAAGCTGGTATTTAAATGTTTGGATTTTTGGTGAATGCTGTAAAATTGAATTAGCTAAGGGTGTCTTTTGAACTCTCATAGTCTCTGCAGTGAAATTCAATATCCTAGTTTCGGGTATATGAAAGGTCCTACAGGAAGTATGCGATTTTCTTAATTCAGCTGCAGTAGATGAACAGGTTGGAACTTAAGTCCAGAGATCCTTCCACTGGTGTTTCAGTGTCAAATACCAAATACTGATACCAAATACCAAATACCAATGCCAAAACCATGTAGTGCAAGGACCTGCCGGATTGCATACAAATTCAAGCTCTTAAGGGTTGACCTCATATTATATGGTTTTGGTAAATCTGATGACAAAAATCTGCAGAAAATCGAATAGTGTGTATGGGGCCTAAGTATCTGGAGAGGCAAAATAGTGAGTCTCATCATCAGTAAGCTCCTGCTCTGCATACACTAATTTTGACTGAGGCGCCTTATGGGCCGCTGCAAACATGCCGCGCATGGTGGCCTTAAAGGCACCCCAGACCACCGGTATGGAGACACTGCATCTGTTAGTGGCTCAATAGGTGTTCATGTCAACAAGCCCGTGATCCGTTACTGCTGAGTCAGATAGCCATAGAGGTTTCAGTCTCCAGACCTGAAACGAACCAAATATCCCCAGGGCGAGATCAACCAATCAAGGAAAGTGCCTCCAACATGCTTTAACCAGACATTGATAGAAGTGACAAGACTGCTCTAACTGCTGATGAGAAAAAGGTATTTAGCAGTTTATGTTTACTAAAACTATTGCATTCCATGTTTTGTGTACTGTGGGAGACCAGATATAGTGAATGCAATTAGTAATACTTTAACTGTAAAAAGAGAATGTGGTATCATCCACCAGGCTGTGCCATTGTGGTAAGGCTGTATAAATCTGGGGGCTCAGTGGCCAGAAATTTCCATATAAATCCTTGGGCAGGTATAAAAACACTCTAATCTTCTGTGTTTAAAGCGGAGGTCCACCCTAAAAAAAAATAAAAAATAGCCAAGAAGGCTACAAAAAATGTGAAAAAAAATATTTACCAGAAGTGCCTGTTACTAGGATCTCCTAATCTGCCACTTCCTTGTCCGCGGTGGTCTTCTTTCTTCTCCTCCTCGCGCTGCCTCCTGGGAAATGGGGAGCGGTGTCTTTTGGGACTTTGTGTGTGTCCCAGGAGACATCCGACCATTCACATAGTGCCGTGCGGCTCGCACATGTGCAGTGGGGAATTGGACAGTAAAGCCGCAACGCTGCCAGCCGAGACCTGAGCGATTGCCGACATCGCAGGCACCCTGGACAGGTAAGTGTCCTTATTTAAAGTCAGCAGCTACAGTGTTTGTAGCTGCTGACTTTTAATTTTTATTTAAATTTTATTTTTTTTAGCCGGACCTCTGCTTTGACTTTATGGCTAGCGTTCTCCTTTAAAGGCTTCAGCTTAAGTCAGACTATAACTTATGATGTAAAGTAAAATTAATAGGTTTTCATTTATTAACTATTTATTTTAAATTTCAGCAAAAAAGTGTTCGACTTTGCCTTTAGATTGGGAAGACAGTAAAGGACGGGTTTTTACTAATGGCATTCAGTACAAGAACAGAGGATTAGTGGTGAATGAAACTGGACTACACTTCTTATATTCTTCCATCTACTTTAGACATACAGAATGCCCTAAAGATACTTTGGAACTGACACATATTGTCTACAAAAAACCATCCCGATATCCAGGTGTGATGAAACTCATGGAAAGTACAGAACAGCTCATCTGCAAGTCGCATTACACTTGGTCAAGACATAGTTACCTTGGAGCAGCATTTAACCTCACTCGTGCTGATGTCTTGTATGTCAATGTTTCTGATGTCCAACTAGTCAGTACTGATGAAGAAAAATCTTTTTTTGGCCTTTACAAACTATGAAGATCTATGTGGGCTTACAATAGACTCTTTGACAACAGTTTTTGAAGCTAACATCCAGCTAAGTCATTCCCTATATAGGGGAAATTGTTTATACCACTTGAGGTATGCAGTAGCATTTCTCAACCTGATTATCTTCCCTGTTGGTAGATGACTTACAAGATGTTTTTCATGTCCATGTTTTAATGGAACAGAAGATCTAATTCTAATTGGAAAACAAATTCAACTTTTTGATCAACGGCACTTTACCTATCAAAAATTTTACTTTTGAATTTGACTACAAAACATATCCAAGAAAACCAGGAAATAAGGAAAATAAAGTTTGGCTGATGGACAGTTAATCTGAAATATACCTTTGTGATTATTACATAATTTGTATCTATTTTGAAAATTGCTCTCCATTATTGATTTTCATTATATATCTTCTCAAAATGCCATATGGGTATGTAAAAGAAGATTCATTGTTATGGTACTAATTTATCCAAGCACCGTTCTAGTCCCATCTCCTTTTTCTTGATTCTCTATGTAAAAGAAGACTTTAAACAAAGAAGTAATATATACTGTAGCTTGAAGCACAAATCCACAATGTGCTGAAGGCATACTTAAACCCAAAAGCACAAATGTAATATTTTGCAGCTTACCAATCCTTAAATGTGGTGGCTGCATTAGTCCCGCCCCCCCATTTTTAACGTAATCCTGCCAGAAAGTCTGTTATTTTTCAACGTTCTTTACCAAACCAAGCTGTCTAGCAAAAAGGGCAACTACAGTGTTGAGACAACCCATTTGACATTGACAGGGGTGCTAACAATGGCCAACTTGTATGACCATACATTATACAATTTTCTTGTACAATGTTTCTTTCGATTTACCAAAACCATATTATATATGGCCAAACATAAACACTTTAAATTTGTGTGCAGTACGGCAGGTCCTTGTACTACATATATATAGATTAGCTGAAAAGTAAAGAAGTTGGACTTTAAAGGCATACGGGTAGGTAATATAAAAAATTAAAGGTTTTTATTATAGAAGTTTATAAAAACAATTGGACATATAACATTGTCTGTATCACTATTGTTAAATGGCCCACATATAGGTTATCCTAACACTTCCAACAGTAAACAATTGTATTGAAGAAACCCAATAAGTACAGTAACAAATGTCCAAAAATAATAGCAAGATGGGGATAAACCAGGGATCCTCAAACTACGGCCCTCCAGATGTTGTAGAACTACACATCCCATGAGGCATTGTAACACACTGACATTCACAGACATGACTAGGCATTATGGGAATTGTAGTTCCTGAACAACTGGAGGGCCGTAGTTTGAAGACCCATGGGATAAACTGTAATAACATTTGTTGGGCTGGTGGCCCCTTACTGGAGATACTTCACTATTTGGACATTGGTTTGAGTGAGACCTGCAGTTACACAGCTTCTATTGCTTTAGAGCTATCTCTTCCCTGTTCAGCGTGGCAATCAAAGTGCCCGGTCTTGAGCCACTGACTTCCTTTATGGTTCTGGAAAAGCATGTGATTAAGTACTGAGAGCTTCAAGGGGAAGCTAAAATGAAGACACACATTGCTGTCTTTGTCTTCCAGGTCAAAGGTTTAAGCCTCGTACACACAGATGGTTTTCACACAGGGAAAACTGTGTGGAGAGCTCTTGGCAGGGAATCCCGGCCGTGTGTATGCTCCTCGCAGTTTTTCTAACAAGAAAACTGTCCAAAAGAGCCAGACCAAAAAGAGAACCAGCTCTCTTTTTTCCCCGCTGGCAGTTTTCATATGGAAAAAACTGCGATGGAGCATACACATGGCCGGGATTCCCGACCAAAGCTCCATCACAGTTTTCATGTAAGGAAAACTGGCCGTGTGTAGGGGGAAAGACTGACCGAGCAGGTTCTCAGCTTTCCCCTCGAAATTTACGACGAGAACTTTTCCCGTCGGAAATCCCGCACGTGTATACGGGGCATCAAAGTTCTATCTGTCTGAAAGGGTTTCCATTAAAGCCACAGCATATTATGTAGTTGTAAAGCTTTATTGCAAAATAAGGAAGCTCATAATTATTTAAAATATATCATAAAAAAATTGGTAGCACAACAAGGACATCTTCATTGTATTATCCTTGCCAATGCAAGTTTTAGGCTAGTTTTATTGTGTACAATGCACGGTATCCAGGCTAAAGAAAAGTATGTCAACATAGACCCAAGTAACCCATCTTTAGTCAAAAATTTTAATTATACAGCCAGTTAGGTCAAAAAAATATATTGTTATCTGAAAGCGGGTATTACAGGAAAAGCAAAATGCCATTTTAGCCTGAAGAATTATAAAATACATTGGTTCATGCAGCAAGGTCTTGACTGACTTGAGTGACTGTGTTGCAAATAACCAGCGTACTCTACCGTATTATATATATATAAAATTTGCAAACTCTCTTGCTCATTTAAAAACAAAAAAAAAACACACATGCCCTGCATAAGAAAACTATTCATATGTATCTGTCCTGTCTCCTCTAATTTATGATGTCTGGAAGAGCAGAGCCACAGGCATTATGTTTAACATCGGACACACGTATGGTTGTGTCAGAAACTTAGTCCTCAACTACTGGACAACCTTCCTGTTGTGGGTTAAGTAAATCTCCAGAGTTGGTCGGAATACATATAAAATTACGGTGAGAAGATATTGCAGCCCCTGTGTGGATATTTAACCACTTTAGCCCCGGACCATATTGCTGTCCAAAGACCAGAGCACTTTTTGCGATTCGGCACTGCGTCCTTTTTTCCCCACAAATAGAGCTTTCTTTTGGTGGTATTTGATCATCTCTGCGGTTTTTATTTTTTGCGCTATAAACAAAAACAGACCGACTATTTTGAAAAAAATGCAATATTTTGTACTTTTTTCTGTAATAAATATCCCCCAAAAATATATATAAAAAAAAATGTTCTCCTCAGTTTAGGCCGATACGTATTCTTCTACATATTTTTCGTAAAAAAAATCGCAATTAGCGTTTATTGATTGGTTTGCGCAAAAGTTATAGCGTTTACAAAATAGGGGGTAGTTTTATGGCATTTTTATTATTATTATTTTTTTTACTAGTAATGGCGGCGATCAGCGTTTTTTTTCAGTACTGCGACCTTATGGCGGACACTTCAGACACTTTTGACACATTTTTGGGACCATTGGCATTTTTTTAGCGATCAATGCTATAAAAATGCATTGGATTACTATAAAAATGCCATTGGCAGTGAAGGGGTTAAGTGTGTTCCTATTTGTGTTCTAACTGTATGGGGGGATGGACTTACTAGGGGGAATCACTGATCTTCCGTTCATACATTGTATGAACAGAAAATCAGCGTTTCCCCCGCTGACAGGAACGAGCGGTGTGTGTTTACACACACAGCTCCCGTTCCCCGCTCTGTAACGAGCGATCGGGTGTGCCCGGCGGCGATCGTGCCCGCCGGGCACACGCACGGGACTCGGGGGCGAGCGGGGGGCGCGGGCCGCCGGCGGCGCGCACGCGCCCCCTAGTGGCCGTCGAAAGTGGCGACGTAGAGCTACGGGCTCTTGCGCAGCAGTGCCGACCTGCCGCCGTATTACTGCGGCGGCTGGTCGGCAAGCGGTTAAAGAAGCCACACTCCATATGTAAATTAAATATTATTTCTGAGGGAGCCAAACCTTTTACTGTATGTTACATACATTTATGAAAATTGGAAATATAGCAAATTAAAAACAGAAAAAGAACAAGACGATGAATGATTTCTGATATTTGTATAATCATAATTCATAATCTATGATTGTTATATATACTGAGTGTTTGTTTAGCAGTAGAATATATAATTTTGTATATATTTTTGTAAAATAAACTATTTATTTTGGAATCACTTTTAATAGTAATTTTGTAATTTTATAATTATTAGCTGATTGTGGTCATGGGCACCCAACAAACTGAAAAGGCATTTACGCAGTTAGTATAACCATGGCCAGATCACTGGCGTGACTGCACTACCTTACCATGGTCTATTAGGTTACTGGTGGAAATGAGTCATCAAGCATGCTTGTAACTTTTCTATCGCAGGTAATTAGAATGAAATTAAATGTCATCTCTTGCTGGTGCCACATACTCATAAAATGTGGTTCACACCTTGATAAATGGAAACATTTATCTGCAATAAAGCTGAACTTCAGGCAGACAGCTCCACACACATACATTTACAAGTCCCGGTGTGTGCAAACACTTACATACTTTCGCTGTTTACTGCCACCGGTTCCAGGATCCAGGTTGCAAATTGCTACTTCCTTGAACTTCAGGGTACAGTGCTGGCACAGAGAGGAGGAGAGAGGGGGCAGTAGGGGAATGGTTTGCCCTCTCCACCATGCCTGCTAGGATTGTGCTTGCAGCAGAAAGTCCACACAACTAGATTGATGTGATTGTTCTATATAGTTATACGTCTATTTTTCTAATTTCAAAGTCATTTTTATTAAACAAGATGTACCTAATTGTATTGTATAAAATCGTTATTTATTTATTTATTTATTTATTGTGACTTTCCTAAATGGCACTACCATCATAGACACAATATTAGGAACTCAACATTTCTTTTCCTTTTATCACCCAAGCTTATCTGTGGGTTATTGGCAAATTTTGCATAAGTTAAATAGTCCCCTTTTAATGATATCTCATCCTTGGCAGACACCAGTGCGTGTTAAGCCTCATACACACGACCAGTTTTCCTATCAGGAAAACTGCCAGGAGAGCTTTTGGCCGGGAAAACTCACGTGTTTATGCTTCCATGCAGTTTTCCCCTCAGGAAAACAGCCGGGAATCCCGGCGGGAAAATAGAGAACCTGCTCTCTATTTTCTCACCGGGATTCCCAGTGTTTTTTTTTCTACTACTTACCTATGGGAAACACTGCGAGGCAGTGCTGATGGAGCATACACATGGCCAGAATTCCCGGCCAAAGCTCCATGGCAGTTTTCCTGCCGGGTTCTCAGCTTTCCCCTCGGTTTTCTCGGCTGACTTTTTACCACCGAGAAAACCGAGCGTGTGTACAGGGCTTTAAACTTCAATATTCGATTTGCGGTACAAACCCCATTGAAGAACAACGTTTTACCAACTCATCATGGATGAAACATGGTTTTTATGCCCGGTTATTATAGTTAGCTGCAGTGCTGCTTCTTGATGTTCCACAGCAATAAGCCAAAAAGGGCCAGAGCAGAGGGTGTGCAGGCTGACTGGTTTCCCCTCCACTTACATCCAGAGGGTTACAGTACAAACCAGTCTCCAGAAATTCCACTCAATCTTTTCCCTATGAAACAAATAGTGGGGTCAAACATCTGACAGTACAATCCAAAAAGATAAATGAGGTTGTGTCCATCATATCTGTGCAGGTTTATAGCTGCGTAAGATGGCAGCAGACAAAAGGTTAGAGCTTTGTTTCAAAATGGAACTGTAACCATCCAACCAATTTTTTTTTGGATTGGTAAGAGAAGGCCGGGGTTTTCAGTTGAATATGTGTGGAAAAACGAAAGCACAGAAGCAAGAACTTAAAATAATTTAATGATACACTCCTACATACTGTGTATTTTAATTGGTTTCACACATATGCCCACAGTGTTTCCTAACCTACCACTCATTTTAACTATGATATATTTAGAAATTAATAATACCAAAAGTCAAGTTAATACCACAAGAACTGTCATCTTGTATTCCATAGACTATTAGTATGCAAGTTGTAGATCTTTTATCTGAAAGTGTGATAAAACATGGACAAAAATTAGTAATGGCTTTATCTATTTTGACCCATATAAGCTTTTCCTGTGATGGTAGGGCTGGTATCAGTTTGTGTAGGGGATTACCAAAAAAAAAAAAAGAAGCACAGCAGTGCTAATTATCAGACTCATAGATTTACTAGCACACTGTAAAATCTATTTGTACTAGGGGTGCAACGAATCCTCATTGATCCATGATCCGCACGGATCAACACCTTCAGGTCGGCGCACACGTGATCTGCGGGCCTCCTGGTCTGGCATTGGCCATAGAAAAGGCTGCGGCTTCGGCCTAGCTCCCGGATCGTCAGCCATCTTGGTCCACCCGCCGGCTGCCGCTGCCTCGTCACATCGTCGCCGCCATCTTGCTACACACTCCTGCACAGTAATGATAGATTGAGAAGGGGGCAAGCGGACATCTTGTTACACCCACCGGAGTTTTAGATTTTACAGTTATTTTCAATGCAAAACACAGCTTATATGCTTAAATACAGTATTTATAAATCCGACGGACTGTTTAAATGTGAAAATCAGAGGTGTTTTGTCACATTAGCAACCATGTAAGGTCAGCAGGTTTGCTGTTGCTTTTAAAATTTAACATCTAAACAGTCCATCGGATTTCCAAATACTGTAGTTATTAAACTACACTATACTACACTATTGAACAACTACTTGTTGAGACTGTTTAGACAGGAACTATTGATATCTGTTACTGCATATATATTATAATAATGTTGAGATTGTAAAAATAAAATAAAAATTATGGTCGAAACACCGCTTTAATGCAGCGTTATAGTGTGAATAGGGCACATATTAAACAATTATTTTTTATATACCCTAAAGCTGAGCTTGCATTGATCTATGCAGAACTTCACCCTCCCAAATTATTTTTTCCAGCACCACTTACCTTTGACACTCGTTTTCTGAAGGGTATTTATCACTCCTCCTTCCATCGATTGCCGGAGCAAACTGGTAGCACCAGGTCTCATCCCCTGTGACGATGGTTTGCAGTAAGGGTGCATCCTGGTTACACATAGTATTGAAATCTCTATCCGTTTTGCTTTCTGTTCATCTGTCAACGTGTGCGCCACAAACCGAGAAGAGGTCTTCAGCTTACTTAAATCTTTGCAGAGGATGATGTCCTTGCTAATGCCCAATTCCTCCACCATTAAACATAGAGTCAGTCACTGATCTCTTGCCAGCATTTGACTCACTTGCTCAATCATGTCTGGGGTTCTACTTGTCGATGGCCGACCCCAACGCGGCTCATCATCAGATATTTCCTTCCCGTCATGAAAGTGTTTGAACCAGCTGTGAACACATTTTCTGCCCACGGCTTTAGTCCCGTACACTTGAGCCAAAATTTCATGCGTCTCCATTGCTGCTTTCCCCAATTTGTACCTAAACGTAATGTTCACCTCTCACACACTGAATAATTTTGACTGTCCGCAGTGGGTTTACCCTGATGGTCACGTGTAAAGTTCAGCCCTGACATCGCCTGTTCGTCGAAGACTTGATTTAGCAGGACGCTCAGTGGGATGTTCGCCCGCCGAGCACCCCACAATACACTGCGCTCTGCACAGTGCATTCTAGGGTCCTAATTGGATGTTGTTCAATCACGGCTCACTACTCATAGTCCCACCCCACACTATAAAAGGTTAGGAAGCTAACAGAAGTCTTTTGCCATGTATTGTTGGTGTGGAGATAGATTGTGCAGGGCTCAGTTTGCTACTGGCGAGTCAGTTGGGCTGATTTACCAAGCCTGTGCGCCAAGACTCATGGTGCACAAGCAGGAGTAAACCTGTTTTTGACATTTACCAAAGAAACACGCTGCCAGTGCAGCGTGTTTCCTCATTTACTAAAGTGCCTAATGCGCCCAGAAGAGGGCGCACAGCACGCCAGTACAGAGCTGGCGTGCGGCATTTAGTAATGTAAACATCGGGGATTCGGGCGGGAGTTTATGAGGGGAGGGAGGGGGGTGATGCAGGGGAAGTGTAGTGACATGTGTTTCAACTTGTGTGGCGGGCCGATTTGAAAGGGAAAGTGACTTTTGGGACCCGATCCCCGTGCCCTTGCAAAGTACGCTAGAACCTCGGAAGGTTCACTTGCATACTGGGCATGCGCAGAGGGAAAAATCGGAGCTTACCGCGCGCCTCTTCAGTACGCCGGGCAATCCTTGGTAAATACCAGGCGGCGTAGCAGTGTTTGCACTGCCTGGAGCGGCGCACGGCAAGCTCCGAGCTGTTCTCGGGCTGCGCTGACACTGAAGGGGAACTCCGCGCCAAATTTCAAATGTGAAACCGGCGCGGCTTCCCCCCCAGGGGTACAATAGGCTCTCCGGCTTGGTCCGGAACGTGAGGGGTTAACCCACGCCAAAATCGGCCTGGGGTTCCCCCCCAGATCCGTACCAAGCCCTCATCCCAGGCATGCAGTCTGGCCGGACAGGAATGGGGGTGGGGACGAGCGAGCGGCCCCCCCCCTCCTGAGCCGTACCAGACCACATGCCCTCGACATGGGGGAGTGTGTGCTTTGGGGGAGGGGGGCGCTGCCCCCCCACCCCAAAGCACTCTTGTCCCCATGTCGATCGGGACAAGAGCCTCTTCCCGACAACCCTAGCCATTGGTTGTCGGGGTATGCGGACGGGAGCCAATCAGAATCTGGGAGCCCCGTTTAATAAGGTGGCCCCCAGATTTCGGGCCCCCACCCTATGTGAATGAGTATGGGGTACATCGTACCCCTACCCATTCACCTGGTGAACGTTTTCACTTTTGAGGGTCTTCCGCCGCCCCCTTCAAATTCTTCTGCCTGGACGGGGGTCGTACATCCCATCCAGGACTTGGACGTGGCGGGCTTCTCGTCGCTGTCTTCTGCCGCTGCCCCCTTCACCACGAAGCTCCGTGCTTGTTTGATGAGGGCAGCGGGCTTCCGTCGTCTTCTCCGGGGCGAGGGTCGTACATCCCACCCCGGATTTCGTCGCCGGGTTCTGCCTGGCTCCTACTAGGGGCCAGGGCTTCTTTTGCCGTCTTCCGCCGGAGGGCGCCACTCTCCGGGCTTCTCGACGTTGTCTTCCGCCGCGGGGGCCAGGCCTTCTTCTTTGCCGCCCCCCTCGATTTTTTCGGCCTGGACGGGGGTCGTACATCCCATCCAGGACTTGGACGTGGCGGGCTTCTCGTCGCCGTCTTCTGCCGCTGCCCCCTTCACCACGAAGCTCCGTGCTTGTTTGATGAGGGCAGCGGGCTTCCGTCGTCTTCTCCGGGGCGAGGGTCGTACATCCCACCCCGGATTTCGTCGCCGTCTTCTGCCGCTGCCCCCTTCACCACGAAGCTCCGTGCTTGTTTGATGAGGGCAGCGGGCTTCCGTCGCAGTCTTCCGCCGCGGGGTGACACTCGCGGGCTTCTTCTTCCATTCGATGTTGACACGGCGAGGTCCGGCGCTGAAATGCCTTCTGAGCGGCGGGCAAGGACTTATATTGGCATTGGGCGTGGGCGTGGTTATGCCAACATGTGACCTTAACCCATGTGACAGTGATGTCACGTCACATCACTGTCACATGGGTTAAGGTCACATGTTGGCATAACCACGCCCACGCCCAATGCCAATATAAGTCCTTGCCCGCCGCTCAGAAGGCATTTCAGCGCCGGACCTCGCCGTGTCAACATCGAATGGAAGAAGAAGCCCGCGAGTGTCACCCCGCGGCGGAAGACTGCGACGGAAGCCCGCTGCCCTCATCAAACAAGCACGGAGCTTCGTGGTGAAGGGGGCAGCGGCAGAAGACGGCGACGAAATCCGGGGTGGGATGTACGACCCTCGCCCCGGAGAAGACGACGGAAGCCCGCTGCCCTCATCAAACAAGCACGGAGCTTCGTGGTGAAGGGGGCAGCGGCAGAAGACGGCGACGAGAAGCCCGCCACGTCCAAGTCCTGGATGGGATGTGCGACCCCCGTCCAGGCCGAAAAAATCGAGGGGGGCGGCAAAGAAGAAGGCCTGGCCCCCGCGGCGGAAGACAACGTCGAGAAGCCCGGAGAGTGGCGCCCTCCGGCGGAAGACGGCGAAAGAAGCCCTGGGAGGAGCCCGAGGTGGGGCGACACCCCCGTTGTTCTCCGCTGTTTTCGGCCGGCCCCCCCCGGATGTAAAAGAGCTTCATTTTGGGGTGGGGGCACAGTCGAGCATGGCGGAGAGCATGGGTGGGTGTTTCCCCCCCCCGGCAGAAGACGGCTAGAAGACCGAGGAGTGGCGACGCCCCCGTTGTTCTCCGCCATTTCCGCCGGCCCCCCCGGATGTAAAAGAGCTTTGTTTGGGGTAGGGGGCCTGGCCGAACATGGCGGAGAGCATCGGTGGGTGTCTCTCTCCCCGGCGGAAGGCGGCGGCGAAGACCGGGGGGGGGTAGGTGTACCCCCCCGGCGGAAGGCGAAGACCGAGGAGGGGTTTCGCCCCCCGTTGTTCTCCGCCATTTCCGCCGCCCCCCCCCGGATGTAAAAGAGCTTTGTTTGGGGTAGGGGGCCTGGCCGAACATGGCCGAGAGCATCGGTGGGTGTCCCCCCCCGGCGGAAGGCGGCGGCGAAGACCGGTGCGGGGCTGGAGCCCCCCCGGCAGAAAACGTCTGGAAGACCGAGGGGCTCCGCCCCCGTTGTTCTCTGCTTCTTTCGGCCGGCCCCCCCGGATGTGAAAGAGCTAATTTTGGGGTGGGGGCCTGGCTGGACATGGCGGAGATCATCGGTGGGTGTCCCCCCCCGGCAGAAGACGGCGAAGCCCGGGGCCCAATGGGCTGGTGGTGGGGGGTCCCGGCAGAAGACCCCCGGAGCTGACTAATAAATTATTTTTTTCTGTGTGTTTTTTTTTGTGTTTACACTTTTCCACCCGGTGAATGGGTAGGGGTACGATGTACCCCATACTCATTCACATAGGGTGGGGGGCCAGAATCTGGGGGCCCCCTTAATATAGGGGGCTCTCAGATTCTGATAAGCCCCCCGCCCGCATACCCCGACAACCAACGGCCAGGGTTGTCGGGAAGAGGCTCTTGTCCCTTTCGACATGGGGACAAGAGTGCTTTGGGGTGGGGGGGCAGTGCCCCCCTCCCCCACAGCACACACTCCCCCATGTCGAGGGCATGTGGTCTGGTACGGCTCAGGAGGGGGGGGGGGCGCTCGCTCGTCCCCACCCCCATTCCTGTCCGGCCAGACTGCGTGCCTGGGAGAAGGGTTTGGTCTGGATCTGAGGGGGAACCCCACGCCGTTTTTTGGCGTGGGTTTAACCCCTTATGTTCCAGATCAAATCTAAGAGCCTGTTGTGCACCAGAAGGGGGACCCCCACGCCGTTTTTTTTTGTAATTTGGGGTGGAGTTCCCCTTTATCCCGGTCCTGTCAGGGGGGGGGGGGAATGCCTGCTCGTCTGTCCCTACAATGTATGAACAGCGATCTGTCATTTCCCCTACACAGTCCCACCCCCTTTACAGTTAGAACACACCCAGGTAACATATTCAACCCCTTCCGCGCCCCTAGTGTTAACCACTTCCCTGCCAGTGTCATTTTTATAGTAAGCAATGCATTGATATACCATTGCTCGCTACAAAAATGCCAAATCTCACAAAAATGTGTCCGCCACAATGTCGCATTAGACAGAAAAAACAAATGATAGCCACCATTACTAGTAAAACAAAAAATTAATCATAAAAAACCCATAAGACCAACCCCTACTTAGAACTTTTGCCCAAACCAATCAAACGCTTATTGTGATTTTTTGCAACCAAAAAGATGTCCAAGAATACTTATCGGCCTAAACTGAGGGCAAACATTTTTTGAATATATTTTGGGGGAGATTTATTATAGCAAACCGTAAAAAAGATGTTTTTTTAGTTACCAAATTGTCGCTATATTTTTGGGTCAAGCAAAAATAAGAAAAAACGCAGAGGTGATCAAATACCACCAACAAAAAAAAAAAAAACAATTTTAAGGGGGGGGGGGGGGGGGGGGGGGGGATGAGGACGTCCAATTTTTTTGGGGGCCACGTCGCACAACCACGCAATTGTCAGTCAAAATGACGCAGTGTTGAAATGCAAAAAATGGCCCCGTCAGTGACCAGTAATATGCTCTGGGGCTCAAGTGGTTACAAATTAAGAATACACTAAAGTTAGCCCAATTTATGGCCATAATGTGAAAGATGATGTTACACCGAGTAAATAGATACCCAACATGTTACACTTTAATATTGCACACACTCATGGAATGGCGCCAAACTTCAGTACTTGAAAATACCCATAGGCAACGCTTTTTTATGTGTTTCAGGTTACCAGTTTAGATTTACAGAGGAGGTCTAGTGCTAAAAGTATTGCTCTCGCTCTAACGTACGCTATGATACCTCACATGTGGGGTTTGAACGGGGGTTCAATATGTGGGCGGGGCTTACACATTTAAGGCCCGCCCCCATATATGGAAACATTCTTCAAACCACACATGTGAGGTATCATAGCGTGCGTAACAGCAAGAGGAATATTTATAGCACTAGACCTCATCTGTAAATCTAAACTGGTAACCGGAAACAATAAAAATGCTGCTTGTTCGCTTCTGACTGCGAGCTACTAGGGACAGGGGCGTTTAAATTATTACTATTTAGGTTTGTTACGTAAAAATTCTATAAGACCTCCCGTTCAGCTTGTAAAGCATCACTTCATGGGGACCAAAAAAAAATTTAACACCTCTAATGCTTTCATCCGCCATTGCAGATTTGATTCTGGTACTGCATTTCGAGTGAACTGGGCATGCTCGAACAGTTAGAAAAAGAAGTTGGAAGTTTCATCCTGAAAATGACTTGCATCTTTCTGAGCATGCTCAGAAAGCTCTTTTTTTGGCTTAGTAATTTAAGGACATCCTTAACAGGTGTAAGCAGTTCCAAGTGCACACAAACTAGAGGCTGACATTTCTTCATGTGTTTCCAATTGGTTCATTAGCACACATGTTATAAAAAGCGTGGATACTGCACGTGTCAGCTGCCCCTCAGAGGGGGCAGATTTGCTGGCTGGAAGGAATGGCGGAGTGAAACAGAGATGTTTTGGAGCAAGTTTTGTATTTTTTGATGTTTTCTCTGCTACATAATTTTGCTAAATGTTTCTCAAGATGTTAATGACTAATGTTTTAATCCTGTGGGTCTATCCTGTTATTTCAAAAGCATGATTTATTTTCCAATGACTGTGAAATAAACGTTGGTCTTTTTTGTTTTTAGGTGTTTTTATATATTTTTGGTGTGTTTATTTGTAATTTTTTTTTTGCTTTCCTTGTTTTGTGGACCAATAAAATTACTTTCAAATTTTGAAGTTTGTTTTGTGATATTTTTTTCATGCTATGGATTTCAACCGCTGCAGCTGAAATAGTTTGGGCCTAAACCATCAAGTGTGATTTGTCTCTAAGATCTTTCCTGGTGTGTATGCATGAAATGTTTAGTCACCAGAAAAGGAAGGACAAAGCGGTAAGTATTGTTTCCTAGAACTGATGTCCAGACTGACTTTTTAAAGCACATGTGCAAGATGTAGGAAAAGCTGCAAACAGGGCCTGTTGGAGGGGGGTGGGGGGGGGGGGGGTGGTGTATTGGTGGACAGGCTTGAAGTGCTGATTTACAGCGCTGTGCTTGAAACTAGCACAAGACAATCCTATTCTAATTGTGGGTTGTTTGAGGGAAGCCAATTGAGTGTTAGAACCCCTGCTAGTGTTTTTAGGTTGGGCTTTGTGTCCCTTTTCCTAAAATTGGCTTCACTTCCTGTCACACAGCTGAACAGGAAGTGAGGTTAAAACCCTACCAATGGTCTTTTCTTCGGGGCACAGGTCAATCTAACTAGTGTCACCATTAAGCAAATTGCACTGCAGTGTACACCCCAAATGATTAGTTATTTTGGGGTTTAGTAAAGGCAAAGCCGCTCTGCAGTAGAAGCGTAGGCAATGAAAATCAGAAGGGAAGCACTGATGGTTTTTACTTCCAATCCCGCCAAGTTTTGAGTTTTCTTCCTTGCTTGTCCACTTGTAGTGCAAAGTGGATTTGCCTTTAGTAAATGGACCCCAAAGTCCAAGATTCCTACTAATTTGG
Organism: Rana kukunoris; assembly: GCA_029574335.1. Taxonomy (NCBI): domain Eukaryota; kingdom Metazoa; phylum Chordata; class Amphibia; order Anura; family Ranidae; genus Rana; species Rana kukunoris. Next base: position 167,267,378 of record CM056055.1, on the reverse strand, counting down.
GGTGTACACAGCAAAATGCCATTTCCAAAATGGGAAACTATTTATATTGATCTGTGTGTCCCCAACAAAACATTACTCAGGTGTTTCCCTCACTTCCTGTTTGGCTGTGTGGCAGGAAGTGAATGAATTAAGTAGAAAGTGACAACATTTGTGAGGTGTCTTTACCCTATCAGGGGTGCAGGCATCCCCAAAACAAACATGAAAATAGTTGATTTAACATTGGGTGGTGTTTGTGGGGGTCCCTAACACACATTCATACATATTAGCAACGCTGGATCGTGGCCTATTGGCATGGTTATATTTTCTTAAGCCTCTCAATAAAATGATCTGAAATTTGGGGTTAAACTGGAACAATAATCATCACTTTTATTTTTTGGATTTCTTTCATTTTGGATAGAGTTGGTGGGGGGGGGGGGGGGGGGTTAGAAGCTCTGTCAGTTTATTTTGTATTATCCCTGTCCGTTTGGGGAGATTGGCCTTCACTTCCTGCCCCATAGCCAAACAGGAAGTGATCGAAAAAGTAGGCAAATTAAGGGCCCCCCCAAGTCCCCCCCCACAGAACTTGTGTGTGTCCCCTGAAAATTCCTGGGTGGGTCATAAAAAAACAGGGTGTGGCCTTGACAGGAAGGGTGGGTCATTTTTCTATTAGGGGGGTGCCAAAATTTGGTCAGGCCTAGGGAAGCACAAAACCTAAATATCCTACTGCATATTAGGGCTTATTTAGACAGGATCCAATTTACAGCATGTTTTTAGATTGTGGGAGGAAACCCGCACAGGGAGAACATGCAAACTCCAGGCAGATAGTGTCACGGGCGGGATTCGAACCAGCAACCCTTTTGCTGCTAGGTGAACATGCTACACACTACGCTACTGTGCTGAACGAACATGATTGCAGCTGAAAGCATGAGATGTTTTTTTTTTTACCAATTCCATGATTTCCAGCCTGGAGGACAGATGTGGGGTCTAATTGACCCCGCCTTTCTCTATAAAGAGGACCTGTCACACACTAGTCCTATTACAAGGGATGTTTACATTCCTTGTAATAGGAAGAAAAGTGAAAAATAATACAAACAAAGGGACAAACAAGTGCAAAAAATAAAATATTAAGTAAAAAAATAAAATAACAAAGGAATTTAAATGCTCCTGTCCCTAGTAGCTCGCACTCAGAAGCGAACACGCATGCAAGTCCCACCCACATATGTAAACATCCTTCAAACCCCACATGTGAGGTATCATAGCGTGCGTTAGAGCGAGAGCAATAATGTTAGCACTAGACCTCCTCTGTAACTCAAAAGTGGTAACCTGAGAAAAAAAGTCAAGCGTTGCCTATGGAGATTTTTAATAACGAAGTTTAGCGCCATTCCATGAGTGTGCGCAATATGAAAGCGTGACAAGTTAGGTATCTATTTACTCGGTGTAACATCATCTTTTACCTTATCCCTAAAAATTGGCCTAGCTTTACTGCTTTCTTATTTTGTCATTCATGAAACAGGTTTTTTTTTGGAAAGCCAAAAAAAAAAAAAAACTTTCGAAAATTTTTGGCACAAATACTGTTGGAAATGTGTCCGAAAAAATGGCCGCCACTTTATTCCCTAGGGTGTTTGTTAATAAAATATATATAATGTTTGGGGGTCCTGAGTAAGTTTCAAGGAAGAAAATATAATTGTTACATGAAGGAGAGAAGTGCCAGAATAGGCGCGGTATGGAAGTGGTTAAAGTGCACCAATAAAAGTGAAAAATTCCTTGAAATTTCGTACCATGGGGGGGGGGAGGCAATTAGGGGCGCCATCAGGAATTATGGGGCCCCTTACACAGCTTCAGGCATGGGCCCCCTGGAGCAGAGAATAGGGGGGGGGGGTGCCGCCTGATATTAAGAAGGGGGGGGGGGGCTGCCGCAATTTGATAAGCGGGGGGTTCCTTTACTAAAAAATACATATAGAAAAATATATATTAAAAAGGGTGGTAGCCATCCGGGGGCCCTGGGGACCACTGGGCCCTTTAATAAAAAGAAACTTCTGGGCTCTTTAATGAAAAATAAATTACAATATCTACATATATAAAATAATAAAAAAGGGGGTTGCCTTGGGAGCTCTGGGCCCTTTAATAAAAAATAACTACCAAAAATCAAAAAAAAAAATAACATTGGATGGGAGCTGTGGTGGCTCAACGTGAATGGCACTGTGCTGACAAGCCGTTCACCTCTGCAGCCAAGGGTTCGGATCCCGGTCTCGGCTACATATGAATTGAGTTTGGTGGTGTCAGCCCGGCTCCCGGTGGGTGTGCTATGCAAGGTACGCCTGTGCTTAGTATGCCCACCCCCCCCCCCCCCACAAAAAAAACACCACACTTGCACACACTTTGGCCATGAGGTCTCCTAAAATAAAGGGAGGTGAAGGACCTACAGGGCTGGCTGGGTGGGCTACACTCCTTCATAGGGGGAGTCCCTCTGTCCCATCGGGCTCCCAAGTGTAGCAGGTGGGGTGAGTGGGAGGCCCCCCTCACACCCACCATTGCCACCGGGGGCATGGAGAAGGATGGCGATTGCAAGTCCAGCTCCTCTCTCTCGACTTCACGCACAAAATACACTTTAAAAAAGAAATTAAAGTAAAAAGTAACAAACCTGGGGAAAATGTTTATAACATTTTTAGAAGCAAAAAGGTTGTCATCTGGGGCCCTCTGGGAGCTTTCAAAATTATATTATATATATATATATGTTTAAAAAATAACCAAAAAATATATCATATGTTTTTTTTTTTTGATTTTTTTGTAAAGGTGGGGGGTTGTCATCTGGAGCCCTGGGATCTCCGGGCCACTGGGGACCAGGCCACTGGGGACCTCCAGACCCCTAAACCAAAACATTGGCCCTTTAATAACAAAAAATTTGGGGGGTTGCCACCCGGGGCCCTGGGGACCTCCAGACTGCAAAAAAATATTAAATTCCAAAAATTGGCCCTTTAATAAAAAATCCTACAAAAACCAACTAACAAATATATATACAAAAAAAAAAAGAGGGGGGTTACCATCTGGGGCGCTGGGGGGCCTCCAGGCATCTGGGCACCTCCGGACCCCCGGGCCCCTTACAGGTGTACAGGGCCGCCATCATGAATTTTGGGGCCCCTTACACAGCTTCAGGCATGGGCCCCCTGGAGCAGAGAACCGGGGGGGGGTGCTGCCGCATGAAATTGAGAAGCGGGGGGGGGGGTGGTGCCACAAATTGAGGAGCGGAGGGGCCCTTTACAAAAATTTTGACAGAAATAAGAAATAAAGAAAAATATATATAAAAAAGGGGGGTAGCCATCCGGGGCCCTGGGGACCTCTGTGCTCTTTATCAAATAAAAATACAAAAGAGAGAAAATACATATATATATATTTTTTAAATATAACATTTATCGAAAAAAAGTAAAAAAACAAGGGGGTAGCCTTCCAGGGCCCTGGGGACCTCTGGGCCCTTTCCTTAAAAAAAAAATAAACAAATATATTAAAAAAATATATATTTTTTTTTAAATATATATATTTTATTTAAAAAAAAGGGCTTGCCATCTGGGGCCCTTAGTGGCCTCCGGGCCCCTGGGGACCTTCGGAGCCCTTAAACAAAAAAAAAAAAAAAAAAATTTTTTTTTTTGTTTTAGGGTGGTTCCCATCCGGGCCCCTGGGGGCCCCTGGGGACCCCCGGGCGGTGTAATGCCTGTACCCCCCTAATGGCGGCCCTGCAGGTGTACTGCCTGTACCCCCTGATGGCGGCCCTGGGTGTAATGTCAGCATGTGAAAAATGACATTCTGAAGGAAAAAAGCCATTTAAAACTGACTCGCGGCAATAATGAATTGTCAGCTCCTGGAAATTGCAGGAGAATTCATTCATTAAAAACACCAAAAAAAAAGCGTGGGGGTCCCCCCAAATTCAATAACCAGACCCTTTAGGTCTGGTATGGATATTAAGGGGAACCCCGCCATCAATTTTTAAAAAAAATGACGTGGGGTTCCCCCCAAATATCCATAACCAGACCCTTCAGGTCTGGTGTGGAATTTAAGGGGAACTCCACTCCAAATAAAAAAAAAATGGCGTGGAGTCCCCCCTAAAATCCACACCAGACCCCTTATCCGAGCACGTTGACCTGGCCGGCCGCAGAAAAGAGGGGGGGACAGAGCGCGGCCCCCCCCCTCTCCTGAACCGCACCAGGCCACATGCCCTCAACATTGGGAGGGTGTTTTGGGGTGCCCCCCAAAACACCTTGTCCCCATGTTGATGAGGACAAGGGTCTCTTCCCCACAACCCTTGCCCGGTGGTTGTGGGGGTCTGCGGGCAGGAGGCTTATCGAAATCTGGAAGACCCCTTTAACAAAGGGGCCCCCCAGATCCCGGCCCCCCCCCTGTGTGAAAAGGTAATGGGGTACCTTGTACCTCTACCATTTCACGAGAAAAAAAATGTAAAGGGTTAAAAAAGACAAGAGCCGGTTTTTGACAAGTCCTTTATTATCTTCTTTCTTCTTTTCTTCGGGTTTCTTCTTCCTCCTCCTTCTTCTTCCTCTGCTTCTGTCTTGGGTCTTCTATTCCCGCATCTTGCCCGGCGTGTTCTTCCATCTTCTTCCGCTGTTCTTCTCGTCCGCATCTTCTCCTTCTTCTTCTTCTTCGCCGGAGCGGCCGCTTCCAATTGAAATCCCCGCTGTCTGCCGGACCACGCCCCCCCCTCTGACGCCTCGGGCAAGCTCTTAGGAGTGTGCTGCCAGTGCGTCAGAGGGGGGCGTGGTCACATGTCAGAGGGCGGCCAATTCAATTTGAAGCTCGTGCGCGGCTTTTTCTTTGCCAGAGTCGCCGCTTCCAATTGAATTGCCCGCTTTCTGGAACATGTGACCACGCCCCCCTCTGACGCACTGGCACCACACGGGGACTTTCCTAAGAGCTTGCCCGTGGCGTCAGAGGGGGGGCGTGGTCCGGCAGACAGCGGGGATTTCAATTGGAAGCGGCCGCTCCGGCGAAGAAGAAGAAGGAGAAGATGCGGACGAGAAGGACAGCGGAAGAAGATGGAAGAACACGCCGGGCAAGATGCGGGAATAGAAGACCCAAGACAGAAGCAGAGGAAGAAGAAGGAGGAGGAAGAAGAAACCCGAAGGAAAGAAGAAAGAAGATAATAAAGGACTTGTCAAAAACCGGCTCTTGTCTTTTTTTACACTGACACTTTTTTTTTCTCGTGAAATGGTAGAGGTACAAGGTACCCCATTACCATTTCACACAGGGGGGGGGTGTGATCTGGGGGGACCCTTTGTTAAAGGGGTCTTCCAGATTTCGATAAGCCTCCTGCCCGCAGACCCCCACAACCACCGGGCAAGGGTTGTGGGGAAGAGACCCTTGTCCTCATCAACATGGGGACAAGGTGTTTTGGGGGGCACCCCAAAACACCCTCCCAATGTTGAGGGCATGTGGCCTGGTGCGGTTCAGGAGAGGGGGGGGGCCGCGCTCTGTCCCCCCCTCTTTTCTGCGGCCGGCCAGGTCAACGTGCTCGGATAAGGGGTCTGGTGTGGATTTTAGGGGGGACTCCACACCATTTTTTTTTTAATTTGGGGTGGAGTTCCCCTTAAATTCCACACCAGACCTGAAGGGTCTGGTTATGGATATTTGGGGGGACCCCCACGTCATTTTTTTTTAAATTGACGGCGGGGTTCCCCTTAATATCCATATCAGACCTAAAGGGTCTGGTTATTGAATTTGGGGGGACCCCCACGCTTTTTGTTTTCGTTTTTTTATGAATGAATTCTCCTGCAATTTCCAGGAGCTGACAATTCATTATTGCCGCGAGTCAGTTTTAAATGGCTTTTTTTTTTTTTATTTGTTTTTTTCAGAATGTCATTTTGTGCAAAGACATATTTCTAACCGCAGGAAAAGTGCACTTTATTCACCTGCTGACATTCCCCCCCCCCCCATGGTACGAATTTTAAAATAATTATTCAAATGACGTGGGGGTCCCCCCAAATTCAATAACCAGACCCTTCAGGTCTGATATGGATATTAAGTGGAACCCCGCCATCAATTTTTTAAAAAAATGACGTGGGGGTCCCCCCAAATATCCATAACCAGACCCTTCGGGTCTGGTGTGGAATTTAAGGGGAACTCCACCCCAAATTAAAAAAAAAATGGCGTGGAGTCCCCCCTAAAATCCACACCAGACCCCTTATCCGAGCACGTTGACCTGGCCGGCCGCAGAAAAGAGGGGGGGACAGAGCGCGGCCCCCCCCCTCTCCTGAACCGCACCAGGCCACATGCCCTCAACATTGGGAGGGTGTTTTGGGGTGCCCCCCAAAACACCTTGTCCCCATGTTGATGAGGACAAGGGTCTCTTCCCCACAACCCTTGCCCGGTGGTTGTGGGGGTCTGCGGGCAGGAGGCTTATCGAAATCTGGAAGACCCCTTTTACAAAGGGGCCCCCCAGATCCCGGCCCCCCCCCTGTGTGAAATGGTAATGGGGTACCTTGTACCTCTACCATTTCACGAGAAAAAAAAAAGTGTCAGTGTCACTGTAAAAAAAGACAAGAGCCGGTTTTTGACAAGTCCTTTATTATCTTCTTTCTTCTTTCCTTCGGGTTTCTTCCTCCTCCTCCTTCTTCTTCCTCTGCTTCTGTCATGGGTCTTCTATTCCCGCATCTTGCCCGGCGTATTCTTCCATCTTCTGTTCCTCCCGCTGTCCTTCTCGTCCGCATCTTCTCCTTCTTCTTCTTCTTTGCCGGAGGCGCCGCTTCCAATTGAAATCCCCGCTGTCTGCCGGACCACGCCCCCCCCCTCTGACGCCACGGGCAAGCTCTTAGGAGTGTGCTGCCAGTGCGTCAGAGGGGGGCGTGGTCACATGTCAGAGGGCGGCCAATTCAATTCGAAGCTCGTGCGCGGCTTTTTCTTTGCCAGAGTCGCCGCTTCCAATTGAATTGCCCGCTTTCTGGACATGTGACCACGCCCCCCTCTGACGCACTGGCACCACACGGGGACTTTCCTAAGAGCTTGCCCGTGGCGTCAGAGGGGGGGGCGTGGTCCGGCAGACAGCGGGGATTTCAATTGGAAGCGGCCGCTCCGGCGAAGAAGAAGAAGGAGAAGATGCGGACGAGAAGGACAGCGGAAGAAGATGGAAGAACACGCCGGGCAAGATGCGGGAATAGAAGACCCAAGACAGAAGCAGAGGAAGAAGAAGGAGGAGGAAGAAGAAACCCGAAGGAAAGAAGAAAGAAGATAATAAAGGACTTGTCCAAAACCGGCTCTTGTCTTTTTTAACCCTTTACATTTTTTTTACTCGTGAAATGGTAGAGGTACAAGGTACCCCATTACCATTTCACACAGGGGGGGGGGCGGGATCTGGGGGGCCCCTTTGTTAAAGGGGTCTTCCAGATTTCGATAAGCCTTCCGCCCGCAGACCCCCACAACCACCGGGCAAGGGTTGTGGGGAAGAGACCCTTGTCCTCATCAACATGGGGACAAGGTGTTTTGGGGGGCACCCCAAAACACCCTCCCAATGTTGAGGGCATGTGGGCTGGTGCGGTTCAGGAGAGGGGGGGGGCCGCGCTCTGTCCCCCCCTCTTTTCTGCGGCCGGCCAGGTCAACGTGCTCGGATAAGGGGTCTGGTGTGGATTTTAGGGGGGACTCCACGCCATTTTTTTTTTTTTGGGGTGGAGTTCCCCTTAAATTCCACACCAGACCTGAAGGGTCTGGTTATGGATATTTGGGGGGAACCCCACGTCATTTTTTTTTTAAATTGATGGCGGGGTTCCCCTTAATATCCATATCAGACCTGAAGGGTCTGGTTATTGAATTTGGGGGGACCCCCACGTCATTTGAATAATTATTTTAAAATTCGTACCATGGGGGGGGGGGGGATGTCAGCAGGTGAATAAAGTGCACTTTTCCTGCGGTTAGAAATATGTCTTTGCACAAAATGACATTCTGAAAAAAAAAAAAAAAAAAAAAAGCCATTTAAAACTGACTCGCGGCAATAATGAATTGTCAGCTCTTGGAAATTGCAGGAGAATTCATTCATAAAAAAACGAAAACAAAAAGCGTGGGGGTCCCCCCAAATTCAATAACCAGACCCTTTAGGTCTGATATGGATATTAAGGGGAACCCCGCCGTCAATTTATTAAAAAAATGACGTGGGGTTCCCCCCAAATATCCATAACCAGACCCTTCGGGTCTGGTGTGGAATTTAAGGGGAACTCCACCCCAAAAAAAAAAAAAATGGCGTGGAGTCCCCCCTAAAATCCACACCAGACCCCTTATCCGAGCACGTTGACCTGGCCGGCCGCAGAAAAGAGGGGGGGACAGAGCGCGGCCCCCCCCCCTCTCCTGAACCGCACCAGGCCACATGCCCTCAACATTGGGAGGGTGTTTTGGGGTGCCCCCCAAAACACCTTGTCCCCATGTTGATGAGGACAAGGGTCTCTTCCCCACAACCCTTGCCCGGTGGTTGTGGGGGTCTGCGGGCAGGAGGCTTATCGAAATCTGGAAGACCCCTTTAACAAAGGGGCCCCCCAGATCCCGGCCCCCCCCCTGTGTGAAATGGTAATGGGGTACCTTGTACCTCTACCATTTCACGAGAAAAAAAATGTAAAGGGTTAAAAAAGACAAGAGCCGGTTTTTGACAAGTCCTTTATTATCTTCTTTCTTCTTTCCTTCGGGTTTCTTCTTCCTCCATCTTCTTCTTCTTCTGCTTCTGTCTTGGGTCTTCTATTCCCGCATCTTGACTGGCGTGTTCTTCCATCTTCTTCCGCTGTCCTTCTCGTCCGCATCTTCTCCTTCTTCTTCTTCTTCGCCGGAGCGGCCGCTTCCAATCGAAATCCCCGCTGTCTGCCGGACCACGCCCCCCCTCTGACGCCACGGGCAAGCTCTTAGGAAAGTCCCCGTGTGGTGCCTGTGCGTCAGAGGGGGGCGTGGTCACATGTTTCAGAAAGCGGGCAATTCAATTGGAAGCGGCGACTCTGGCAAAGAAAAAGCCGCGCACGAGCTTCAAATTGAATTGGCCGCCCTCTGACATGTGACCACGCCCCCCTCGGACGCACTTGCAGCACACTCCTAAGAGCTTGCCTGAGGCGTCAGAGGGGGGGGCGTGGTCCGGCAGACAGCGGGGATTTCAATTGGAAGCGGCGCCTCCGGCGAAGAAGAAGAAGGAGAAGAAGATGCGGACGAGAAGGACAGCGGGAGGAACAGAAGATGGAAGAACACACCGGGCAAGATGCGGGAATAGAAGACCCAAGACAGAAGCAGAGGAAGAAGAAGGAGGAGGAAGAAGAAACCCGAAGAAAAGAAGAAAGAAGATAATAAAGGACTTGTCAAAAACCGGCTCTTGTCTTTTTTAACCCTTTACATTTTTTTTCTCGTGAAATGGTAGAGGTACAAGGTACCCCATTACCATTTCACACAGGGGGGGGGCCGGGATCTGGGGGGCCCCTTTGTTAAAGGGGTCTTCCAGATTTCGATAAGCCTCCTGCCCGCAGACCCCCACAACCACCGGGCAAGGGTTGTGGGGAAGAGACCCTTGTCCTCATCAACATGGGGACAAGGTGTTTTGGGGGGCACCCCAAAACACCCTCCCAATGTTGAGGGCATGTGGCCTGGTGCGGTTCAGGAGAGGGGGGGGGCCGCGCTCTGTCCCCCCCTCTTTTCTGCGGCCGGCCAGGTCAACGTGCTCGGAAAAGGGGTCTGGTGTGGATTTTAGGGGGGACTCCACGCCATTTTTTTTTTAATTTGGAGTGGAGTTCCCCTTAAATTCCACACCAGACCCGAAGGGTCTGGTTATGGATATTTGGGGGGAACCCCACGTCATTTTTTTTTTAAATTGACGGCGGGGTTCCCCTTAATATCCATACCAGACCTAAAGGGTCTGGTTATTGAATTTGGGGGGACCCCCACGCTTTTTTTTCTCCTTTTTTTAATGAATGAATTCTCCTGCAATTGCCGGGAGCCGACAATTCATTATAGCCGCGAGTCAGTTTTAAATGGCTTTTTTGCTTTGAAAAATGACATTTTGTGCAGAGACCGTTCTAACCACGGGAAACATGCGCTTTTTCACATGCTGACATTAGAGACCCCCATGCTACGAAATTTAAAGGAAAATTACACTTTTATTATTGCACTTTTAGCATTATTAAAATCACTGCTCCCGAAAAAACGGCCGTTTTAAAAAATAAAAAAAGCATTGGTACATGTCCCCTGGGGCAGGACTGAGGTCCCCAAACACTTTTTAGGACAAAACTTGCAGATTAGCCTTTAAAATTCACTATTAAGATTTTCCCCCATAGACTTATACAGGGAGTTCGGCGGCGGCTTTAGTTATCAATCACATCGCGCTGCTGCTGCCGCCGGTTCATGCGCCTAATTAGGGATTCATCCAGCGCACTAATTAAGGCATGTACCGGCGCAGCGCAGATTCATTAGTAAATCAGCCCCAGTGTGTCCACTTATTGTGACTGAGTGTAAAGTGTTACTATAGTATAGTGTGTCAGTATACTGTAGTGTGAGTATAGTGTGGCAGTATAATCAGTGTAGTGTGTTAGTGTAGTATAGTGTTTAACACAGCATTATATAACATTTAGTGCAGTATACAATGCTTTATACCCTTTTTTTGTGGTTGCCGCATGTATTTTTTTCTTTTTTTTGTCCCCTGCCTGCCCTCTTTTTTTTTTTAATTGTCAGCCACAGTTTTCCTGACTGCGATGCTGGTGTTCCCCCTTTTTAATTTATTTTTCTTTCTTTTTTACATTTCTGTCAGCGTCAGTCCTCAATTCAACACCACTTTTCATTAAATAAAATGCATCCAATCACACATGTCCACAGCAGAGCGCATTATTCAGACTTATTCTGCCTCTAGAAGACACCACCAACATATGCAAAGACCAAATTTTCCACAACTGTTTGACAGGGACATCAAATTTTAATTTTTTCCAGCTAAGCCAATTCTTGCTTTTATCAATAGTACCTCTATAGGGTTACACTCTGAAAGCAAGGTCCATCAAGACATGATTGAGTGAGTTTGGGTTGGAGGAACTTGACTGGCCCGCACAGAGTGCTGACCTCAACCTGATAGAACACTTTTGGGATGAATTAGAGTGGAGACTGCAGGCCAGGCCTTCTAGTCCAACATCAGTGCCTGACCACACAAATGCGCTTCTGAAAGAATGGTCAAACATTCCCATAAACACACTCCTAAACCTTGTGGCCAGCCTTCCCAGAGGAGTTGAAGCTGTTATAGCTGCAAAGTGTGGGCCAACTAAATATTGAACCCTACGAACTAAGACCGGGATGCCATTAAAGTTCATGTGTGGGTAATGGCAGGTGTCTCAATACTTTTGGTAATATAGTTTGTGTATATATATTTATACAGTATATATATATATATATATATATATATATATATATATAGTTACAGTGCTATGCCCTGCCACAGTGTTAAAGGTGTTTTGTGTCACCCAGAATTCTCAGTCAGGCAGGTTGAGGAGCCCCAGGGTGCTTGTTTCATTCGGAGGTAACTGTTTTTTTGTTTCCCCAGTGGTTGGTAAAATACAGTTTGGGACCTGGATTTGGGACAGAGGAAATCTCTAATCATAGAACCAGCTTTTACAGACAATCAGCACACTGATGGTGGAGGTGTTTATACCTGTTATATTCTATGACCTGACAGTAGATCAGGGCTTGAGCTAAACATCCCCCAAACATCATAATATCTATACTCACACCCACACACCAACCCACTCATTTTTTCTCATATATAGTAGAATATATCAAATATATTCTACTATTACCTGACATTTTGGCCTACCCTACCTACTCATTCTGTGTGGGCTAATTGACAAAATGTGTGAGGGCCGACTATTTTGCCTGACATTCTTTGAACCATTAAAAGTCGGTCTAAGTGTGTTCGTCCGAGCACTAATACACTGCCCAACAAGAATTTTCTTGCCTTTGTGGCTGTGTGTGGTGAAGAGATGAGGTTGGGCGGGTTATTTGGATATATATATATATATATATATATATATATATATATATATATATATATATATATATAATCTTTTGTGGCCCCAACGAATCCCTGAGTGGCACTCAGGACTAAGGATGAGCTTGGGCGTGTTATTGTGATATACCGTATTTATCTGCACCTTCACTTTAAAAGAAAAAGTATTAAATAAAGAAGCAAAATAAGGGTCAGTGCCCATCAATGCAGTCTATTCAGTGCCCATATGCAGCCTCACCATTACCATGAATGCAGCCTTTCCATTGCCATGAATGCAGCCTCACCATTGCCATCAGTGCAACCTGATCGATGCCCATCTTCAGCCTCGAAGGAGACAGGGGGGGACAGGGGTGGCGGGAAGAGCGCCAACAGATTACATACAGGAGAATCTCCTTTTTACAAAGCAGCCTTTTTAATACAATGTCCCTCCTCCTATGATAGACAGAGGAGTCGCCCAATGGCAGCCCAGGAGATGGGAATTCCTATTACAGATGCCGCTGAGTAAACAGGAGATTATCCTGTATGCAATTTGACGGCACTCATTCCCCCCTCCCTGTCCCCTCTGAGGCAGCGCTGATAAATACAGTATATATCCAAATGACCAGGGGGGCCGCGGGCTGGACTTTGGACATGCCTGGGGTAGAGGAAAATAAAAGTATTTTATGAGATCTATAACTCCCCTGGCAATTGGTGCTCCCCGTACTCCAACAGTGGCGTCATCATGTCCCAAGCAGTGGATTTGGACTCTGCATTGGTCTGAAAATGTCAGGACCTTAGACCATCGGCATATGGAGGAGAGGATGCTGGGACTGGTCTAGTGGTATGGAGAAATGGAGGAGTATGTTGGTGGGGCTTGTTAGGCCCCTTTCACACGGGCTGTCCGATTAAGTCTGCCTGTCAGTTTTTCAGGCGGATCTGATTGGACCACCCATTCACCCCTATGGAGAGGCAGATGTCAGTGGATACATGTCCGCTGACACCGCTGCCATCCAATCCGATACTTTCTGCCAAATCCAGACGGATTGAGGTCCTATTTTCCATCCATCTGGCGGATGAGATAGAATGAAATCAGATAGGCGGTCCATTTTCATCCGATCTGCCTATAGAGGAGATCGGAACTCTGTTCATCCCATCTGTTATCCGGCTGCTCAGCTCCCGATCTCCCGATGCCTGCTGAGCAAGTGGAGTCTGTCAAGCGGATCTTCCCCACGTGAAAGGGGCCTTAGTTGGTGCCTGATATGGAAAAAAGGCACATGAAAATCAAGTAAGGTGTCACAATTATTATTTGTTTAGATGAAGGTAACAAATACCATGTAGAGAACAGTGACAACAGTTCCACTTAACAGTTCCACCTCTATGGTCAGAGCCCGCGCCACCAGAAGGCAGCACAAGCAGCTTCCTTGGGGCGCCGGGCTAGGGGGTACACCCCCCCCCCCAACACGCCATGTCTAGGACCCAAGCTCTATTCCCCTACCATTCCCCTGTTCCCCCATTCACTCACGGTCATCCGCAGTATTTTGCTCTCCGCTCCTTCATAACCCGGCCTCCTCTCTCAGCCTCGGTATGTAGCACTGTCCACACATGTGCAGGCCGGCGCTGTATGCAGGGGGCCGCCATTGCCAATCTTCGCTTCTTGTAATTCTAGTTCTCACCAGACAGGTACAGGTGCAGCTACACTTAGGCCTCGTCTGCTAGACCGTCCCAGCAGACAGATTTGATCGTGTGTACGGGCGAGCCGACGGATTTGGCCACCCGACAGATTTCAAAGCATGCTTTGAAATCTATCGGGTGGGAATCCGTCCGCCCGACATGTCTGCTGGTTAGTACACTTACCAGCAGACATGTCGTCTCGCACCACCGCCGAATGGATTTGGCGCATGCGCGGAAGTGTTTTACTTCCTGGTACGGTGACGTGGCGGCGTCAACGCTGGCGGGGATTTTGGTTTGCTCGTGTGTACACGCGAGCAAACCAAAATCCTATCAGACAGATTTGTTCAAATCGGTCGGTCCGACCGATTTGAACAAATAGATTGCCTCGTGTGTACAAGGCCTTACACTTTCCTCCCTGACAATCTTTTCCCCTCTCTTCTTTGTCATTATGTACAGATCCAGCACCACTGGTGGGCTCTAGCTGTAGGTGGGGGATTTTATGTTATGATGTGGATTCGGTCCCTGTTCTATCCACTTCGTAACTGTGTGCCAACTGCAGCAGGTACATTAGCATTGCCTTCACCCAAGATGGCTGCTGAACCTTTGCTCCCCTAAAAACACAGACGTAGGCTGCAGAGGAACAGTGTTCCTTTCATTCCCCGCTCCCTCTGTACAGCAGTCATCAACACAAAGCCACCTACAGAGGGTAAACTGCACCTGCCTACAGGTGGATCTTCTTATCTATGTTCGTTAGACCTAAACAGGCAATTACCCTAAAGCCTCGTACACACGACCGGTTTTCCCGACAGGAAAACTGCCAGAAGAGCATTTGGCCAGGAATCCCGGCCGTGTGTACAGGGCATCACAGTGCAGGCGTAGTTCCACTGCAAGGGATAACTTTTTAAGTCAGTGATACACTGAATTCTAATGTGTCAAAGCATTTCAAAATTCAGCAAAAAAGTACAAAAGTAAAGGAAACACAATGCTAAATTGCAATAATGTATAGAAAGATGTTATAAAAAGAAGATTAAATATGAATGCTAACATTCAGATTTGTTATTTATGTATGGTATCAATCCAACATTAAAAACGTTTACTTCTCAAAAATGTAACCCTGTTTAGCCGTTACAGTGACAATCATTCAACACTAGAAAGAAAAACTTTGCACTTGGTCGACTTTTAGCCCGTTAGAAACTCCCTGATTGCAATGACCCAATAATTTAGCTTAAACCACATGCTCATCAATTTATATTTTGCATACAGAGAAAGGAAAACTATGATCACCTGAGATCACCTACATTATATATTTTCAGATATGTGACTAGTGCAGAGCATAAGGTCCCTGCTTGCTGTGCACCAAGGATGTGGTCATTGGGGCCGTCACACACTTAAACAGCAAACTGAGAACACATTAAGCATTTCCTTCCTTAGAACAAACAAAGTTTCCATTTCTTTATTCTGAAACTGACATAACTAAAATGTAGCACCTATTTATCTATCTGAAATTACTAAAATGTAGTATCTATCTATCTATCTATCTATCTATCTATCTATCTATCTATCTATCTATCTATCTATCTATCTATCCTATATTTTTACGTGGCCATCATCCACAGCTGGGTTACCCCCTAACTATTCAGGTTGCAGGGTGTTCCCCCTTTAATCAGCCCAAACCACTTAAAGTAGTGTGCACAAATGGCGGCTTTAGGCCTTCTTTTACCATCCTCCTGGTCACGATACAGTTAACCCTTTACTGTCAGGAGTAGTCACATACATTGGCTCATGTCTGACACATGGTTCAGATATAAACTCTAGTAATCCAGCTAACCATCCTGGGCCCATGAGACGTGGAGACCAGGGGGCAGTTGATGTATGCTACATGAGGGGGTTCTCGCTTACTGTTTTTTTTTTTTAAACGTTGTTTATTGATTTTCAACCAGTACAATCTCCACATGGCACATACGTCATTACAACACCGGTTGAAAATGAAACACATAACATTTATACCAACTGGATTGACCTTGCATTAGAAACAAAACCCATCACATCCCACACATACAACATTCATAGCCACTCACACACACACATCCCTCCTGGCCCTCACCTCCGCCCCAGACTTTACCTGTGCCCCCCCCCCACCACCCTCCAAACACTCTACGGTTTACCACATCTTCACATAATCCCCCCATACACGGCCCCTCATGGCTGAGAGAGTGGGGCATCCTTCCAAAAGGAGTCCTCAATATCCAGCCAGGGTTGCCAGATTTTATAAAACTTTTTGGGGCAGGCCCTGCTTTTGTATACACATTTGAATATGGGTAGGACCTTATTCACCATACGATATAACATTTGAACAGTAGGGGCGGAAGCACTCTTCCAATGTAGTAATAACAGTTTCCTGGCATAGAAAAGGATTATGCGAACCAGAGTCCGAGCATGAGCCTTGGAAACAAATTCATTGAGCACCCCCAGCAGTCCAACCTCCGGGGTGAAAGGTAGAGAAAAATGTAGGTTGTCCTTAAAAAAAGAAAACAAGTCCATCCAATATGACATTACATTAGGGCATAACCAGAACATGTGTATGCAATCGGCCTCAGTGGAGCCGCACCTAGGGCAGTTAGCAACAGAAATCAGACCCATTCGGGCCAACCTGGCGGGAGTATAGTGCAACTGGTGGATAAACTTAAACTGAACATATTGATCGTTAGTCCCAATAAGATCAAGGAAGCAGACCTCCGAGGCCTCCTCCCACCCCTCCTCGGACAGCCCCGGAATGTCCACCTCCCATTTCCGCTGAGCTGTCACAAAGGGTTTAACCCCCGCCGATTGGAGACGTGAGTAAAATGTTGTGACCAGCTTCCCCAGATCGGTGTATGACATGGGTGCCTCAAGAGGCGATTCGCCAAGCTCCTGGGACAGACCCTCAAATTGTGTCCGTATTGCATGACGGAGTGACATAACGACGTGCAGAAAAAAATGAAGTTCAATGCTTCCAAGCATGCGTCGACTTGATTCTGAGCATGCGCGGGTTTTGAACCGATGCTTTTGCGTACTAACCATCGGTTTTGACTGATCCGTAGGCGTCCATCGGTCTGATTTTAAAACATGTTCTACATTTTTGGACTGAAGGACAACAGACTGATGGGGCGTACACACGGTCGGTTTGGACCGATGAAACTGAACTTCAGTCCGTTTTCATCGGTTTGGACTGATCGTGTGTTTGCGGCCTAATTGGTGAAGTGTCTATACAGCCAATACCTAGGTAATGGAGTGAGTTTTGTGTTTCGCTAGTACAAGCCTGGTCAATGCCAGATTTGGTTGTGATGGAGGAAAAGGATCCCCCCCGTCTAACAGTAAGCGAGAATGCACTAATAGAGATGTCTCGGCTGTCTTTACTTTGCAGAGGGGCAACAGGCAGGGCTGCCCGCTCTCGTCACTCCTGTTCGCCCTGGCCATTGAGCCTTTGGCTCTGGCGGTGCGGCAGACGGCGGTGGTGCGGGGCATCTGTTATGGTGCCCTCTCTGAAAAGATCTCTCTATATGCGGATGACGCCCTGATTTACCTGGATGGCACGGAGCGGTCTGTGAACCGATGAAACTGAACTTCAGTCCGTTTCCATCAGTTGGGACTGATCGTGTGTACAAGGCCTTAGATACTACAGTAATACATAGTAGCGTCTAGTAGTTGCAATAAAGCCTTTTTCCTTGCATAGGTTTGCAAATAGATCAGAACAGTCCAAATAGTAGCAATATTACTTCCAAAATATTGGCTTGAAATAGTTAGATCTTGGCATTAGGTAGCTTGTGGCTTTCAGCTAGAAAGGGTTTCTTTGTTGTAACTCCTCACTTAATTGGGCCAGGGAAGAACAAGTGGACACACAAACTTCTCACTGTATTGCAGATTACTGCTGCAGCCTCTCTGCCTTTATATCCTTTCTCCTCATTCGTCCTTTGTGAGCCTCTGGAGACCTTCTCCAGCCCTAGTACTACAACACAATTACATTACAATAAAAAATATATATAAACTCCATGCAGGGGGCATCCAATAGCTTATTTAAATACCTGCCTCCCCAGCACCATATATTCATATTTCCTCATTTCTTCTGCCACTCTATTCTCCATCTAAATATGGAGGGGTATGTGGCTGACTCCCTGTGATAGCTCTGCAGACACCCACCATGTCCTTAACAGCCAGTTCCATAACCCAGTTCCATTAATTTACTAGCTGGGAATCCCCGGCCAAGTAAACAAAAGGACAGTGATAGTGCTGACATCACTGACCAAATATGGCCACATGGTATCGCCAGAGAAGCCCCTACCATTTGTTTACATTTAGTGGTACTGAATGCCGTGAATGGCAATAGATTTACATAGAGAAAGGGATATCACTACTCCAGGCAGGTCAAACAAAGGTAAAAGCCTCTCCTCCAGATTAGAAGCCCAAGGTGCTGGCAATGCATGTAACAATGCAAATGGGAAGACATTCTGGACAGCCGCACTCCAAAAAAAGTTTTTGTCATTATTATTGTAAAAAAAAGTTATTAAAAAATACATGCCACAGCAGATCTGAACAGACAGAAGAGCTGGTGCGATTTACACTAACAAACAGTGATTAGTCTTAGCTATGACTAGACACAATTTTTTTTTAACAAAATATGCTGCTGGATCTAAAGTGTACAAGTGCACAAAAATTGAATAAGAATAAATAATGATCAGCATAACTTCTTGATTTTCCTAAAACTCAATCAATAACTCAAATAGCGTATAATAATAAAGATGTAAATAAAATGTCCACACTTTCCCAAAATCCAAAAGCAATGGTTCTTCTAAGTGGTGCAAAAACAAAAAACAAAAAACACATATAAATCTTAAAAATTTGATAAAAAATTTCCAAGCAATGTGTCAAAGAATTCTTCTGTGCTTAATCGTCGTGATTGTGCTCCTTAACCCCTTCAATACAGGGCTTTTATACCCACCTCAATACCGGGCCTATTCTGGGACTTCTCTCCTACATGTACAAATCATCATCTTTTTTTTGCTAAAAAATTACTCAAAACCCCCAAACATTATGCAGACACCCTAGGGAATAAAATTATGGTCATTGCAATGTTTTATCCCACACGGTATTTGCGCAATGATGTTTTTTTTTGACCGAAGGATAACTGACCGATGGGGCCCACACACGATCAGTTTGGACCGATGAAAGCTTCAGTCCTGACAGGCCAAAATATGAAAGGCATTCAAAACGTTGGTGGAAGAAAATTAATTGTTTTAAAAAATAAATAAGCAAGTATTTTATAATATGTTTATAGTGGAGTAAACTTGTACTTATGTGTTTGTATCATCTATGAACAAGTAATATTTTATTTAATTTAATTTAGCTCAAAAGTGCTGTAGGTGTCAAACCATCATTTGCAAATGTCCCACAAAACCAGGCATGTTCAGAACATCCTTAGTGTCCACACACAGTGTAAATTAGAATGTTCTGCAATTCACACTGTTGCTCAAGCTAGTGCACATTGTTTGCTTCAACTGCATTACTTATATACCAATGTTGTGACCAAGTTGTGAAGCATTATTATATTTGCCACACTGTATGTGCTTTCAAGTTTACTGAGATACTGATAAACACTCATCTACACTTTTGGTTTTAACTGACAGGGTGACTTTATCTGACAGTACAAAGATTACGCAAAGGTTCACCAGTGAGGAACCATAAAGTCTGTACTGTCACCATTACCTTTAGATAAACTCACTAAATTAGGCATTTCCTTTTTTAACTAGGCAACCTTAAATGACTAACAATGCATGTAGCTCTATGTGAGTAAGATAACCCTGAAAGAAAGATAAGCTAACTTTTCAGGAACTCTACAAGAACAAACACCTATTTTGGTTTGCTTTGCAAAAGTATGTTCCCTCGCTTCTCATTTTTATAATAGTTTTCAGTTCCTTTCTGTGTCTTAGTTTGTTTCCTCTTCATAGTGGACTCTTTTTTATAAACTATTCACCAAGAGCTAGAAATATATTCAATAAGACATATGGAAATAAAAACATTAAGTGAAAGTAACCAACAGCATAACATTTTTCCAGCCACTATGACTCTCCATTGTGGCTGAAATGGGAAAATGGTTGTAACAAGAAAAACTATATTCTCACTGACTTCTTGTATCCTTATTTTAGTGAGGAGGGAACTTCTTAGTCACCCCACAGCTAACTTTACAAGCTGCTAGGGTTATGCCCTGTACACACGATCAGAGTTTCTTTTTTTTTTTCACGTCAGACTCCACCATTGGAAGTTGCGAGACTCGCTAACGGTTGAGTTGCTTCTTACGTCTCTTCTATGGTATCGCATCATTCGTGATTTATAGACTTTATTTATTTTACCTCTTTTTTTTTTTTTGACGTAGTGAAAAATGTAGGCGTAACTTCACACTTTTATTATTACTCAAACAAAAAACCCACTTCGAAAAAGTGTTCAATTTCCATGTTGGAACCTTTTTTTTTCCCCCTTGCCCCCCCCATCCACCCTTCCCCCCAACTACCTCTCGGATTGCTCCACCAACCGCTTAAGTTTCTTAAGTCACCCTTCGCTGTTCCCTATAGATCATTTTGCCCTGAGGTTTTCCGCGTAACTCCAAGTTTTCTTAAATGCCAACCAGTGTGACTATTTTTCCTTTGTAACCATGCTTCCTTCCTCAATACTATCCCTTGTCCCTTCCATTCGATATATCTCTTCTACTGAATCTATCCACTCCCAAATTGAGGGACAGTCAGCCTCCTGCCATTTCTTAGGGATTAGCCTCTTAGCTGCGTTAAGTAGGTGGGGAACCAAAGATGTTATGTAGGATTTGGCCGATTCATCACTTTTGTGAAACAGCACAATCCATGGGTCGTATTTGATCTCCTTTCCTGGTATATCTTTTATGTACTCCAATATTTTTTCCCAAAATGTTTTCACTTTTGGGCATGACCACCACAGATGTGCCATTGTTCCCGTGGCCCTGTAGCCCCGCCAGCAGTCTGCCGATTGTCCCTCTTTATATTTACTTACTTTGTCCGGGGTTGTGTACCATGTCGCTATGCATTTATAATTCATTTCTGCTGTTCTGCTGTCTACGGCCGAAGAATGGGTCAGCTTCAAAATGTTATTTATTGTGTGATTATCTTTTTGTGATCCTAGTTCCCGTTCCCATTTCTCAATGAACGGAGGAGTCTCCAGCCCATCCACTATCAACATTACTTTATACAGTCCAGAGATTATGCTTTTACTTTTTTCTGAGGCACATAGGCACTCCAACTCTGTAAGCTGTTCTCCGGTCCTTAATGGCTGGGGTAGTTTCTGTACAAAGTGGACCAGCTGTTGATATCTCCATTCATTGATTTTCATTAAATCCTCATTTTATCTTAATAATTGTAGTGATTTAAGTTTCCCATTGTCTAAATATATCCCTTAACTGTGCTTTGTTTTTATGATCCAATTCCCTCCCACTGATTTTTTCCCAGGTGCGAAATACTCATTGTCTTTTAACCTAATGAGAGGTGAATTATATTCTTTATCTATTTTTATGTGTAGAAAGTCCCAACTTTTTAGCGCCTTACACGTTATTTTGTGTATATTCTCAATTAATACTCTGTGCTGTGGTGGGTTCCATATTATAGTGCCTAAGTTAGCTTTAGCTAGTGCATTCTCTACCTTCACCCATCTATTTTCCTTGTTTTCTCTAGCCCACGCGATGACCCTAGACAGTACCACACAATCAGAGTTTCTGTCGGAATAAACTCCAACGGGTTTTTCCGGCGGAATTCTGTTCAAGCTGTCTTGCATACATACTGTCACACCAAATACCGACTGTCAAGAACGCGGTGACGTACAACAATACGACGAGCCTAGAAAAATTAAGTTCAATGCTTCTGAGCATGTGAGAAATGTTTCTGCACTATTTATCTTTCTAAAAGTGTTTCCCAGTGCTAAAACTTTCAACCAGTTTCTAAATTGTTGCATTTGTAAATTCCAAAAAGCCAGTATAAAGAAATAACAGTTGTAAAAAAGCACCTGTGGGTCTAACTAATCTTTCTGTTTTGTATAATTCTCCTTTTAGCGGGCGTGACAAGGTTCTATGCCTACATACTTTTGCTAACATGTGTCCCTTGTTCCCATCTCAAAAAGTTGGAAGGTAAGTCATATGGCTTGTCAATTTTATTTTAGGCTCCAACTCTGACTAAGGGGATCTGCTGTACTGAGAATTTAGCAGCAGCAGTCCCAACCATAACTTCCGAAAGGTCCGTAGCACACTTCAACCCGTAGGCGTAGAAGGGAGCCACACTACTTTAGTACACATGAGCAAGGCCTTGCATTTTCCTGTGGTCTCAGGTCTGGTCCCTTATTTACTCCTGCACCACAAAGAGGACTATATTGTGGTAGCCTTACCATCCTAATGAGTGCAACAGGGCCTTCTCTGACTACTCCATTACCAGGATTTCTATCTCCTGGCAGAAATCTATTCTAAGTGTGGTGAGAGTGGCTAGTGATTTGGTGCAGAAAAGTACTTGGCACTTTAGCCGTGGGTCTCCTGTGGCACTCACTTGTCCATAAAGTTGACAGAAGATTTACCCATGTGGCATAGATGAATTAACCAGGCTGGAAATAAGTGTGGTAAATACTGCTACTACTACCACTGCTACTACTCTACACTAGCTTCTGCGATCTGTGTTAAGTGGATGCCCTGCTGCACATATGGGGAGGGTTAATCAGCACGAACACCACTTAGGGAACATTCAAAATGTTCTCAATGAATATAAATTGGTCTCTACTTAGATGAAGTAGAGATCATAATGTCACTGAACTTTGGTCTTTGCACATGATAATTAGGGATGAGCTTCGCGTTCGATACAAATGTATGTTCGACTCGAACATTGTCTGTTCGTACGTACGAAATTCAAACAAAAGCGGTCGTTCACGCCAAATTCGAGTGACGCAAAATGGCCCATATTCACTGCGGCATTGTGCGCTGATGATTGGCCAAGCATGCTGTATGTCCCGCATTCTTGGCCAATCACAGCACGCAAAAAACGAAGAGCCATAATTGGCCAAAGCCTGGGTGGCTTTGGCCAATTATGTCTCAGGGCTTTAGCACACGCCCCACACTATATAAGGCCGCCTGCTGGGCGGCCTTGTGTAGTGCGTTCCGGCTTGTTAATGAAAGCAGTCAGACAGACAGAGAGATTGTCTTTTTAGATAGCTAGATAGAGCAGGCAGGCAGGCTAGTCAGTTTAGCTTAATTTACAGTGTGTAGAGAATATATATACATCCCTAGGAGTTGTACATATATTTATACACTGTATAGCTTAGATAGATCAGTTCTTCCTAATTTACTGGCAGGCAGGTGATTGTGCTATTTAAAGACGTTATCACAGGTATAGACACCCAGCAGGTACAATATTTAAAGGAATTTTATTTTTTATTTTTATTTAAGCATCAATAAAATCACTGCTCCTGGAGCAGTGATTTTAATGATGCTTAACTTAAAAAAGAAAAAGAAAAATTCCTTTAAATATTGTACCTTCTGGGTGTCTATAGTTTGCCTGTGAAAAAGTCTTTGAGAACCCGGGTCTTGCCTGAAGGAACATGTATCAATGGAAAATAAAGTTTTAAAAACTGTCATTTTTTCAGGAGTCCTGCTCCTGAAAAAACGACAGTTTTTTTAAACTTTTTTCCATTGATACATGTTCCCTGGGGCAAGACCTGGGTTCTCAAAGACGTTTTCCAACTATAATTTGAATATTGGCCTTTAACTGCTTGCCGACCAGCCGCTGCAGTTATACGGCGGCAGGTCGGCTCTCCTGGGCGAGAGCCCGTAGCTCTACGTCGGCACTTCTGCGGCCGCTAGGGGGCACGATCGCCGCCGGGCACACGCGATCGCTCGTTACAGAGTGGGGACCGGGAGCTATGTGTGTAAACACATAGCTCCCAGTCCTGTCAGCGGGGAAAACAATACAATACAATGTATGAACAAAAGATCAGTGATTTCCCCTAGTGAGGCCACCCCCCAATACAGTTAGAACACACCCATAAACACACTTAACCCCTTCCCCGCCCCCTAGTGTTAACCCCTTCACTGCCAATGGCATTTTTATAGTAATTTAATGCATTTTTATAGCATTGATCGCTAAAAAAATGCCAATGGTCCCAAAAATGTGTCAAAAGTGTCCGAAGTGTCCGCCATAAGGTCGCAGTACTGAAAAAAAAACGCTGATCGCCGCCATTACTAGTAAAAAAAAAAAAGAATAAAAATGCCATAAAACTACCCCCTATTTTGTAAACGCTAACTTTTGCGCAAACCAATCATTAAACGCTAATTGCGATTTTTTTTACGAAAAATATGTGGAAGAATACGTATCGGCCTAAACTGAGGAAAAAAAAATGTTTTTTTATATATTTTTGGGGGATATTTATTACAGAAAAAAGTAAAAAATATTGCATTTTTTTCAAAATAGTCGCTCTATTTTTGTTTATAGCGCAATAAATAAAAACCGCAGAGATGATCAAATACCACCAAAAGAAAGCTCTATTTGTGGGAAAAAAAGGACGCCAATTTTGTTTGGGAGCCACTTTACACGACCGCGCAATTGTCAGTTAAAGCGACGCAGTGCCGAATCGCAAAAAGTGCTCTGGTCATTGGGCAGCAATATTGTCCGGGGGTTAAGTGGTTAAAATGAGCGTTTTTGAATTTGAACGTTTGAGTCCCATATACTTCAATGGGGTTCTAAATGTTTGCGCGAACGGTCGGCCTGTTCGACGGTTCTGGTGCGAACCGAACGCGGGGGTGTTCGGCTCATCCCTAATGATAATGATACAGTAGAGTGGGGCTTTTTGAAGCACACAGCATGGAGAGTATCAAGTCAAGTTAACTTTTTCTCGGAAGTGGAAATGTGTGATTCTAAGTGTAGCGCCCCTGTACTTCCAAGTACGGACGCTATTGAAATTTAGAGGGGAAAAGATCAGAGTGTAAGCTTACTCTGATCCCAATTGTTATTATGTAGGGCTCTCTGCTTCAGCTTGGCTGTACTGTGGGCTCACTTTGCTGTGTTTGGGGCATCCTTCCACCCCGAGACAGCAGGTGGCAGCAGTGGAAGCTGAGGTTCGGGTGCTCTTTTCCAGCAGCCAATCGGGAGGCTTGGGCCTCGCTGGGCATGCTGGGAGAGGGTACTTATGGGGCAGACGCCATCTTATCGGGTCTTCGCCTGTCTTCTGGTTCCTGGTGTGGCATCCACCTTTATGGTGACCGTACATCACCGCGCCCTGTGCGTTATGGCCTACCTGGCCGGGGTGTGGGTGCTACGGGGAGTTCCTGGTTCCGGAGCCAAGCTGGTCCAGAACACTCTGAGCACCATGGGAACTGACTGGGTTCCCACCATCAGAGATCCCAAGCGAGTTGCGCTGTTCGGTGGGGAGTCCAGTTAAGGGATACCAATGAGAGGCTGGTGTCCCAACAGCACTGGAACGAACCATCGGGGATCGAGGTATTGTACACTGAGGGATTGTTTCCTCTCTCAGTCAGTACTCTGGCGACATTAACCACTTAACGCCCACCGCACGCCTATGTACGTGCACAGAATGGCACGTACAGGCAGATGGGCGTATATAAACGTCCCTGCCTTCTAGCGGGTCGAGGGTCCGATCAGGACCCCCTCCGCTGCGTGCGGCGGGCGGCTTACCTTGGGGAGCGATCCATGCTGAGGGGGCGGCTGCTCGATTCTGTCCGCCCCCTCGTGATCGCTCCCAGCCAATCATTTGAGCCTCCGCCGTGTCACTTCCTCTGCCTGTAAAATGTAAACACTGGCAGAGGAAGTGATGCAGCTCTCCTCTCGGCGGTATTTTCAAACCGCCGAGAGGAGAGAAGGCTCACAGTAAGTCGCACCAACACTACACTGACACCAGTACACATAGGCACATTTAACCCCTTGCGATCACCCCCCCACCCCCCTGTCACACTGTCACTGAATGCAGTGATCATATATTTACTGATCACTGCATTTAGTGTCAGTGTGACAGTTAGTGTGACAGGCAGTTAGTGTTAGGTCCAGGGTAGCCCCGTACCCCCCTAATAAAGTTTTAACCCCTTGATCACCGCCCTAGTTAACCCTTTCGCCCCCTATTCCCAGCGTCACTAAGCGATAATTTTTCTGATTGCTGTATTAGTGTCGCTGTTCCCACTAGGTAGCTAATTTTTTTTTATTGCGATTTTTTTTACTAAAGACATGTGGCTGAATACATTTTGGCCTAAATGTTTGACTAAAATTTAGTTTATTCAATTTTTCTTATAACAAAAAGTAAAAAATATTTTTTTTTTCAAAAATGTTGCTCTAGTTATGTTTAAAGCGCAAAAAATAAAAATCGCAGAGGCAATCAAATACCATCAAAAGAAAGCTCTATTTGTGGAAAGAAAAGGACGCAAATTTTGTTTGGGAGCCACGTCGCACGACTGTCTGTTAAAGCGACGCAGTGCCGAATTGTACAAACGCCTCTGGGCACTTAGCAGCATATTGGTCCGGGCTTAAGTGGTTAAGGGAAAACTCAGGACAACCTTTACTTAGGAGGAGTACCTCCGTATTGCACTCAGGAAAGGCCAGTGGCAGAGGCGCTTTCCTGACAGTAGTTTAGAAGAGCCTGTGGCAGAGGCATCCTTCTCAAGTTCGAGTGATACTCTGGCTGCCAGGTCTGTGAGAGATACCTGTCCAGATACACTATACCCACTCAAGCTGGAGTGGCACAGAAAGGCTATTTGTTGTCGGAAGCAGGACTGCTTGAATATCCAAGGCCTGAGTCTGCTATATCTCCTCAAAACTTTGTCTATCCTTCCCATCACCTGTTAACCATTTTTACCCGGCTGGGTAATAAAGAGCACTTAAAAAAGAGACTTCCTATTTGGTTGACATTCCTTCATTACTGCTATATTCATAATTCACCCTAGACACTTCACCAGAGCCATGAGATAACATGCCATCCCAATCTAAACAGCGGCTCCTGCAGGGGTAGCGCTTAATAAGTCACATAGTTACAGATTGGAGTCAGGACAAGCTTCTGTAATCACAAAAGTTGCAGATATTGGTTCACACAATAGTAGTAACTTCAAAGATGTTTTGGTTTTGTTAATAGCCCACACTAAATTCCAGATTGAAACTACACCTCCTATGCACCTCCACATGAAAATAAGCCACAGATCACTGTAAAGAACATTACTCTCTCTGCTTTTTTTCAAATATGCATTAGGCACCCACCTACTAGTTTCTGTGTTGGACCGTGGGGAGACAAACAAGAGTGTAAGTTGGAAGATCACAGGGGGGTTCCTACTAACATTTATAATCGTTGCCAAGTTTCATCACCTACACAACAAAACATGTAATCCTATATATACCAATGTAATTGCTGCTAACATTAGGCAATGCTTAGCCTTTATCAAAGTATATATGAAGCGACTGCTTGTTGAGAAATCTTAAAGGGGTTGTAAAGGTTTGTTTTTTATTTTCTAAATAGATTCATTTAAGCTAGTGCATTGTTGGTTCACTAACAATTTAAACCAGCTCTCTTTTTTCTCGTCGTGTTTCCCGTCAATATTTTTCTCGTTGCGAAAAACGGTTGTGTGTATGTTTTTCTGAGGGGAAAAAAACGTGTATGTATGCAAGTCAGGCTGGAGAGGAATCACGTTGTGTAAAACGTTGTTTTTTTTCCTGACGAGAAAAATGGTCATGTGTAGGCCCCGTACACACGACCAAGCTTCTCGGCAGAATCCAGCGAGGAGCTCGCTGGGAGACATATTCTGGCGAGAAGCTCGATCGTGTGTACACTTCCGACAAGCGTCCCGTCGGGAAGCCCTCTTTTTCCTCGTTGTTCAATGAGGACTTTGGCTCGACGAGCTCATCGGGAACCTCGTTGGGCGGAACGATGAGTTTAGCCCGACAAAATTCTCGGACGTGTGTACGCGGCCTTAGAGGCAAGCTGGTTTAAATTTTTTTGCAGGCAGTTTTTTCGTCGAGAAAACTGCTAGGGAGCATACACACGACCGGTTTTCACGACCAATATAAAAAATGTCAGTTTTCTCGTGTACCGATCGTGTGTACAAGGCATAAGCCTTGTCTATGCATATGGTATTGATGACAAAAATATTTTACCTGGACTTTTAATATCTCATCGCAGAAAGTGAAAACTGTTGCTCTGGGTGACAACACAGAACACATTGCACATTATCATTGCTCTTTGCATTATCATACCATTATTTTTGATGGTCACATTACTTTCTATTTTAGTAGTGTGTACCACTCTTTTGCTTACGTGACTCTTGAATATAGAAACTTTTGACATTATTATAATACACATACTGAGATGGTGGTTAACTAATTTTCTTTTATGGTATAAGTAAGCAGTTTGATATATCCTGTAAGTTCTAAACACTAGTCTGTTCTAAAAAAAGGGCAGTGAAAGTGAGGGTGCTCTAGTGCAGTCTTTTATTAGCTATACGTTACATGGTCATTTTAGCAGATTAGGTTAGTTGGTTCCAAAGGGAGGCCAATGACTAGGAGCTTTCCACTTCAGTTGGAAACGTTTTAGATATGTAGGAAAATTCAGTCAGATGGTGATTACAAGTATCACATATTGCCTTGATACTGATAGTGATGATTGGATTGCAGTAACAGACCCCTGTGAGATGAGAGTAATTCTGAAACTTGCATAAGAGTCACATTATACTAATTTTGGACAGTTATGCTTAACTATCTGGGCCAAAAGCTTTTGTTTGGTTTCGGATAGAGCAGCTAAAGTTTAGAGCCTCTGTCACGATTTTTATTGCTGGCTGTGTCCCTATTACCTCCAAATTTCCCCAAATTTCCCCTAATTTTTTGCCTGGACAGAAAGTGCTCTGAAATCTTTCCAACAAGGAGAGACAAAAATGTTTTTCAGTAGAGTGAGTAAAGCCCTTTTCACACAGGGTGGAATCTGTCTAAGCGGATCTGCCTACTCAGCGGGGGTTCTCTCCACTGATCCCCGTTGAGAAGGCGGATGACAGGTCTGTGTGCGCTTCGCTAAGATTGGCGGTCAAATGGAAACAAACTGCATGTCTGTTTCTTTCCAACTGTTATCCGGTCCAATCCGCCGGACAGGTGGTGAACATATCCCCATCTGTCTGTTAGTGGACTGGATCGGATCAGATGCCAACAGGTGACAGCAGACATATGTCTGCTGACATCCACCTCCCCATAGAGAACCAAGAGTGGTTGCTAAGCAGAGTGGACATGGACACAGCCCGCTCCTCTCTATGTCTGTTTCCATCCAACCGTCATCCGGTCTGTCCTGCCAGACAGATTATGAATGTAAATGAATGAATGAACAACTTATATAGCGCGGCACATGCGAACTAAATCGCCTCTGGGCGCTCGTTGTTCCTGTCTCTCATGGCCTCAAAAGAGCAGAGTTTTAATCTGTCTTCTGAAGGTCAGGTGGTTCTCCTCCAACCGAATGCTGGTTGGTAAAGCGTTCCATAGTTTGGGACCTTGGAAAGCAAACCTTCTTTCTCCTTTGGACTTGTATCTGGCTTTGGGTACCTTGACCAAATTTTGGTCGGTGGATCGCAGAACGCGATTGGAATTGTGGGCTTCTATCTTTTCGCATAGATATTGCGGGGCTTTCCCATGGATGCACTTATGAGTCAGGCAGAGTGCTTTAAAAGCAATTCTGTCTTTTACTGGCAACCAGTGAAGAGATCTTAGTGAAGGTGAGATAGATTCCCAGGGTTTTTTCCCAGTCACAAGTCTGGCGGCCGTGTTCTGAACGACTTGCAGACAAGAGATTTGGTACTTAGGGAGTCCGAGGTAAAGGGCATTTGCATAGTCCAGTCTGGAGTTCACAATTGTTCCTACCACGACTGCTACGTCTTCTTTGGGAATAAATGGAATGAGTCTGCGTAGTAGGCGCAGCAGATGGTGAGATCCGCTGACTACTGACCCTATTTGTGCGTCCATTGTCATGTAGGTGTCAAAAATGACCCTGAGACTTTTGACTTTGAAACTAGGGGTGATGATTTGGCCCAGAATGGGCGGAGGTGTCCAGGTTGTTGCCAGTTGACTCTTGCGACTGGCATGAAACAGGAGAAGTTCTGTTTTGGAGCTGTTGAGTTTAAGATAACTCTTTGTCATCCAGTTTTCTATCAAAGAGAGACAATTCTCTAAACTGAGATGATGATCCTTTTTGTTGCAGATGCGAAAATACAGTTGCGTGTCATCTGCGTATGAGTGATAAAGTAGTTGTTGACTACTAATGATTTCAAAGAGAGGGCGAAGATAGATGTTGAAGAGCACCGGTGACAGGGGGGATCCTTGAGGAACTCCACATGATACCGTGCGTTTTTCAGAAGTGAACGGTCCCAGTTTCACTGTTTGTGATCGGTTATCCAAAAAGGAGGAAAACCATGGTAGATCACCTTCTGCGACTCTGGCTACTTCAGCTAGCCTAGTCAGTAATAGTTTGTGGTCTACCATGTCAAAGGCTGCGCTTAGGTCCAGCAGAACCAGGAGACAAGATTCTCCTTCGTCTGCGACCTCGAGAGCATCATCCCATATTTTGAGCAGTGCTGTTTCTGTCCCTTGTCTGGGACAGAAACCTGATTGAAATGGATCAAGTAGATTATGGGTATCTAGATGCTGTTGCAGCTGTTGTACCACTACTTTCTCCATTACCTTGGAGAAAGCAATTAGGCCTGTTATGGGATGGCGGTGAGTTGGGTCCTTAGGGTCCAGGGTAGATTTCTTCAAGATGGGCTGGATTGTGCCCTCTTTCAGCAGGGAGGGCACTATGCCTTCCTTAAATGACTGGTTTATAAGCTGCATGATAGGTGGTGCCAAGATGTCGGCACATTCTTTCAGCAGTTTAGTGGGGATGATATCATTAGGCGCTGTGCTGTTTCGCAAAGTACAGATGATATTTTTTGTGGCATCGATGGAGATGGGTTCCAGAGTAAACTTTGTTAAATGTAGAATGTTTCTATGGGTGTTGTGGGAATGGTTGAGGGGGGGGGTTTGAGGGGGGTATTGTTTTGCTGAATGCTTTCCCGGATTCTCTTAATTTTATTGATGAAGAAATCCGATAGTTCATTGCAAAATTCTTGGGTGTCTGAATTGGGGGCTTCAAGACAGCCTGGATTCATGGTCTGACTGACCAGCTTGAAGAGTTCACGGGGGCGGTTTAGGGTGCTGTTGATAGCCTTGGAAAAATAATTTTTCTTGGCTTTGAAGATTTCTTTGTGGTATTTTCTTGTTGCTGCTTTGTAGATGATGAGGTTCTCCTCTGAAGCGCTTCTTTTCCAGGCGGCTTCCGCCCTTCTGCGCTCTTGCTTCAGTAGCGACAGCTGGTTGTTAAACAAGCCGGACTTGTTTTTCCGGATGTGGGCTTTGCGTTTCGGCGCTACTAAGTCGGCTGACTGTAGTAGGGATGCGTTTATGGCATCCAGTGTATCTGAGGCTGTTCGGCATGGTTGGAGTGTTTTAATTTTATTTCCCAAGGTAGATTTGAAGAGTTCCGAATGGAGCTTCTTCTGAGATATAGTCCAGTGTGTTGTCACCGGCTTGGGTGTTTTTATCAATGGGGGAGTTTTGGAAATTATGAATTTAATTGCATGGTGATCTGTCCATGGCAACGGTTCATTTTCCAAAGTACTTATTTTCAGGTTTTGTCTGAAAATAAGATCGAGTGTGTGACCTGAAGCATGTGTGGGCCCACATACTAGTTGTTGTAGCCCTAAACCTTCCAGGTGGTCAA
Organism: Rana kukunoris; assembly: GCA_029574335.1. Lineage (NCBI taxonomy): Eukaryota > Metazoa > Chordata > Amphibia > Anura > Ranidae > Rana > Rana kukunoris. The sequence continues at coordinate 167,235,952 of CM056055.1, read as the reverse complement.
TACAGGCGTCGGCAATGGGGTCTTGTGAGGAATTGGCCCAGAGATTGAAATCCCCGAGCAGCAAAAGGTGTTTGCTGTTAAGGGTGTAAGTGGAGGTGAACTCCGTCAATGATGGTAAAAGCTGCGATTTTGGCCCGGGTGGCATATAGCAGAGAAGAATGCGGACGGTCTCCTGGGGATTTGTTTGCAGCTGTAGAGTAAGGGTTTCCATGAATGGAAGAGGATTTTGAAGGACTGGTTTAGTGATCGCAAGGTGAGTCTTGTGGATCACCGCCAGGCCTCCTCCTCTTTGCCCTATTCTGTTTTCGGTTATAATGCGATAGTTTTCAGGCACTAGTTCTCCTAGAATGGTGTTACAGTCTGCTGTGAGCCAGCTCTCTGTAATAAAGAGGCAATCTAAATCGTATTGTAGTATGAAATCATAGATTTCTAGTCAGTGTTTTACTGCCGATCTTGTGTTGATCAAAGCGCAAGATATGTGCTTAGGTTGGGGTGGATCACTGAAATATTTGACAGTCGATCGTCGATCGATTCTTAATAGTTGCTCAATTCTTAAGGCCTTTTTGGTGATGGCTGGTAATACTGTGGCGAATCGCCTCAGACTCTGAATGGTGTCTGCAGAGTATCGCAGATTAGCCATTGTCGCCAATCATCGGGGGGCCAGGGAGGTTTTTAATGGGGGGGGGAAGATTCTTTGAATCCTCACTTCCAGGTTGATCCGGAGGAAGGCAAAAAAAACCTGGTCGCGCTAACCAATGTGCTGCGGCAAGGGAAAAAAATTCCCTCCTGACTCCTCAAGGGCGATCATCCGAAACCCTGGATCAAGTGCCACAGAGGTGGTGGATACGTGGTGGGGCAGAATAGGGGGAGATGTACTGGGGTGTACCAAGATGGCCACAGCTCAGGAAAAAGGACCTGAGCTGGGGGCTGTCAGCCTGGTGGATCGATCCCTAGGGAAGGCAGGTGGGCGACAGGGAGAGGATGGGGGTCCTCCTAGAGTAGGAGGGGGTTTCAGGGCAGCTTTGAAGGGATTTACTGGGAGTTTGTGCGGCGCGCCGCTAGGCCGCGAGTGAAGCCGCGGTCTTTCCTAAACGCGGCCGCCGAAAATCTCCCTAGGTCGGCGCGGATGGTTGAAAAGGAAGGATCTGAGGTGGAGAGGTGGCGGGGGGATGGCTCGATTGAGGGAGCCGGTGGCCGGGAGGAGAAAGGGAGGCAACTGGAGTGAGATCGTTGCTCCGCTGGGCAGAGCCGGGGCTTATCCTTAGAAGGACGGCCGCGCTGTCCCAGGGGAGGCAGGGAGGCGGGGGGGGGGAAAAAGCTCCCAGAGAGAAGCAGGCTTACCTGTGAGACCCCCCGAAAAAAGGTACTGGCCAAAGGGGAAGAAGGAGAGCTGATGCTATGAGTCCTGGATGCAGCCAGGGGCTGGGGGAACACCTGCCTGACTGATCTGTCTCTGAATCTATCCCCAGATTATGAATGTGGGGATACATTATGAATGTAACCCAAGATTATAAATGTATCCATCTGTTTTTAGTGGACTGGATACAGTACTGACGAGTGACAACGGACACATGTCCACTAACATCCCCCGTCCCATAGAGAACAATGGGCTGTTTGATTAGATCTGCCTGAAAAATGGACAGGCAGACCCGATCAGTCCACTGGTGTGAAAGGAGACAAAGAGTAATGCCGCGTACACACGATCAGTTTGTCTAATGAAAACGGTCTGATGGACCGTTTTCATCAGACGAACCGATCGTGTGTGGGCCCCATCAGTTTTTTTCCCATCAGTTTTTTTCCCATCGGTGAAAAAACGTAGAACCTGTTTTTAAATTATCTGATGGTTAAAAAACTGATAGAAAAAAAACATTGTCTGTGGGGAAATCCATTGGTTAAAAATCAACGCATGCTCAGAATCAAGTTGACGCATGCTCGGAAGCATTAAACTTAATTTTATTCAGCACGTCGTTGTGTTTTACGTCACCACGTTCGGACACGATCGTTTTTTTTAACTGATGGTGTGTAGGCAAGACTGATGAAAGTCAGCTTCATCGGATATCTGATGAAAAAATCCATCAGACCGTTTTCATCGGATGAACCGATCGTGTGTACAGGGCATTAGAGTTGTTTCAATAACAAACACACCACCTATTTTTAGTAGGTTTGTTACAGGGACAGGAAGGCGTGAAAAAATTTACCTTTTCATATACAAAAAGTTGACTGGTGTTAGGCAAATATATCCAGCCCTTTCTATACAATTTGAATGTGTAAAATAAAATATAATTCCATTTGTTTAGGTTCCGTAGTATGCTTTGCTACATTAGGTAATAATACATGTATGAATAATTAATTTTAAAAGGGTCTTGATAATTTTTAGCTAATAATCATATCCAAGGAAATGCTGGCTAAATGATAACGCGGGACCATTTTGATGTAGGGAATGCATATGACTACCTAGAAAGGTCAAAGAATAACATATTTTTACCTCCTGTTTAGTAAAAATTTTAATAATTGCCAAGGGAAATTAGTTTTGCCATCCCTTATTACAATAACTGAAGGTGAACTACCTGAACCTAAGTTTTTTTCAAACAAATAACTAGAGTATGTGACTAGGATGCCTTAAATATTACGTATTTGTGTGTTGTATTAAAAAGAACATCTGAATGTTTTTTTTAACAAAATAACACCTATATTATAACTTTTTTTTAATTTTAAATGGGTATTTACAGACACTGAAGTCCGGTATATTTTGCTTAGTTGCAGTGAAAGAGTTAAAGTGTACATGGTGCTTCCTGGAAGCATTTGTGGTCTCCCGGAGCTTTGCTGAGAAATATGTGTCAAAACTCTGCATCAAACCCCTCTGAGTTCAGAAATAGGTGGGTTGATGATGGGCTTTAGGGTGGTAATGACTTTGCGTCTCTTTTGATTTTGCTGAGTCAATTCAGTTCCTAGATATAGAGGGGCCACATGATATCATAACTCACTTCAGATACAAAAAAGACAAGCTTAGGGTGAATTGCATAAAACATGGCAACAAACATGTAGTCTGTATATGACTATTGAGGTTTAGGTTTATTGCCGGTACTCTATGTATGTGTTTTATATTTTTTCCATTTAAATTGAATTTACATTTTTTGTGTTTTTTTATTTTTTTATTTGACCATGGTTATTAAAGATCACTTTGATTTCATCATAAGTAATAATATAGACCCCCCTCTTTAAAGTGAGTACTAAATACAGTATTTTTTTGATTGGGCAAATCTTTGCTGCCTTCTCATTTGCCTACCACCTCACACACATTCCTATTAGCCTGCCAGGCAGCCCATAATATCGGTGAACCAATAGGAATGTTTGGAGGCCGTGTACACACGATCGAATTTGTCCGACGGACCGTTTCAGCAGACAAATCCGATCGTGTGCATGGGCATGCTTTAAAGTTTGTCCGCCAGAGACATGTCCGTCAGATATGTCCGCTGGTTAGTACACTAACCAGTGGAAAAATCTGCCCGCACAAGCATTGAATGGATGCGATGTTTTTTACTTCCGGGTGCCGTGACGTGGCGGCGTCAACGTCACCGCCACGTCACCGCGCTGTCTGCCGGCAGGGATTTTGATCCGATGGTGTGTACACGCCGTCGGATGAAAATCTGGAGGAGACATGTCCGCTGGAAACGGTCCGTCGTATAGTTTCAGCGGACATGTCCCTGCGTGTGTACGCGGCCTTACACTTTCCCCATTTGGAATAGCCTGGCTATGAAAACTACTGCAGGAATATTCAAGCATCTCTGCCAGCAGACTTATTTTTTTCAGGTAACAGTTATTTTAAAGAGTAACTATAATGAGTTTTAATAATGTAATTTTAATATGTTTATAAATTGTGGGTTTATATCATTTTATTTGTGTAGAAAATCTTAATTTGACCAATATACTTTTATTAAATTGTATGTTCATGGCACTCGATTTGTAGAGCATGCTGAACTTTCCCTGATGTAAAGCGCTGTGCAAACTGTTGGTGCTATATAAATCCTCTATAATAATATAATAATAATAATAACATTCTAATAGTGAAGGAAGCTAAATCAGCATTGGATAGTGAAGGCAAATGTTCTAAAATTTTGATTTTAAATAGTTATGATTACAAAATAGATAGGGTGCAGGGGTAAAGATAATGGAATTATGAGGTGACAGAAATGGACCAGTCATGTGCCGATATAATAACTCTAGCCCCCAAAACTCTCCTCTTCTAGGTGTGAATAAAATAGGAGCATCCCTTCATACAACGCATTTGCAAGGCTGAACACTGTGAGGGAGATGGTTGAGGAGTGTCTATGTCTTTGCCAACCAAAATAACTATTTGCATAGAAAAGTTGTGCTTTTGGATGCCAGCTGTTGAATCATTCTTTTTTTGTAGGTACAAGTTTGCATTAAAGAGCACTACAGATGTTGGAAATTATAATCAGTAAGATGGTGTACAAAACAAAATGGTGGCCATACACTCTTTGATAAATATAAATATCTCTTCCCATAGGAATAGTCGATATATAGTGGACAACCCATATGATTGATATGCCACACTCTGTGAAATAGATTTTGATCTCTAGCTAAAATATGATCATAGCTTACAATCATAAATTATTGATCACATCTCTGTTTTCACCATGTAATCTCATAATCTAATAAAGTACAAAGTATCTTAGTGTTGCTGGTTGATGCAGAACAGTCAATAATATTCCGCTGTGGCCAGTCAACTCAGTGTGATCGAATGTGATTAAAAATGAGCCTAAATGGTTTGGAAGAGAAGTTATGGCTATTTAGTTTTTTGCGCCCGCGACCCACGGCTGGGCACTAGCATAGGACGTACCTATACGTGCATGTGCCCAGCCGTGCCATTCTGCCGACGTAAATGTGCAGGAGGCGGTCCTTAGGTAGGTAATGTGAATTAAATAAATCTTTGTATTGTTAGTATACACCTTCTTGTTAGGCAAAATAAAATTGCAATGTACAAGGTAATAACTTTAAATAAAAAGTATGGCGAAAGGTTTTCTGTCATACTTCACTTGTGGGACACGGGAGTGTCAGGACCACAAAATAATAAAATGGAGAAGTGGCCCCATGGGATTGTCACGCCTAACATCCGTTTGTTTAATAAATACATTTTACTCTTAATAGAGGGCTATGATAATTATTAAGTACATGTCTCCCTATGGCTGCTTTGCTGGTTCTTTCTGTTTTGTGTTTCAGGTGACAAGCTGCCCGCTGTTGCTAGGAAGATTTATCTCAGCTGCAGAGCACTGGATTGGTGACAAATCCTTTGGCGGGAATTTCGGGAAACATCTAGCCAATGAGTGTAACCTTTTACTTATATCCTCTCCTGTCACTGGGAGGAGTCAGCATTTACCTCAGGTCTGTCAGCTGGACTCACCTCTGCATTCTCCTTAGCCTTCCTTCTGGATGTTTTGACCTGCTCTCCCACCATCCCTCCCCTTTAATTCCCCTTGTCGCGGTCCCCCTTTATGTGGGTAATGTCGCCCACTTTGTGGGTGGACAGTGGTTGGTACGCTGTTACTTGTTTTATATAAGATATTACTGCTTGAGTCTTAGTGACTAAGCAAGTTGGTTTGTTATTGGTTACCATCAGTTCTGTTTGATATTGAAGGTCTATCTTTTTGGGTAATGTCGCCCACTTTGTGGGTGGACAGTGGTTGGTAAACTGGTATTTGGTTGGTATAAGAAATTGCTGCTTGAGTCTTAGTGACTAAGCATGTTGGTCTGTTAAAGGGGTTGTAAAGGTACAATTATTATTTTTCCTAAATAGCTTCCATCACCTTAGTGCAGTCCTCCTTCACTTACCTCATGCTTCGGTTTTTCTTTTAAATGTCCTTATTTCTTCTGAGAAATCCTCACTTCCTGTTTTTCTGTCTGTAACATCACACAGTAATGCAAGGCTTTCTCCCTGGTGTAGAGTGTCCTGCTCGCTCCCTCCCATGGACTACAGGAAAGTCAGGAGGCCCACTAACACACAGCTCCTTTCTTTATCTGCAACGTAGAGTGTGTCCTGAAAATTGTACTTTTACCTAAACTTCTCCACAATCCTTGTTGTGTTTTTTATTTTATATTATAGGCATAGGTGTGCGCAGCCTGTGGTATTAGGGTGTGCACCTAAAAGCTCAAAAACACGGTACTGATCTCCAACTGTGTTCGTTCAGAAAGGGAAGGGGCTGTTACATGACATTACCCCTTCCCCCACTCATCCTGAAATATCATCTATGTGTGCCCACTGTAGTAGCCAATGGGAGAGGAGGGAAGCCAGCCATGCTGTGGGAGGAGACACTGGGGAGCAGGGGGAATCTGCACTGCAGGGAGTGATTAGGGTGTGCCTAGGCACACCTGGCACACCCTGTGCGCACGCCTATGATTATAGGTATGTTCTTATGGTATAATGGGTGTTGATGGGGTGTACAATTCCATGCATTGTGTTCTCCTGTGACCTAGAATCAGCCGACAGCAGGCTAAAGCCCACTGTCAGCTGACATCACAGAGCTGCTTCAGGCTCGGGAAGGATGCCGACAATAATGTTGGGATCCACCCAGATGCTTGACCAGAAGCTGGCTCAGCCTCTGAGGGCCTGAACCAGCTGTCCTTGTCCCCTCCCCAGCCCAGATCTCCAGTGAGTGTTGGAGGGGCAGAGCAGAGAGTTCTGACTGTCATTTGCCAGCAGTCCGAGAAGTGGGCAATCAGTAGTCATGTGATCGCTCTGTTCTCAAGCAGTTTGGAAGTGAGTATGTATGTTTATTTATTTTTGTATTTCTAAACCTCCCCTTTAACGAATCCCTTAGCCATTTAGCCATTTAAAGCCTATATTTTAGCAGCTATCACAGCTCCAAAACAGAAAAGCATATTAAATATGTTTAATTAGTTAACAGGCTCCTCTTGCTAATGTGTATTTGTTTTTTGCCTATTGTCTTTTTCCTGTGTGTTTATACTACTGGTATGTGAATCAGTATGGAAATATTGTAGGTCTGCAGTAACATGGGACTTGCGTGTCTGTTATGGCTGGAGCAGTTGAATCATATTTTGTATTCCCTCTTATCTAGCTTTCGTATATACTGAGATACTCATTGTTTCTGTTGAATGCAGCAGTTTTATCATTGCGGTGGTAAGAGCTTTTGAAAAGATACTATGTTAAGTGAATACAGTTAGTATTGTCTACAAAAATAGCTTAACATCGAAGCAGAAATGGGCGAAGTGATTCACAATGTTTTTAAAAACACAGAATTCTCTATGCCTGATGTTGTAGATGCAGAACACTATGTAGGCTTTTTGACTATATCTACATTTTATTTTTTAAATTGGCAAATTTTAAAATGCAGAACTTCAGCCAAAACCTTTTTTGCTTGATATTGAATAGAAAGAGTGAAAACTTTTTTTTACTGTCCTGATCCCTGCTAGGAGCATCTTCCTGCACTTCCTTTTGTGTCACCAGTACAGGAAGTGAGGATAATCAAAATACAGAGGGAAACAAAATTACTTTAATTAGCAGAGTCTTATTTAGAAGATTCAAACCAGGGGTATAAATGGATTAACATTTGTCTGGTTCAGCAGGAACAGGATGAATTTCGATCTACGATATATTATCAAAAGTATTGGGACACCTGCATTTACAGGCACATGAACTTTAATCGCATCCCAGTCTTCACAGAGAGTTGGGCGCACATTATGCCGCCGTAGCGCAAACGCCGCACGCCACACCAGTGTAGCGCCACGCCAGCATTGTATGCAGCAAGCTATTGCTCCCAACGCTGCGCCAGCGTGGCGTAGATTTCGAGGACGCAAGCCGGTGTAGGTGGAAGTGGGCACGACCTCATGCAAATGATGGTCCGAGCATGGTGCAGTGTATTACGCCAGGCGTATCACGAACTGCGCATGCGCCGTGACGTTGTCGTGACGTAGACGCATGTACAGCACACTTATGCACATGCTCACAACCACGCCGGCACAACTGCATTAGCTAAGCCGGATCACTACGTACGCCGCAAACTTAACGTACGCCCAGCCAGACACACGTCCAACGCACACTACGCTGGCTTGTGTTCCCTGGTGCAGACCTTTGCATGTCTGTTGCCGGGTTACACCTTATCTATGGGGAATAACTTTATGCCAGATGTACAACTTACACGCACCTTGCGTAGCATGTGTCGGGCACACACACGTTCGTGAATTGCCGTATTTCCCTAATTTGCATGTTTGAATGCCTAATCAATGGGAGCAGCAACGTGCGTCCAGCCCATATGTGCGCCCACGCTACGCCGGCGTGTAGGGTGCCCAGTTTTTAGGCGTATGTTGGTTTGTGTGTGGAAAAGTGTAGCGCTAATAATGACACAAATAATGATAATACAATAAAGATTAAATCATGCAACACCACATGTGAATGAATGGTATTCAAAAGTCCATAAATGTTTTGAATGAATCGGTGAATCGGTTTCTTTGAGTAAAACAGATACACAAAATCCAGTGCATAAAGAAGTGAAAAATCCACCACCGCTTATGACAAGGGGCTTACCGGACCGATTGGACCTAGACAGGCATATACCCACTAGGCCAATCAAGCTTTGTTAAAGTTGATATACTGAAGCGGGTACACCATACACGTCATGCGATTCGGTATCAATGAAGGCAAACCTCAGACAGATGATTCAAAAATACTTCCCAGCAAGCAGCAACTCTCAACAGATCACTCAGAGGGCATATCAGTACTCCAACCGATAAGCATGAAAAAGAGAAGGCAAGGCGTACATAGCGTAATTCCGTAATAAAAATCGATATTTATTATAAAGAGAAAAACTCACATTTTGCAATGGTCAATAGAGCTTATAGAAAAAGGGTAGCAGGAACAACAGTAGTCCATCCCGACATGTTTCGTTACAAAAAGAACATCATCTGGGGTGCTGTCATCATGCTACACTTACCCTTATATACAGCAAAAGGTCCCCACACTCATATCAAGGCTCCCATAGGCAGCTGATGGTAATAACATGGCACTTCCTGTAAATTGCAATGGAGGATATGGTGTGCGGGTCAAGCCTCTCTTTCAGTACAGGAAGTACATCGAGAGGGTAATTATTCAAACCAGACCTCAAAGAACAGAGCTATAAGCTCATAAAATGACATCCGCTCTGATAAAGCGGAGAATTAGCCATGCAGGAAAAAATAAAAACACAGGCACCTGTATTGATAAAAAGATGTGCACTCCAAGCTCAAACAGCATGTCACAGCACATCACATGATATTAAAACCAAGCCTCGTTCTGAGGATGAGAACGAATCCACATTATTTTCCCCCTATTGGTAGATTGCGGTCACATGACCGCACTACCAAGCCTCATAGTGGATCCTGGGCTATGTGTTCCACAGCAGGCTAAAAAATAATGAAAAAGCCACACTGTGGAAGCACATTGAGAACGAATCAGCATTCTCTCCCCCTGTTGGTAGATTGCGGTTACATGACCCCATCACCAAGCCTCGTAATGGATCCCAGGCTGTGTGCTCCACAGCAGGCTAAATGATATTGAATAGCCACACTATGGAAGCACATTGAAGCAAGAGGCACAGAAAAAATGGATTGGTTTAAAAACAGCATAATGGAGGCTGAATCCAAAACGCATCATTGTGATAGACACAGTGTGTATGTTAAAAATTAGGGATTAACCTATAATTAAAATAACAATATGGTGTTAGATGACATAAGTGACAAAAAATTGTGCACATCATGTCAGAAACCTAAATAAATAATTTTATGTAATTTAAATTGTATTACATTTTGGCAGTAATAGGAAAATAATTAAAATTATAAAAATGTCTTAATTAACCCCCTATGATGAAAATCAGGGGAAAAAAAAAAGGGACATGCATCCTATAGGAGCCAAGATTGAATATAGGTTTACAGAAAACACTCATATCATAATGGTAAAAAAACAATAATAATATATTGAATAGAATCAATTTTAAGACTGGTTAATGAATGCGTTAATATCCCACTCTACATTCATACCCTGGGGAGAGTGGGATTGCAATTCATATATCCAGTAGGTTTCAAGTCTGGATACCCTTTTTCTATAAGCTCTATTGACCATTGCAAAATGTGAGTTTTTCTCTTTATAATAAATATCGATTTTTATTACGGAATTACGCTATGTACGCCTTGCCTTCTCTTTTTCATGCTTATCGGTTGGAGTACTGATATGCCCTCTGAGTGATCTGTTGAGAGTTGCTGCTTGCTGGGAAGTATTTTTGAATCATCTGTCTGAGGTTTGCCTTCATTGATACCGAATCGCATGACGTGTATGGTGTACCCGCTTCAGTATATCAACTTTAACAAAGCTTGATTGGCCTAGTGGGTATATGCCTGTCTAGGTCCAATCGGTCCGGTAAGCCCCTTGTCATAAGCGGTGGTGGATTTTTCACTTCTTTATGCACTGGATTTTGTGTATCTGTTTTACTCAAAGAAACCGATTCACCGATTCATTCAAAACATTTATGGACTTTTGAATACCATTCATTCACATGTGGTGTTGCATGATTTAATCTTTATTGTATTATCATTATTTGTGTCATTATTAGCGCTACACTTTTCCACACATTTTCTATTAGCAATTTTTTGATCTCTCTTGCTGTGTTAGCGGCTTTTTGTATTTTAAGATAGCGCAGTATTTTTTCTTTTTCGATTTTGTGCCTTGTGGGATCATTTTTATTGCAGCAATCTTTTCTTTCACCTTCCATCATGGATGTTTTTGAATATAGGGCCCAACGGACTGTTAATGCTGAGGGGGTGTTCACTGTCATGAATAATGATACTGAAATCGGTGGAATGTTTATGCGTCTCAAAAACATAATGGTTTCAGAATTGCACCTACAGTGGGACATCATTTTTCTACAGCAGTATATAACAGAGGGTATGGTCCCCAGGAGCCTTAGATGGGATGTTCATCCTCAACAAGACGACCCCGATCTAGACTCCTGGTATCGGTATTTTAATGAGACCGGTACCAAATTCTTGGGTTTTTTAATTTCAAGGAAACAAAGCAGACTTCAACTTCTGGACAGAGAGATTAAGGAGTTAAGTGAGAAGCTCTTGTCATTCAAAAACTCTTGTCATTCAAAATTCTCTGTAGAGTCCAATTCTCTTTCCTCCAGTCTCCAATTACATCTTGAAAAAGAAGATGGAGAACAGAGAAATAAAAAACGCAAGAAATATTCACGAGATGTAGGGGATTATAAATCAGGGACTGTTTTTAAGTGGCAAAAATCCTCAACAGCACCAGTTGGCGTGGATTCCACTATGGAAACCGGAGCTGCGGGGGCACATTCTAATAACAGTCAACATGCAGCTTATCAGTCTGCTCCTGTATATCCCAGATCTGTTTATACTACTAGGGAGCAACCAGCGAGAGGACGCTCTCCGGGATATCATATATCACCTCGCTCACCTAGAAGGACCAATAACAATTCCAACAAAAGAGGGGGACGTGGTAGGTCTAAGGGGAATCAACAAGATTCTAGGAACCCCTACCACCAAGACCATGGCTATTATGGTTCTGGGGGCTCACCTAGGAGGTCTAATGAGTATGAGGCCCCTTATGAGTCCAATGCCTACCAATATAGCCACCCCCCCGTAAATACATATAACAGATTCCTCCCCCTTCGTGATGCTCGTGGTGGAAGTGTGACTGAATCCAATCGAGTACACTACAACCACGATGCATATGGTCCAGGATCTTATGAAAATAAGGATTTTCATCGGGACGGCCCAGGACATCAAAGGCCTTCGGATCCAAAAGAGGGACCAGAGGGGGCAGAAGGGCGCAGAGGAAAAAGAAGAAAGGTTCAATAGGCCAAGGAGTGTTCAACCTGAGTTCAAAGGTATTAACTTCCAATGAACTGCTTGTTTTAGACAAAGGACTAAAATTCGCTCCTCCTAGCAAATTCAACAAATTTAACACGTTCATAGACGTGCAAAAGTTTGTACGTAAAATTAACATCCAAAGATATTTTTTGACCAACGCCTCACCTCCTGCAGAGAGGGCAGCTACTTCAGGAACAGTTCATACTAGATTGTCCAATCCATCATTGTTCAATCCTTCTGTTGCAGTGGCCCCTGCAGTTAGCATTTTTAAAGACTTGGTCCTCCAAGACCTGGCCTCTTTACCCATCAAGAAACATTACCACAACCCCTTACCCAAAGAAGGGTTTCAATCCCTTTGTGATCAGAAAGACCTTGTTGTCCGCCCAGCGGACAAAGGTGGTGGAATAGTGGTTATGGATAAATCCAAATATGTGGCCGAAATGTCAAAAATTCTGTCAGACCAAGATACGTATCAAGAATTACAGAATAACCCCACTAATAGTTTCAAAAAAGAACTTGCTGGCCTGGTGAAGAAAGGGTTCCAATCTCGTATTCTGAATGAGAAAGAACGATCTTATCTGATACCCATTGCCCCTAGGATCCCGACGATCTATTATCTACCCAAAATTCATAAAGACCCTGTACACCCTCCCGGGAGGCCCATTGTGAGCGGCATAGATTCTATCACCTCTCGCATTGGTCGTTACATCGACTTTTTTCTTCAACCACTAGTCAAGACAACTCCGTCATATTTGAAAGACACCACCTCTACTATCAAACTACTAGAGAACACAGAAATACGTGGTGATTATCTTTTAGCTACTGCAGACGTAGCTTCTTTATATACATGCATTCCCCAAGATTTGGGAATAGAAGCAGTCACTTTATTCCTGGATCGAGATCATTCCTTAGTTAACGACCAACGTAGTTTTATCATTGAACTACTTAAATTCGCCACTACCCACAACTACTTCTGGTTTGACCAGAGGTTCTTTTTGCAAAAGCGTGGAGTGGCAATGGGCGCCAAGTTTGCCCCAAGCCTGGCGAATTTATTTATGGCCAAGTGGGAGGAGGATGTCGTCTATTCAGAGAGGAATCCCTCTCTGGTCTTATGGGCCAGGTATATAGACGACATCCTCCTCCTATGGGATGGCCCTCCAGAAACCCTTGAAGAATTTTTTTCTACATTAAATGATAACAACCGAGGTATCTCCCTTTCATTTGAATGGAGTACTACCAAGATCAATTTTCTTGATCTTGAGATTAGGTTGGAGTCCAGGGAATTTAAGTTTCAGACTCATTTTAAAACCACAGATCGTAACAGCTTCATCCCCATGGATAGCTGTCACCATAGGTCATGGCTTAAATCTGTGCCCCGCAGCCAGTTTTTACGTTTACGGAGGAACTGTAGTGATACTGACACATACCTGTCCCAAGCATCTATGCTCAAACATAGGTTCATTGAAAAGGGATATGACGAATCCTCTGTGAACGTAGAGATGCTAAATGTAGAGCAGATTGACCGGGAATCTCTTTTAACAGATAGACCTCTACGAGTTAGCGATAATTCTTTCCGTTACTCTATGCTTACAACTTATTCCAACCAACATAGAGATATAAAAAAACATCTTTAAGCGTCATTGGAACGTGTTAAGAAAGGACAAAATCCTTGGACAAGTTTTACCGGAACAGGCTAGGATCATCTTTAAAGGTGCTCCTTCTTTGAGGAATAGTATCGCTCCAAATACGGTTGACCCCCCTGTGCGTCCCACCTTTTTTCAAAACAGGTACGCCTTGCCTTCTCTTTTTCATGCTTATCGGTTGGAGTACTGATATGCCCTCTGAGTGATCTGTTGAGAGTTGCTGCTTGCTGGGAAGTATTTTTGAATCATCTGTCTGAGGTTTGCCTTCATTGATACCGAATCGCATGACGTGTATGGTGTACCCGCTTCAGTATATCAACTTTAACAAAGCTTGATTGGCCTAGTGGGTATATGCCTGTCTAGGTCCAATCGGTCCGGTAAGCCCCTTGTCATAAGCGGTGGTGGATTTTTCACTTCTTTATGCACTGGATTTTGTGTATCTGTTTTACTCAAAGAAACCGATTCACCGATTCATTCAAAACATTTATGGACTTTTGAATACCATTCATTCACATGTGGTGTTGCATGATTTAATCTTTATTGTATTATCATTATTTGTGTCATTATTAGCGCTACACTTTTCCACACATTTTCTATTAGCAATTTTTTGATCTCTCTTGCTGTGTTAGCGGCTTTTTGTATTTTAAGATAGCGCAGTATTTTTTCTTTTTCGATTTTGTATGTTGGTTTGTGGGTCAGGCGCACACATACAACGGCGCACATTTGCACTTACAGGAGCACATTTGCACTTACGTCGGCGTAAGTGCTTTGTGAATCTGGGCCCATGTTCAATATTGAGTTGGCCCACCCTTTGCAGCTTTAACAGCTTCAACTCTTCTGGGAAGGCTGTTCACAAAGTTTAGGAGTGTGTCTATGGGAATGTTTGACCATTCTTCCAGAAGCGCATTTGTGAGGTCAGGCACTGATGTTGGAGGGAAGACCTGGCTTCACTGGGGCAGATTCATATAGAGATACGACGGCGTATCTACTGATAAGCCGTCGTATCTCTGAGTTCCGTCGGTCGGATCTATGCTGCTGATTCATCGAATCAGGTTCCGCATAGATTTCCCTAAGATCCGACAGGTGTAAGTGACTTACACCATCAGATCTTAGGCTGCAATCTCCCGCTGGCCGCTAGGTGGTGCTTTTGTTTGTATACGTGACGAATATGCAAATGAGGAGATCCGCTGATTTAGAAATGAACGCCCGCCCGCCGTTTTTTTTTACGTCGTTTGCGTTCGGCTTTCTCCGGCGGATAGTTACCCCTGCTATATGAGGGGTAAGTGCGGCGTATCCTATGTTAAGTATGGCCGTCGTTCCTACGCCGAGTTTTGAATTTTTTACATCGTTTGCTTAAGTCGTTCACGAATACGGCCATACGTAATTTGCGTTAACGTCGAAACCAATGACGTCCTTGCGACGTCATTTGGAGCAATGCACGATGGGAAATTTAGCCAGTGGCTCATGCGCAGTTAAATCAGCGCGGGGACGCGCCTGATTTAAATAATGCACTCCCCCTAGCCACGGAATTTGAATTTGTGAATACAGCACTTGCCTCAAAAACTGGCGCTGGCGAATCGTAAATAAGATAGATTACGCCGATCTAAAGATCCGCTGATCTATGTGAATCTACCCCACAGTCTCCACTAATTCATCCCAAAGGTGCTCTATTGGGTTGAAGTCAGGACTGTCAAGTTTCTCAACTTGTCACTCGTCCATGTCTTTATGCACCTTGCTGTGTACACAAGCTCCTAAATAGTGATGAGCGGAATACGCCATGTTCGATTTCGCGATATTTCACGAATATATAGAAGAATATTCGCGAAATATTCGTTAATATCGAATATTCGTGATATTTTATAAAAAAAAAAATCTGCGAAATTTCGCTAATGCGAATGCAAAATTTCGCTAGTGCGAATGCGAAATTTCGCTAATGCGAATGCGAAATTGATTGCGAAATTCTCGTCAACACACGAAAACGGAGATCATTTCCTGGATTACTAAACTAATATGCACTAAACACTAACTCTACTTACACAAACTTATATGACTAAACTAAAGCTAATTTTTTTTTTTTTATATACACAAAACACAGAAGGGCAGAGAAAGTATTCGTGAATATTCGCATTACGAATATTCGCATTGCGAATATTCGGCAACATATAACGATCGCCTCAGCTACTCGGCCCAGGGTCTCTAATCATACCAGCAATGCTTTTAGACGTCGATGGAGATCACTAGGATGTGATCTGTTTTAAAAATAAATTTAAAAAAATACGAATATTCGCAATATCGAATATTCACTGCGATATTCGATTTATTCGCGAATACTCGAATATGCAATATTCGTTACGAATATTCGCAATGCGAATATTCGTGAGCAACACTACTCCTAAACCTTGTGGACAGCCTTCCCAGAAGAGTTGAAGCTGTTATAGTTGTGAAGGGAGGACCAACTCAATATTGAACCCTACAGACTAAGACTGGGATGCCATTAAAGTTCATGTGCGTGTAAACGCAGACCTCACAATACTTTTGACAATATAGTATACCTGTGGTTATGCCTGTTCAACAGAAGCTGAACTGAGCATAACCTATATTGTGGCTGTATATATAATTGGGACACTTCTCTGTTCTAGATTTGACTGGTTAACAGTGCTTGGGTAAGGCCTATAATAAGGTAACACACAGTTTGAGTTGCATGTAGCTGCGTCTTGTAGTGTGCACGCACATCAAATTTTCAGGATTGTACGTTCATTTAATTTTCAGAATTATACACATATTTTGCACACCTCCCAACAGTCCTAGATTATGTTGGACTGTCCTGCCTTTTCAGCTTTGTCCTATGTACCTGGCCTTGTCCCACAAAGGCTCTGCCCCTGATCATTGTGCCCATATGCAAATTGTGCTCATATGCGAATTGTGGTACTGTTTGCATATGAATATGATCGATATGCAGTTTGCATTTAAGGCTTGCATATGAATGAAGCTATAGTGGCTCTTTCATTTGAAATTTCCCTACTCTAGATCAGTTGTCTCCTAACTATGGCCTTCCAGTTGTACAGGAACTATAATTCCCATCATGCCTAGTAATGTCTGTGATTGTTTTACAATGCCTCATGGGATGTGTAGTTCCACATAGACATGTGCATTTCGTTACGTTACGAATTTGAATTCGTACGAATTTTTCATTATTCGGAAATTTGGATGCATCCGAATTTCTGAATTACAAAATTAACAAATTTAAACAAATTCGAAAAATGCGGACAAAATTCGAATTCGAAATGAATTCGAATCAAATTCGAAAACAATTTGAATCTAATTCGAAGAAAATTCTATTCAAATCGAATTCGAAAACAATTAGAATCGAAAACAAATTCGAATGAAAATTGAAAGCAAGTTTGAATCAAAATCTAAAAAATATAAATCGATTTCTAAAAAAGAATACAATTAAATAGAATATAAAATAGAAAAACAATAGAATGAAAATCAAAGAATAGTAAAGAACAGAATAGAATTTATTAGAATGTAATCAAATACAATAATACAAATACAAATACAATCAAATCCGGGTTGAAATAATTTCAAATTCGGTTGAAATAATTTCCAATCCGGTGGAAATAATTTCCAATCCGGTGGAAATAATTTCAAATTCGGTTGAAATAATTTCCATTTCGGTTGAAATAATTTCCAATCCGGTGGAAATAATTTCCAATCCGGTTGAAATAATTTCCAAAGTGGTTGAAATAATTTCCAATCCGGTTGAAATAATTTCAAATCCGGTGGAAATAATTTCCAATCCGGTAGAAATAATTTCAAATTCGGTTAAAATAATTTCAAATTCGGTTGAAATAATTTCCAATTCGGTTGAAATTATTTCAAATCCGGTTGAAATTATTTCCAATCCAGTTGAAATAATTTCAAATCCGGTTGAAATATCATCGAATTTGGTTGAAATATTAACGATAGCGGATGAAATATTATTGAATTCTGTTGAAATATTTTCGAATCCGATCAAAATATGATCGAATTTGAATCCGGTAGAAATATTATCGAATCCGGTAAAAATGTTTTCGAATTCGACCGTTCTTTTTCAAATTCGGTTGAAAACGATCGAATTCGACCGGGTTTTCGAATTCGGTCGAAAACTATCGAATTCGACCAGGGTTTTCGAATTTCTATCGGAAACGATCGAATTCCGAAAACGAATTTAACAAATTTAACGAATTTAACTTAACGAAATTAATTACATAACAGAATAAAACTAAACAAAACAAATGTTTTTCTTTTGCACATGTCTAGTTCCACAACAGCTAGATGGCCATAGTTTGGAGATCCCTGCTCTAGATCATTCATGTGCAAATCCAAGGGAGACTACTCCCTGGCTCTTGTCACATCCACAGCTGTGGGGAAGACTTCCCTCTGCCACTGCATGTCAAATCTCTAGCAACAGGTAAGTGCATTTAAGGCAGGAAAGGGCCCGTACTACAGGGGAGGTCTGAACTGAGAAGGGGTTGGTGGGGGTAGAGAGGGATGGTCTGTTCTGAGGGGATGGGCTGGCAAAGGGGTCTGTGCTGAGGGATGTTTAGAGCTGTGTTGGGAAATCTGTACTCGTGGGGTATTGGGGCTGTTGGGAGAGATCAGAACAGTGGGGGATATAGACTTGAGGGGGATTTGTACTGGGAGGAACGGGTAATTTTTGGTTGCACTCTGTACATGAGCTTGTTTGTTATGTTCCTCTGACCCCTGCACACTCTGTGTTACATACCCCTGACTCATGCACTCTTTGTGTTACATACTCCTGGCCCCTGCATGCTCTGCATTACACAGTCCTGACCCCTTCACTGTGTGTATTACACACCCATACACTCTGTGTAACACTCACTCCTGACTTTTGTACCCTGTGCTACACACTGGAGCACCGTAGTCTGTGTGTTATGTACTCCAGACCCCAGCGCTCTGTGCGGTATAAACTCCTGAGCTCTGCAGCCTAAAAGTTATAGACCCCTAAACATTCTACGTTACACACTCTTGACCCATGTAGTTTGTGTGTTATTCTCTCCTAACCCGTGCACTCAGGCCCCATACACACTATTATTAGATTTTCTGAAAAAATTTGTCTTTGGATTTACCAAAATCATGTAGTGCAAGGGCCTGCCTGATTGCATACAAATTGGAACTCTTAAAGTGTAAGTTCACCATTACCAAAAAATCTGTAAGGTGAACTTACAAGGACCCCCACCTCGCCTACCCCAGTCCCGCTGACCTGAATTGAGGTTATTTGCCGGCTCTGAGCCCCAGTATAGCCGCCTCGTGGCTTACAAAACCTCTCAGCGCTCTCCTCTTCTTCCTCCCAGCTGAGAGGATGGGCTATGTGGGCTATGTGACGGCACTGACCAATTAGAATGCTCCTAAACATACCCCCTGATTAGGTACATTTAGGAGATTAAGCTCTGGGATTTCTAAGCCCCGGAGCCATGAGGTGGCTATACCGGGGATCAGAACGGCCAATTACCGCTACTCAAGTCAGCAGGACTGGGGGGGGGGGGGGGGGGTAGAGATGAACTTACCCTTTAAGGTTCGACCTCATATGATATGGTTTTGTGTGTATAGGACATTACAATCCCCTGAGCTATGCATTATAAACAGTGTGTTACCTTTCAAACTCCTGACAACTGCACTTTAACCCCCTCCTGCCCAGGTGAAATTTCAGCTTGCGGCACTGCGTCGCTTTAACTCACAATTGCGCGGTCGTGCGACGTGGCTTCCAAACAAAATTTACGTCCTTTTTTCCCCACAAGTAGAGCTTTCTTTTGGTGGTAATTGATCACCTGTGCGATTTTTATTTTTTGCGCTTTAAACAAAAAAGAACGAAAATTTTGAAGAAAAATACAATATTTTTTACTTGTTGCTATAATAAATATCCCAATTAAAAAAAAAAACACATTTTTTTTTCTCAGCTTAGGGCGATACGTATTCTTCTACATATTTTTGGTAAAAAAAAAAAAAAAAAATCGCAATAAGCGACTGGTTTGCGCAAAAGTTATAGCGCTTACAAAATAGGGGAGAGAATTATTATTATTTATTATTTTTTTTTTACTAGAAATGGCGGCGATCTGCGATTTTTATTGGTACTGCGACGTTATGGCGGACACATCGGACACTTTTGACACATTTTTGGCGCCATTCACATTTATACTGCGATCAGTGCTATAAATATGCACTAATTACAGTATAAATGTGACTGGCATTGAAGGGGTTAACACTAGGGGGTGAGGAAGGGGTTAAATGTGTATGCTAGGTGTGTTCTAACTATGGGGGGAGGGGGGGTGACTGGGGGGGTGACCGATCTGTGTCCCTATGTAGGAAGGAACACAGATCGGGCTCCTCCCCTCCAGAGACAGGACGCTGTCTCTGTGTAAAACGGCAATGAGAGATGATCTATGAGAGATCATCTCTCATTTGCCCACAGATCGCATCGCAAACGGCCACTCTGATTGGCCGTTTGCCGCGATCTGTGATTGGCCGTGTCCAAGGGACACGGACAACACAGGGCTTCCCCGCAGCGCGCACTACAGCGCGCGCTGGGAACGCCAGAATGACATGCCGTCAAATGACGGCATGTTGGATATTCAGGCCCGCGCTGTTGCCGTCATCCGACGGTAGCGCGGGCCTGAAGTGGTTAAATATATTCTATACTCCAAAGTTAATCTTTAAAGAAGTAAACTCTTGAAAATAAAATCTTCTTCTCCCTACCCTGCAAACTAAAGGCATAATGTGCTAGTATGCATATATCTTCGCTCCGTCTTCCATTCAGGGGCCGCGGACTCCGGCTCTGTGACTGGCTGGAGGCGTGCGACATCACTCCCGCGCATGCGCATGGGAGCCGTCGATTGCGGCACTGTCTTCTGAGCTGAGCCCTCCTTATCTTTACTGGAAACAACAGAATACAGGAATAGAAAATGACATCCGAACTGTGTATTTCCACTAGAGAGAGTGCTACACTATGCACACAATAAACATTATCACCTAGTGGCAGAGATATTAATCAACAATATAACACATGAAAATGATTGTTGCACCTACAATATGTCTGTATAAACAGCATGCTAACAGGGTCAGACCACCAAAAAATGATATTTCCTTTTCAAGTGGTGCTGGCTGGCTGAGTAGACTCAATTGTCTTTTTTTTTATTTTTTAGGGAGATGATAGTCACCGCTCCAATAAGGTATGGGGATGGATCTGTTTCCTCTCAGAGAAACCCAGGTGCCGGCAATGCACGAAGCAATTGTAGAAAGAAAATGTTTGGACAGCCGCACTCTGGAAAAACCTTCTCGGTTGCCTTTATTTGGTAAAAGTAATCAAACACCGCACATCACAGCAAAAATAGGGGCATACAGCTGACATTTCGCACTACCAATCAGTGCTTACTCATAGCTCATGAGTAAGCACTGATTGATAGTGCGAATTGTCAGCTGTACTAAATGTCGTGCGTACTAACGATCGGTTTTGATCTATCGGTTAGCCGTCCATCGGTTCAATTTTATAGCAAGCCTTCTGTTTTTGGACCGAAGGATAACGGACCAATGGGGCCTACACACGATCGGTTTGGACCGATGAAAACGAACTTCAGTCCGTTTTCATCGGTTTGAACCAATGGTGTGTACGCGGCTTAAGTGTTCCAACATCTTCTGTTAAATTGTACATGTTACAGAATAAAAATCTGATAAAAAGAGGGCCAACGGAGACACCTTTGGACATCAGCATTGTTAATCTCGGAAACCGGCAGAGTTATGCCCCGTACACACAATCGTAAATTTCGACCGTGTGTATGCTCCATCGGCATTCTTGTCCAACATTAGTGCCTGACCTCACAAATGCGCTGCTGGAAGAATGGTCAAACATTCCCATAGACCAGTGATGGCAAACCTCGGCACCCCAGATGTTTTGGAACTACATTTCCCATGATGCTCATGCACTCTGCAGTGCAGTAGAGCATCATGGGAAATGTAGTTCCAAAACATCTGGGGTGCCAAGGTTCACCATCACTGCCATAGACCCACTCCTAAACGTTATGGACAGCCATCCCAGAAGAGTTGAAGCTGTTATAGCTGCAAAGGGTGAGCCAACTCAATATTGAACCCTATAGACTAATGCCGCGTACACACGATCACTTTTTGCGATGAAAAAAAACGACGTTTTATTTCATGAAAAAAAACGACGTTTTTCAAACTTCATTTTCCAAAACGACTTTGCGTACACACCATCGTTTTTCCCAAAAAGTCTAGCAAAGCGCCGTGACTTCCATCACGTACGACGGAACTATAAAGGGTCATTTCCATGCGGAAGACGGCCTCTTTTGCTGATATCGTGTTGCTGCGTGTTAGTAAAAGTTTGGTGAGAGACGATTCGCGCTTTTCAGTCTTCGTGCTTTAATATCGTTTACTGTCGTACAGTTTGTGCTTTTGGGGTCGTATTTGTGATACAGTGCTTGTTTTCCGATCGTATCTGTTTTGGCAGTGCGTTCTTGTCTACACGTTCCTGTTTTGCAGGTCCGTTCTTCAAAGGCCTTTCTGTACTTCAGAGCGGTGTTTTAGTGCGATCTGATTTGACGACCGTTTTCTAGCCATGTTGCGGGTACGTTCTCGTCGCCGAGATCGTGCTGTGCTTCTTGTTAGGATGTGTGCTGCATCCCGGCTCCGGTCCTTGAGGAGGGCGAGAAGGACTTTGTGGGCCAAGAACTGGTTTCTTCGCAGGGACCAGTTCTCTCATATGCCTCTGCTGCGGGAGATCCGAGAAAATAACCCTGATGATTTCAGGAATTTTCTTCGGATGTCTGACCCCGTATTCCAGCAGCTTTTGGCTTCGGTGTCGCCTTATATCACCAGGCAGGACACCGTTATGCGGGAAGCCATCACTGCTGAGCAGCGGCTAGTTGCTACCTTGCGGTACCTGGCAACAGGGAGAAGTCTTCAGGACTTGAAGTTCTCGACGGGCATCTCCCCCCAGGCTCTGGGCCTCATAATTCCCCAGACCTGTTCTGCCATCATTCATGTTCTGCAGGAGGACTATATTAAGGTAAGTGGTGCCCTTTAAATGCACAAACTATGTTTTATTTAGGCTTTTGTATTTGTTTCAATTTGTTTGGTTTTAAACAGTCCCTAATTAACCTGTTTGTGATCTGCTGGTAATGTTCCCTTTCATCTCCATGCATGCTGTATTCATTTTATATTTGCTCCTACATGCATCTTTTGTTTTGCCAACCTGTCCTGCTTTTTTTTTTATTATTTTTTATTTTTTGTGTCCCAAACCCACCTAGCCTAGTCCCCTATATTTTGTCCTATATTGTAGTGCTGTCTATAGAAGTCCCTATATCCCCCTATATTTTGTCCTATATTGTAGTGCACGCACAACCCCCCCCCCCCTCTTTATTTTGTAATTGTATAAATTAACATTTTTTATTATTTTAATTTTTTTAACTCAAACTCATCTTGGGCCTCCACTCCCCTTATTTTTTGTAGGATTGTGACCATCAGAGGGTGTGATTAATCTGCTTTAGTGATCCCTTATTATTTTTTCCATTTTTAACCACTTCCCTACGGCCGTACGACTATATGCGGCCGCAGGGTGGTTCTAAATCTCTGGGCTGCCGTGTTTTCACGGCAGCCTCTTTCTGTGTTCCCAGCGTGCGCTCCAGAGCGCGCAGCGGGGAACTTGTGTACTGGCCGTGTCCCTTGGACACAGCCAATCACAGATCGCCGCAAACGGCCAATCAGAGTGGCCGTTTGCGATGCGATCTGTGCAGCCAATGAGAGATGATCTCATATGTAAACATATGAGATAATTTCTCATTGCCGGCTCTCACAATTACAGCGTCCTGTCACTGGAGAGAGCAGACCGATCTGTGTTCCTTATACATAGGGACACAGATCGGTCACCCCCCCAGTCACCCCCCCTCCCCCCACAGTTAGAACACAATGCAGGATACACATTAACCCCTTCCTCACCCCCTAGTGTTAACCCCTTCCCTGCCAGTCACATTTATACAGTAATTAGTGCATATTTATAGCACTGATTGCAGTATAAATGTGAATGGTGCCAAAAATGTGTCAAAAGTGTCCGATGTGTCCGCCATGATGTCGCAGTCGCAATAAAAATTGCAGATCGCCGCCATTACTAGTAAAAAAAATAAATAATAAAAAATAATAATTCTGTCCCTTATTTTGTAGGTGCTATAACTTTTGCGCAAACCAGTCGCTTATTGCGATTTTTTTTTTTTTTTACCAAAAATATGTAGAAGAATACGTATCGCCCTAAACTGAATTTTTTTTTTAAATTGGGCTATTTTTTTTATAGCAACAAGTAAAAAATATTGTATTTTTTTTCAAAATTGTCGTAGTTTTTTGTTTATAGCGCAAAAAATATAAACCGCAGAGGTGACCAAATACCACCAAAAGAAAGCTCTATTTGTGGGGAAAAAAGGACGCCAATTTTGTTTGGGAGCCATATCGCACGACCGCGCAATTGTC
The DNA here is from genome assembly GCA_029574335.1 of Rana kukunoris. Classification (NCBI taxonomy): domain Eukaryota; kingdom Metazoa; phylum Chordata; class Amphibia; order Anura; family Ranidae; genus Rana; species Rana kukunoris. Next base: position 167,211,881 of record CM056055.1, on the reverse strand, counting down.
AGTTAAAGCGACGCAGTGCCGCAAGCTGAAATTTCACATGGTCAGGAAGGGGGTTTACATGCCCAGTAAGGAAGTGGTTAATAATACTTCAAATTAATGTTTGTTTTTTTGGTATCAAAAAATGTTTTGTGATGTTATTTTAGGAATGTTTGTTTGATATTTTTTTATTTTTTTGGTATCTACAGTTCCCCACCACGCCACAGGAATGGCAGACTGTGGCAGCGGACTTCTCCCGGCGATGGAATTTTCCAAACTGCGGAGGAGCTATTGACGGCAAGCACGTCCGCATCGTGCCACCACCCCATAGTGGATCCCATTATTATAACTACAAGGGGTTCCACAGTGTTGTTCTGATGGCGGTGGTATCTGCCAATTACGAGTTCTTGTATCTGGATGTTGGGAAAAATGGGCGGATGTCGGACGGTGGTGTCTTTGCCGAGACGGAGTTCGCCCAACGGCTTCTTTCCGAGGACCTGGGATTGCCGCCTGCGGAGGAGAATGAAGAGGGTCTGCCCTTCGTTTTTGTTGCAGATGAGGCTTTCGCCTTGGGTCCTCACCTCATGAGGCCATTTCCCCAACGCGCCCTCACCCCTGAGAGGAGGGTGTTTAATTACAGGCTGGCCAGAGCCAGACGGGTGGTGGAAAACGCCTTTGGCATCATGGCCAGCCGTTTCCGGCTATTTCTGACTGCCATAAACATGGCCGAATACAAGTTGAATTATATAATTACATGCTGCTGCATTCTACACAACTATTTAAGAAGACATTCTTCTACTTACCTAACCCTTTTGCCTGATGACCCTGTTGAAATTCCAGAGGCGGCTCGTGAGGCTGCCCATCCCCAATTGGCCCCCCCGAAACGCACGTGCTGTGCGTCAGGCATATGTGGACTACTTTATGGGTAGGGGGGCCATTCCAATGCCAGATCTTGGCTGAATCATTACATTTTATTTTTTGCCTGAAACAGTCTTTTCTTTGTTCTTTAATTAATTTATAAGGTTTGTGTTTTTATTTTATCTCCTAGGTCAGTGATGGCGACCTTGTCACCCCAGATGTTTTGGAACTACATTTCCCATGATGCTCATGCATTCTGCAGTATAGTGGAGCATCAAGGGAAATGTAGTTTCAAAACATCTGGAGTGCCAAGGTTCGCCATCACTGTCCTAGGTTATCATAGTGCCATGTGTTTGTGATGGACTGAAATAACTATCCCTCATTGTTTAATGTTCTCAGCATACATTTTTTTGAGGTATTTTCTAGGGTTGTCCCGATACCACTTTTTTAGGACCGAGTACAAGTACGGATACTTTTTTTCAAGTAGTCGCCGATACCAAATACCGATACTTTTTTTAAATGTGTCCCCAAATGCAGCCATGTCCCCCACATATGCAGCCATGTATGTCCCCCATATGCAGCCATGTATGCAGCCATGTATGTCCCCCATATTGCAGCGATGCGTCCCTCATACCTTTTAGATATGCTGATGCCGCCTCTGCCGCATACCGCCGTATCCCCCTGCACAATCGCGTAGCGCATTACAAGCTTTCATTCTAAAAACTTGTAAATGGCCGCGCTCCGTGTATTAAAACTCCCCTTCTCCGGATGGAGGGATCCGTCCAATCCTACGCAAGGGGGAGTGTCTATACGCGGATTCGTGCATAGACACTCCCCCTTGCTCGGGATTGGAGGGATCCCTCCAATCCGGAGAAGGGGAGTGTCAATACACGGCCATTTACAAGTATTCAGAATGAATGCTTGTAATGTAAGCTATGCGATTGTGCAGGGGGATACGGCGGTATGCGGCGGCGTCAGCATATCTAAAAAGGTATGAGGGACGCATCGCTGCAATATGGGGGGGGGAAGTATTCTATTTAGGTATCGGGGGTATTTGCGGGAGTACAAGTACTCCCGCAAATACTCGGCATCGGTCCCGATACCGATACTAGTATCGGTATCGGGACAACCCTAGTATTTTCTATTCATCATTGAGCTTAAATAACAAGACACACATATTTTACTGTCAATATTTTTTTTATGTTTTGCATCTTGAAAAACATAACTTTTTTACATTAAAATTTTTAAAATATTTTTTTTAGTTACAAAACAAATAATTTTTTATTTTTTTGTTACATTATTCAAAAAACAATCAGTTTTTTATAACATTATTCAAAAAATATAATCTGTTTATTTTTTTTTTATTTTTTTTTTTAACATTCCAAAAATAAAATCACATTTTTTTTTATATTTTTTTTTTACATTATTCAAAAACTAAAATCACTTTTTTTTTTTTTTTTTACATTATTCAAAAACTAAAATCACTTTTTTTTTTTTTTTACATTATTCAAAAAATAAAATCACTTTTTTTTTTTACATTATTCAAAAACTAAAATCACTTTTTTTTTTTTTTTTTTTAATTTATTCAAAAAATAAAATCACTTTTTTTTTTACATTATTCAAAAAATAAAATCACTTTTTTTTTTTTTACATTATTCAAAAAATAAAATCACTTTTTTTTTATTATTATAAACCAAACTTGTCTAACATTTTTTCCATATTTCGGACAGCACAAACTTGGCAGTATCCCTGTCCATTGTCGCTGCACGACTTGCTCCTGAAATGTGGGAACAAAAAAGGTATTAAAATTCGGAAGACCTACATGTAGATCATGGGTCTTCAAACTACGGCCCTCCAGTTGTTCAGGAACTACAATTCCCATCATGCCTAGTCATGTCTGTGAATGTCAGAGTTTTACAATGCCTCATGGGATGTGTAGTTCCACAACAGCTGGAGGGCCGTAGTTTGAGGATCCCTGATCTAGATTACCTGGGTATGGGTGTTATGTAGAAAATTTACCGGATGTGGTGGCAGCGTCATCATCCCTCGGGGGTGGGGCTTGGGAAGTTCCATCCTGCCTTGCTGCTTCACTGCGCCCTACGAGATTGAAGATAGGGAAAAAAGAAAGGTAAAAGATTATAAAGAGATATGAGTGAGAACTAAAAATACAAGTACAGAGTATATAAACATGTGCAGAATCCACTGCTGGGCAGACTCTCCTTTTTCTGTTTATTGGTCATATTTACTAAGCTTTTCACATCGACTTTAATTTAGGTACAAATCTACATTATAAAAGATCACAAGTGAAGTCACATTACAACAAAAATGGCAAGATTCCTGTTTGGGGACACATGAATTGGTCGTAGGAGTCGTCGTTTGTTCAAATAATAACAAATACAAAGACGTTTTTTGGGAATGATATAGTGTTTATACACTCCTTTTTGTCCATGCGAACTAGGCGCATGATGATATTTAGCACGAAGATTGTCGTTTAGTAGGTCGAAAAACAACGTATAAACGACGACTTCTCCGACCACTTTTTGTGCCCACAAACAGATACAGTACAACCTGAAATTAAAATCACATGGCACAATTAACAAACACCACAAATGTGTCAAAAAATAAAAAAACTTACTTTTTGCCCGAATCAGCCTATTGATATGCTGGAGTTGTTCTGGCTCTCTGTTTTTGAGGTCTGACCACCTCTTTCTTAATTGTTCCCGAGTCCTGCGTTTGCCAAATTTTTCATGCAGCCTCCTGATCACCTTCTCCATGATGTCGGCCTTCACCCTGTTTGGATGCAGGTAAGGGCCATGCTTCCCATCATAATCCTCCCTTTGTAAGATGGTGACCATCTCCACCATCTCTTGGAAGGCCATGTTTGAGGCCTTGTACCTCCGCCGGGATCGTCCGGTTGGCTGGGCCTGGCCTGCCTGATGGCTTGAGTTTGCCATATTTCTCGCCACCTTGTTCTTGCCTAAAACACACCCACAAAGAAAGATCGAGAAAGGGGCGTGGAAAAGACGAGACCGAACGTCAGGGGCGGGATCTCGTGCATCGCGTCACACGTTCGCGCCTTTTAAAGGGATCCACGTCATTGCAAGCGCCGTTCACAACCTGCGGAACAAGGCGGAAGAGACGGTCGGATCATAAGACGGTATGTATCTGGATTATGGACATTACAAATATTAGGGAACAGTGGATGATTGTGTGGGCTAGAAGATATGGGGGGGTTCATTGCAAGCGCCGTTCACAACCTGCGGAACAAGGCGGAAGAGACGATCGGATCATAAGACGGTATGTATTTGGATTATGGACATTACAAATATTAGGGAGCAGTGGATGATTGTGTGGGCTAGAAGATATGGGGGGTGATTTACTTAAAGGAAAAGACACCTTGCACTACAAGAGCACTTGGAAATGCAGTCGCGAGGTGACACAAGCCCCTCTCACCTCGGACTTGCTCCGGGGACTCTCCCTGTACAGCCCGGTATTGTTGCGGAGCCTCCCGGAGGTCCGCTGAGGGAACAAAACGATCCGTGACAGGATCCATTTGGAGACACCCCGCCGCCATTGTAGGAGGTCTGGGATACCTCAGCTGCAGCCGAACTTGAGTGTGGCAGAGGCTGAAGAAACAGGCCTTGCCACACTGTAATCCTCCGCAAAATAGGTAGCAGTCTGGGAGGTGGCCCGGGGACAGTAACCTGAGTGGTTACTGGAGATGAGAACGGATCTCTACACCAAGGTATTGCCGCCATTTTTGAGGCCCCTTGTTGTTAATATGTGAGGCGCTCCCATGATGGAGGCCTGAGGAGGGTGCCTCACTCGCCACCGATTGGCTATCAACCACAGCAGAATATATTGATCCTTCTCAGCCGCATTTAAGACAGCAGCAAACAGTACACAATATGGATATTCAATTCATACGGTTTCTCCCTATTTTTTTCTATTGGGGTCTAGCAAGGCAAATGTCCACTGCAAAATACATATCCTGGCTTAAGGTCATTTGATTCCAAAAGCTCCATAAGCCCTGCTCCTGATATTATAACGACGCCTGTGGGTGTTGGTAAATATTGTTGTTCCAGTTTATGAAGGGAAAACAACACAAACAAGTCAGAACTAACAACAAAGACTTTTCCACTGTGAAAAATCTCCACAAAATGTCTGCCATACCTCAGACACACATGCTGAGCATTACAGAGGCATCCATGTCTGACAGACAAATTTCACCTCAAATGCCTGTCACCTCTATAACTCATCCTCTGGGATCTAATCCAACTCCTGCTCTATATTCCTCTGTACTGAAAGAAAGAACAGTCACTGAGTTGACTGGTCATGTAATTTCTACTGCAATCTCCTCACAACCTCCTCCTGGGCATGAGCATGTGAATGTTGAACGGGCTCTTGATGTTTCTTTCAATGTAACTGATCTGTTTAACAGAATAGCTGAAATGTTAGACAAGGGTCTGACACAGACTGCTGAGAGGATCACTAGAGATATCAGAGCAGACTTCCAAAGTATTGGTAACAGGATAGAATCTATTGAACATAAATTGGACGCTAATGTTTCAAGGATTGATCAGAATACTGACCATCTACAATTCATGCAAGAACAACTAGAAGCTGCTCAAGATAGGATAGATGATTTGGAAAACAGATCTCGGAGAGATAATTTCAGGGTAAGGGGGATACCTGAATCCATAGTTAATGTTCACTCTGCTATACAAGACATCATTAGAGATCTGATTCCATCCATTCCTGCACATAAGTTGGAATTAGACAGAGCGCACAGATCCTTAGGCCCGTTACGCAAGGACGGTTTACCTAGAGACGTGGTAGTTAAACCACATTATTATTCCACCAAAGAGGAAATAATGCAAAAGTCCCGTCAACAAGAACATTTGCAGTACCAAGGAGCAAAGATCCAAATATTTTCTGACATTTCCCCCCACACTATTCAGAAGAGGAGAGCAATGAAACCATTATTGTCGGCCCTAATGAAGAAGGAAGTCAAGTATAATTGGGCCTTTCCCTTTGCTCTAAAATTCACCTATAATGGTAGACATTATGCTGTACGCAACTTTCAGGAGGGGGAAAGATTACTATTAGACCTAAGAATTATCGCAACCGCACCAGACATGGATACTACACCTCCACAGCCTCTCTCAGCTAAAAGACAGACACCTACTAGCCCTACTTCGGGCGAATGGAATAAAGTCAAACACAGGAAAGTTGGGAAAAACTCAGCAACCTGAATTGGATCATTAATTCCAGTTGAACTTTCCCGGAGGAGACACCAATTGGGGATTTGAGGGGGGAAGACTCCCCCCCCCTTTTTTTATTTTTTTTTCCTCCACCAATGAGAGTATATGTGTATATATAAGAATATATATAGGGATATGCATATAATATGTGAAATTACAAAGAAATGTTTTTATTTATTTTTCCCCAATGAGATTATATGCGTTTATATGAGAATATATATAGGGGTATGCATATAATATTTGAAATTACAAAGAAAGGGGGGGCCCCCCCCTTTTTTTTCCCCCCAATGAGATTATATGTGTATATATGAGAATATATATAGGGGTATGCATATAATATGTGAAATTACAAAGAAATGTGTTTATTTATTTTTCCCCAATGAGATTGTATGCGTTTATATGAGAATATATATAGGGGTATACATATAATATTTGAAATTACAAAGAAGGGGTTTTTTTTTGTTGTTTTTTCTTCCCCCAATGAGATTAATATTTGAAACTACAGAGGGGGGGGGGAGGGAGGGGGGAGGAGAACATTTCTAATTTTTCTTTTTTTTTTTTCTTTCTCTCTTCTCTCCCTCCCTTGTGAGCTTATATGTATATATAGGATAATATATATGGGTGTATGCATATTATGTGGGTTTCCCCCCCCCCTTTTTCTCTTCCCTCTTCATCGCTCCTCCTCTGGGAAACCTCGTTACGGCACATGTCTTAATGCATAAACTGTACGAGATCAATTTCTTCCTAAAAACAAGTTGTATAGGATAACGTATAGACTGTTGGTAATGGGTGGTGGTGAGGCATTGAGCCTCTACTCACTTTCCAGACAGACTTTTTGTCGTCCTGGGAAGCGGGTGTTTGGTCCCTCAACACTGGACCACTTTGGAATTTCTTCTTTAAATGGGGGAAGGGGGATTAGTCCCTCCCCCCATTTCGGGTCATGGTTTGACCTTATGTTATGCCACATTTTGCTTTATTGTTTACTGTTTTATTCTTTCCTTTTGATTTCTCCCTCTTTCTCCCTGTCTTTCCACTCTGTATTCTCCTCTCTGTCGGCCTACCTGTCAGGATATGGGTTTTCTAGGTTACAGACTCATTACATGGTATGCATTCTGGAGGATGTAAGGTTTAGGTTCCATGGCTGGACCAAATAGCTCTTCCACACCCCTTCGTGTTGTAACACACAACACTCAGGGGCTGAACTCTCCTATTAAGAGACGAAAGGCTTTTCAAGTCTATAAGTCTATGCATGTGGATGTTGTTTTACTACAAGAGACACACTTCCCAAGGCGGTACACCCCATCTTTTTTACATGCTCACTTTCCAGTGTTCTATTTATCTAAGGCGGAAAATAAGACCAAAGGGGTGGCTATTTTATTTTCTAAATTTTGTAAATTCACTTTGATTAAGGAATACAGGGACTCGGAAGGAAGATTTGTTTTGGCTAAAGGAACCCTAGATGAAAAAATGTACACTTTTGTCTCATACTATGCACCAAATAGGGGACAACAGAATTTTTTTTCACAGATGCTAGATACTCTCCGACCTTTTATGGAGGGTATCATAGTTATGGGGGGGGACTCCAACTTGGCCTTTGATTCGGGTTTGGATAAATCTAAACCAAATAAGACTAAAATAATTAGGCCGACTAAAGCTAGTACTCAAGTGGCACGTATGCTACACCAATCTAGGTTGATTGATATTTGGAGAGAATTGAACCCAAACGCTAAAGACTATACACATTTCTCTAATCCCCACCTATCTTATTCACGAATAGACCACATATTGATTTCGAATCATCATGTCCCGGCAGCTGTTGAGTCAACTATTGCAGATGTTCCATGGTCGGACCATTCTATGGTACTGGTATCTCTAAGACGGGAGAATACAGCCCATAGAGTATCTCATTGGACTCTTAATCAATCTATTTTAAAAAATCCAGCCCTTGTGACGGAAATTGAACAAGCTATAAAAGAATATTTTGAATTTAATGATACACAAGAAGTTTCCCCGGAAACTCTATGGGCGGCCCACAAGGTAACAGTTAGAGGCAAAATAATACAAATTGCGTCCAGACTTAAAAAACAAAAGAGGGTGGAGGTGAGAGAGCTAGAAGAGAAATATCTAGACTTGCGCAGAAAACATAAGTCAGATCCTTCTGGATTTCCCACCTCTTCACTTGATGCCGCTAGATCGGCCCTGAACTTAGCACTAACAGCACGGGCAGGAGAAGATGTGAAATGGACAGGTGCCAGATTTTACCAATTGAAGGATAAAATAGGGCCGATGTTAGCAAATAAATTGTCACCTAGATTTAAATCGAAGACGCTCCCCAAGATTAGACAAGCAGATGGATCCCTTACTTTAAATCCTCAGCGGATGATGGAAACCTTCCATGATTTCTATTCTAGACTTTACGCTTTTGACGATAAATCTACTTCAGATAAAATAGAGAAATTCTTGGATAAAATAAGTCTTCCTACTTTGAAAAAGGAACATATGGAGATATTGGAGGCTCCCATATCAACTGAGGAAGTTCTATCAGTAATTCAAAATCTAAAGACGGATAAGGCACCGGGACCCGATGGTTTTTCCTCCCCATATTATAAAACCTTCTCAGTTATCCTTACGCCCTACTTAACTCGCTTTTATAATTCCTTGACAGATGGTATTTCTATTAATAAACAACTTAATATGGCTTATATCTCAGTGATCCCGAAACCTGATAGGCCAATATCTCTTATTAATAACGACCTCAAAATATTAACCAAAATTATGGCCAATAGAATGTCCCCTTTCATGAACCAATATATTAATGGGGATCAGGTAGGATTCATTTCAGGGAGGCAGGGACCGGACCAGATAAGAAGGGCAGTTGATCTGATTTCCATTCTACAATCTGGGTGGACTGGGGATCGTGGACAAGAAGGGATGCTCCTTTCCCTAGATCTCCAGAAAGCCTTCGACTCAGTGTACTGGCCATATATGTTTAGGGTACTGAAGCGATGGGGTTTCGGCTCTAAATTCATGGGAATCTTATCTGCGCTCTATTCATGTCCGGAAGCTAAACTCCGTGTACAGGGCCTATTCTCAGAACCTATTAAGATCCGGAGGGGCACACGACAAGGATGCCCCTTGTCTCCTATGCTATTCGCAGTCATGATCGAATCTTTGGCTATAGCTATTCGTGATGACCCGGATATCAAGGGAATTAAATGCTCTCAAAAGGAACATAAATGTGCATTATTTGCAGATGATCTATTACTTTTCATAACCTCACCTCCATCCTCTCTTCCTGAAATTATTTACCTATTGACTGATTTCGCTAGAGTGTCGGGCCTCAAAGTAAATTGGGCTAAATCCAGAGCGCTTAATGTGTCACTCCCTGAACCCACAGTTTTAATGTTAAAAAACAAATATGAATTCAAATGGGAAATTTCATCTATCAAATATTTAGGAATCAACCTGACTTCGAAGTTTGAGAATCTCTATTCTGCCAACTATCCTCCTACGTTTAAAAAAACTCGAGAAAGATTTAAATGAATGGGGTTCCCAGAAAATAGGATGGATTGGTAGGATTAATTCGGTTAAGATGACTCTGCTCCCCAGACTTTTATATCTCTTCCGCTCATTGCCCATCCCAATAATTAAAAGTCACCTAAAATCATTTCAGGGCAAAATCACCAGATTCGTTTGGAACAAGAAGGGTCCGCGTGTTCCTTCTCGAAGCCTCTTCAATCTAACTGAACAGGGGGGTTTAGGAGTCCCGAATTTGTGGTGGTACTACCAGTCTGCTAGGTTGGCCCAACTATCTGAAGTATATCTTAAAAAGGACCGTCCTGATTGGATTAATATAGAAGAACAAGCATCTTCTGCGTTTACTATAGAAAATTTGATGTGGTGTACCCCCAAACGCAGACCCGCTATTATGTCCCCAACCCTTTCTCAAGCTTTAGTAATTTGGGATTCACTTAGGAAAAATCCTTCTCTGGTCTCGAAAGGTCAACCCTTAGCGGAGGTTTTCCTGGATCCGATCTTTGCATCTAGAGTCGACGTCGACTCCTTCAAATGGTGGCATGACAAGGGGGTGTACCGCATTGGACAGCTCTTCTCAAGATTGGGCCCTTTACCCGAACAATTTTTTGTTGATAATTTTGATCTCCCCTCCTCCGAGAGATTGAGATTCTCTCTATTACATGATTACGCCCAAAATCTTTGGTCTGATAATCTAATTTCTGGCTCCCTATCTCCATTTGAACATAGATGTGACCAAGCCTCGGCAAGACGGGGTAATATCTCAGTTATTTATAAATCTCTCGCGACAAATGATACAAAATTACCCCACATGCTCGCTTGGGAAAGAGAACTTGGAGATGAATGGGACTTAGAGGATTGGTATGGAAATTTTGCTAGATCTATCAAGGGTTTGCTAAGTGTATCTCTGGCGGAAGCCAATGCGAAAATCTTTACTAGATGGTACATGGTCCCTCTTAAATTGGCCTCGATGTATCCTTCATACTCACCCTTATGCTTTAGAGGTTGCCAGGGAATAGGGTCCATGTTTCACACTTAGTGGGAATGTCCAAAGATTCGGGGTTATTGGAATAAGGTGTTTCACATTGTCAGACGAGTAACAGGGTGTAATGTGCATCAGTCTCCAGCAATCGCTCTATTGAATGGTCTAATCCCACAAATCTCGAAGGTTACCAGAAAACTGATTCTATTTATCCTGACAGGCGCCAGAATTACTATTGCAGCCGCATGGAAGAAACAGTCGGTCTCTATTCTACACATGAAGAGAAAAGTCACATGGATCATGGAGCAGGAAAAGAGAATTAGTTTAATGTTAGATAAAACTATTTTGTTTACTGAAACTTGGGAACCGTGGCTTAAGTACATGGGAATCCCCTATACTCCGGGGATACAGTAGTGGCTGTTGCTCCGGACTGATGCATAATCTTGGCAGGTGGGCTTACTCTTTCCTCTGAACTCTTTACTCTTCTCATCTCTATCTCCCCCCCTTCTCTTCCTCCCCTTTTCCCCTTCTTTTTTTCTCTCCTTTTCTTTTCTCTTAATTTTAGATTCGAGAAGACTAAACAAAGTACATTACTTCTCATAATGTGATATTCTCACTTTGGGGATAATGGGTTCGGAAATACTCATTATATATCGGGTTTTTCTATTATAGTTAACCCTGGGTAGGATGTTGTCTTGGTTCTTTAGACAAATGTTAGATCAAGTTGCTTTTGGGGAGGTTGGGTGGAGGGGACAGGTCCACCTCTAGGATACAGAGTGATCCCAAGAGGGGTGTCGGAGAGGCAGAGATTGTCCTGGATACCCACCTTCTTGGGGTCTATGAAAGATTGGTCTACTACATCCCTCATTGCTTTAATATTCTGGATCAGACCATAGGATATATGAGATCTCGGGGGATTAGGGAGGTGATTTGGGACAAACTATATTACCTATGGGGTTCTGATTTATCTTAATAGTTCTCATTTCTCTTTGCAGTTCAATAAGTACTACCCTCTGGGGTTAAAAATGTTGGAAACGATAAACACTGAATGTACCTGTTTATTCTCAAATGTATGTTCAGCTGTAATATTTACTGTGTTATTTGGCGCATAGCTGTATATTTTATATTTTATTGTTTTGAAAATAAACTTAAATTTGAATGAAAAAAAAAAGGAAATGCAGTCGCTGGAGATCTTGAGGAGGACATGCAAGGATAAATTTAGAAATAGCATTTTAGCATGCACATCATTGTCTGATAAAATCAGCAGAGCTTCCCCTCATTTCTGATCTACCCCTCTCAGATTTATACAACGATTGCACTTCCAAGTGCACTTTCAGTGCAATTGAAGTGCAGAGTGTATTTTCCTTTCATAAATAACCCCCATGGTGTTTAAAAGCTAATTAGTAGTAGTGGCTTGACTGACACTAGGCTTTGTTTTTTGTTTTGTACATGCAGAAATAATGGAGGCCTTTAAGGATCCCGAATTTTTGACCAAATTCATCCAGAGATGGAAGGAACATCCAGTTCTCTGGCAATCCAAAAGCAAAATTAATAGAAACAAAGATGCCCGGAAGAAAGCAAAGGAGGCCCTGCTTGAATATGTAAAAACAAGGGTCCCCAACGCTACATTGGAGACTGTTAAGGCTAAAATAAATTCGCTTCGGGGCACCTACAGGACCCAACGGTCACAAGTCCTGGCCTCAATGAGGTCTGGGGCTGCAGCTGACAGTGTCTACAAGCCTAATCTGTGGTATTATGGTCAGCTGCAGTTCCTGGATGATCACATAGAGTCCAGGCCATCCATGTCTACCCTTCCCCCAAGGAGGCAGTCCAGTGTTCCCTGCAGTCAGCCCTCCAGTGTTCCCTGCAGTCAGCCCTCCAGTGTTCCCTGCAGGCAAGAGCAGGCAAGCTCAGAGGAAGAGCCTGAGTTCATGGAGGAGCCAGATTGTGACCCATGGAGCCAGGTATTGCATTTTCAGATTCATTTTTGTAATGCAAAGTATAATAATGATGAGTAATTTATGTTACAAGTGATCGAAATTATATAAATGATTGGCCAAAAAATTTGGAAGATATCACTAAGCAATAGTGGCAAAACAGAATGGGGACAAGATACATAAATGCAGAGGTCATAATGAATGTGTGTCATTTTCTTGTACGCCATTAGGTACACCATACAGTGGCCGCAGATGTTAAACACCCTTTTTGCCCATTAACATTTTGTCCACCCTAAAGTAAAAAAACGGTTGGGTAAAGGCCCCCTACTTTGGAATTTCAGTCAACATCAACCCCCCCCCCCCCGCCCCCAGCTCCAGGGGGCACATATCTAAAGCTGTGTAAGGGGCCACAGAATTAGGGATGGAGGGCCTGTGATAAATATATTTTAGCATTCAATTATGATATGTCATTAAGTTAGAAATGTGTGTGATGAATGAAGCCAAAAAATAAAATATGTCCCTTTTTTATTATACACAGGCAGAGCAAAGCCAGGAGGAGGCAGGCCACGCAGTGAGCCAGGAGGAGGCAGGCCACGCAGTGAGCCAGGGGGAGGCAGGCCACGCAGTGAGCCAGGGGGAGGCAGGCCACGCAGGGAGCCAGGAAGAGGCAGGCCCCACTGGGAGCCAGGAGGAGGCAGGCCCCAGTGGGAGACAGGAGTCACGCCAGCGTGATTGTATCTCCCAAATCCCTCCTATCCGGAATCCAGCAAAAAGGGCCAGAAGGCTCATGCAGATGGAGGAGGAGACCCAGGCCATGCTCCGTGAAGCAACTTTGGCCATCAGAGAGCAGCCCAGTGAGGAAGAGGGATTCGCAGCGCTGATCGCTGCCAAGCTTAAAAATCTAGAGCTGGGCCAGCGTGTGCGCTGCGAATCCCTTATGTTCCAGGTCATGAGCATGGCCACACTGGGACAGCTCAATGACGATATTGGCATTGGGCTGATTCGCACTCCTGTCCTTATTGCGCTTCCTGGTCCTGCTCCATCTCCAGCCCCTGCTCCTGCTCCTTCTCCTGCTCCTCCTCTTCCTGAGCCTGCTCTGGCTCCTGGCACGTCGGCTCCAGGAACACAGCCCCTGAGGACTCGGCCTGCAGGGAAGGCTGCAGGGAAGGCTGCAGGGAAGACTGCAGGGAAGACTGCAGGGAAGACTGCAGGGAAGGCTGCAGGGAAGGCTGCAGGGAAGACTGCAGGGAGGAAGAAGTGAGGAGATGGTGCCCCGAAGCGAATTTTTTTTGGCCTTCACAGCCTTCATTGTTTTCTTGGTGGACCCTTGTGTTTACAACTTCAAGCAGGGTCTCCTTTGTTTTTATCCAGGCTTCTTTGTTTTTATTTGGTTTTGCTTTTGGATTGCCAGATGGTTGTACTTTTTATTTATTTACCTTTTCAACCTGAATAAAGGTATATTTTGGTTGGTTTGCAAATTTTGACCATGTGTATTTTTTTACAAACAAATATAGAGATTGTTATAGTGAGTAGGCAGACACATTTTAAAAATTAAAACGACATTAAACAAGGAACAACAACCTTCTTGTGGGTAAATTAAACCACAAAAAATAAGCTGCTGTGGTCACTTCACACCCTCCAAAATCCTTAAAAAAAAATTGTAGTTCAAAACATCTGTTAAAAGATATTACCCCAAAAAATTACGTGTCCCAAAAAACAAAAAATAAATAACAAAAAGGGCCCAAAAAAATAATAAAGTCAAAAGGTGGACAGAAATATGTCAAACAAGATGAGCCACAACAAACTAGGGGGCAGATTCACAGAGAAATGGATTATCGTAGCGTAGCAGAAATACGCTACGCCGCCGTTTTTTACCTTGCTCTACGTGGAATTCAGGTAGATTTTCTACGGTAAACGACGGCGGCGTAGTGTATTTCTCCCGTCGCAATCCATATAGACGAGTAGGGGGCATGAAACATTTAAATTAGGCGCGTTCCCGCGGCGATCGATCTGCGCATGCTCCGTTCGCAAATTTCCCGCCGTGCATTGCGCGAAATCACATCGTGACGTCATTCGTTGTTTATGTAGCGTACTTTACGGGCGATCCACGTCCCGACGAGTTACGTAAATAAAAAAAAAAATTAAATAAATTCGAAGCGGGAACGACGGCCATACTTAACATGGGCTACGTAAAGTTAGAGCAGCAAAAAGCTGCTCTAACTTTACGTATAAAAAAATAGACGAAAACGACTGCGCCGCTCGCTCGTTTGTTCGTGAATCCCCGTAAAAACACATTAGCATATCCCGACGCATTAAAACGACGCGAACTCCTCCCAGCCGCCGCAAATAGATGGCAGCGTAGATCCGAAGGCTTACGAAGACGTAAGCCTCTCGGATCGAAGCCCGAAGCCGGCGTATCATGGTTTGAGAATTCAAACTAGTGATACGCCGCGGGAAATTTGAAATTACTCCTGTCTAACACCAGTTAGACAGGCGTAATTGTTTTGTGAATCTGCCCCTAGGAGTTTAGGGTAGCTTGGAAATGGTTTAAAAAGCATTGTGGCAAATACAGCGCATTGTTTTCTTCATTAGATTTAAAATAACGAATGTGCTTAATCCATTCTAAACAGTAGTTTTACCAGAACGAGCTCTCCCATCTCAGAAATTGCTTCTGAGCACGCGCGGGTTTAAAACGTAATTTTCTATGTCGTTTTGCCCACACACGATCATTTTTTATGACACAAAAAACGACGTTTTGAAAAACGACACAAAAAATTCAAGCATGTTGGAATTTTTTTTTGGTCGTTTTTTTGAAGACAAAAAACGACGTTTTGCCCACACACGATCAATTTAAATGACGTTTTAAAAAACGTCGTTTTTTTCATCGCAAAAAGTGATCGTGTGTACGCGGCATTAGACTGGGATGCCATTAAAGTTCATGTGTGTGTAAAGACATGTGTCCCAATACTTTTGCCAATATAGTGTATTTAGAAAATAAAACATACTTTAAAGCAACCTACGGTTAAAGCCCGTTTCTGCGCTAATGTTTATGTTCAGATTTAGTTTACATAACCGATTTTATCTTCAGTTTCACTTTAACTCAAAACCAAGTTACAAGTTATATATGGCTTGACCTAATTTAAAAGCAAACTTGATATGATCTTCCAACCATTATGTTCATTCAGCCCAGGTTAAGGTCCCTAATCTATAATGAGAAATTAGTAAAAAAAAGGGTTAAATTATTAGCAGAGGTGACTTCTGTTTTTCTTTTACATTTTCCTTTGAACGGGAGGAAAAACTGAAGGTTAGTTGCATACCGCAGGCTTACTTTGCTGCCTTCCACCGCAGTAGCAGGGATGTTCCATGTGTGTGGGTGAATTGTCACTGCAACATAAGCACTAAGGCTTCATCTGTGCGAGAACCTTGTATACGTATCATAACCACCAGATTCACCACGTCTGTATGCCGATTATTACAATGTGCTATGTTTGCTGGAACTCCACTGATCGAAAGAGGCTCCGATTAGTTGAACACATTGGCCCAGATTCACAGAGCGATTACGCGTGCGCAACTGCTGTTGCGCGTGCGTAAGTCTAAATGTGCGCGTGCGTATAGTTGGACGCGATTCACAAAACAATATACGCCAGAAATCTACGTTTTTTGGTCCGGCGTAATTGAGTTAGACATTCGCTTCCCTTCGTGCAAAACTGCGCTAGACACACCATTGATTTGCTAGTCAAATATGCTAATGAGGGAGTTACGGGGATCCACAAAAAAACGCAGTTGCTGCGCAGGCTACGCGATGTGCGCAACTGCAAAATGTCCTGTCTAAAGTTAGAGCCCATAAAAGCTGATCTAACTTTTGAAAAAAAGTCTAATTGTCAGATAAAGCAACACCGTTACTGAGGAGCAGACCACACACACGTGTTGCACTACAATTTGACTGCCAACATGCTAGGGGCATCGTCGCTCATAGCTGCACTAGTGAATATAGATGACCAAAGAAGGAGGAGGGCACGGAGGATGGCACGGGAGAGGGTATACCGCACCCGCATACACCTGTTTGGCATGAATGATTCAGAGGTCTTTCGCATCTTCAGATTCCCCCCTCATGCCATCCTGGAATTAACCACAACCTTGCAGGAGGACATCACCAGCCCAACACAACGCTCACATGCAGTGCAGCCACTGGTCAAGGTCCTGGCAACACTCCATGTCCTTGCCAGTGGCTCTTTTCAGCGTACAAGTGGAGTGGTGGCTGGGATGTCACAATCCTCCATGAGCAGATGTGTGCACCAGGTTGTCCCTGCAATCCTCACACGCTTGGCCAACCAAATCATCAAACCCACCACTGAGGAGCTTCGAATCAAGGCAATGGCAGATTTCTACCGAATTGCCAGATTCCCACGCACCATCGGGGCCATAGATTGCACACATGTGGCACTCCAGCCCCCCCATGAGACCGAGCACATGTACCGCAATCGGAAGAATTGGCACTCCATCAACGTACAGGTGATAGTTGATGCCCAAGGCCTCATATGGCACGTCCGTGCCAAACACCCAGGGTCCAGCCATGACAGCTACATCTACAATCAAAGCCACATCCGAACAGAATTCGAACAGAACGTGTATGGGAACACCTGGCTGGTTGGTGAGTGACATGGGAGTCAGGCATGACTATCCCCTCCCGTGATGCACAACAGAAGTGGCACATGCATGACTAACATTCTCCTGTCTTTTCCTTTACAGGTGACTCTGCATATGCACTGGGACCCCATCTCATGACTCCTATCCGGAACCCCCAAACCCCAGGAGAGGAACGATACAATGAAGCACACATCAAAACCCGTGCAGTGGTGGAGCGCACCTTTGGCCTCCTGAAGTCACGTTTCCGATGCCTGGATAAGTCTGGGGGTACACTGTTGTATTCCCCAAACTTCGTGTGCCATATCATCGCTGCATGTTGCATGCTACACAATCTCGCAGTGAGGAAGGGCCTGCAGGTTGAGCTACGTGATGATCTGACCCCCCAACCAGAAAATCTACCCCTAACCGAGGATACCCCGTCTTCTGAGGGAAGAGCAGTCAGGAGGCAGCTCATATTGGGCATCTTTGCACGTTAAACACACACATTAATCATGGCACAATGAGAATGCATGCATGCACACCACTATGGTCCCTAGCACACACACCCCACATCCTCATCAAATTGGATTGGCACCAGTCCACCATGCTAGACTGGTGAGCAGTAACGCCACGTCAAGGCTCCAATTATGTCACTGTACATTCATACACCATTCACACGGACCTGGGAATCACTTCTCCCTGGTCCTGGGGAACCCTTCTCCACCAAAATTGAGGGTGACACCCCTTTTCCAGCAGGAATGTCACCCCCACATTCAAACATCATTCACAACCCAAAATATGCCAAAAAAGTCAAACAAACAAAAATGCATTGAAAAAAAAAATGCTTAGAAAAAACAAAAAAAAGCAGAGAACAAAAATAAAAAAGCTTTCAAAACAAACAAAAGGGGGAAAAAAAATTTATTGCCCTCTGCCTGAGCCACGCCTGGGGCGCCCCCGGCCACGGCCCCGGACCCTCAGGGGAGACGCATGGGGGAGGGGAAAAGCCGGGGAAGGAGGAGCAGCCCCTGAGATCTGCCCACCTGGCGGCCTGCCCTCCAAGGCCACGGCTATTCTGTCCAGGGCAGCACCAAGTGTTGCCGTGTTGCCCTGGATAGCCTGGGTAAGGGCCCTCACATCCTGCCCAACGCCTGCTGCTGTAGTTTGCAGGTCATTTAGGCAGGTTGTGGAGGCCCGGGAGTGGGAGTCCAGGTTACCCAGGCTATCATTAATGGAGGACAGGCTCTGATCCACCCGCCCCATAGTCTGGCAGAGCTGTCTCAGAAGGCGGGTCTGGGTGGCCAGGTTCCTTCTCAGACAGGCGGGCATGAGATTGGGCGCCCCCCTGGTGCTTGGGGATGACCTCCTGGCTCTTGCTGATGGTTGTGGCCGGGGAGAAGGGGAGGCCCTTGTGAGGGGAGCCATGTTGGGGGAGGAGGGGGGGGGCTGACCCTTAGGGAGGGCAGGCTTCTTGCAGCCAGAGGGGAAGAGTCCGCAGAAACCAAAGGGCCAGTGCCTTCCATGGACTCCTCCTCCTCATGATTCTGCTCCTCCTCATGATCGTCCTCCGCATGATCCTCCCCCTCCTCTTGTTCCTCCTCTGCGGACCTCTGGCCTTGTTGGGGGGGCCTCATTAGGCTGCTGTCCTGGGGTTGGAGCGGTCAGTCCAGATGGCCCTGCACCCTCCTGCACAGCTGTGGATGACACAAAACATTCACAGGTTGGAGGATCCACACACTTGCCACATATTCCCTTTCACCCCCTCCCCCACACATGCTACACACCTGAGAGAAATAAAAACCTTACCTGGCACCGCGGGGACCGGACTTGTGTCAAAGCCTGGCAGGCCCTCCACTTCATGCCGGTGAAAGGTCAGGGCCACCACACGCTCCGTCTCTGAAAATCTAACCCGGCATGGTGGGCCCCCTCCTGTGCCCCTGGCATGGGCATTTATTGCGGCCAGTTTTTTTTTCACCTCACGCCGGAGGTCATTTATTTTCTTTTCTATCCCAGAGCGGGTCCGTGTCTCCCCCTCCCCCGATGAATTGACCTGCTCCGTGATTATATCCAATATCTCCCTCCTCCTGGCCGGGGTGGTGGTGGCACTCTGCGGGCCGTGGAGAAAACGCCCATAGTCGGTAATGGCCCGGGCAAGAATTCTTTTTTCCCCCACAGTAAAATTGAGCTTTCTTTTTCTCTCAGTCATACTTCCAAACAAACTCACTAGCAGTCACCAAAAATCTGTCACAAATACAAGCACAACCAATCAGACAATAACACACACAAAGAGAAAAAGAACAGCCAAAAATCACACTAGCACTCAGCAAGAAACACACACAAAAAAATCAGATGAAAAAAAAATGCAAGAAAACAAACGCTCAGAAATCTATCAATCAAACAAACAGTCTCAAACACTTATCAAAATACACTTTCACAAAACTACCAACAAGCACAAGATCACACAGAACACTAATCTCACAACTACAAAACACACTCTAACGAACAACAGAGCAAAAGCACTTGATTCAATGGGAAGGGACACAAAGGGATGTACTTTTGCAATGGAAGGGCGTTTGTGTGTGTCTATTTATGCTGTCTGCGTAGTTCACAACATTGCCCTAGTCCATTTCCAATTTCAATGATTGCGCCGCTCCCGAGTTGTGAGCATGCGCACAACGGAGCTGACATGGTTTCCTTCACGCGCGCATGCGCGAGTCGGCCGGCCCTTCATTTGCATGGGGTCACGGCTCATTTCAATGTAACACGCCCACGTCCCTCCCAATTTGTATTACTCCTCCTTACGCCTACGGAAAAAACCTTACGTTTGCGCAAGCTCTTGCGTAAAAGCTACGTGAATCGCCGGATTACGCGGCTAGATTGCGCAAGTCTAACGGAAAAGTGGTGCGCTACGCCGGAATGATAATGCGCCGATCTACGTGAATCTGCCCCATACACTTTACATACCTAAAAGAAGAAAATATTATGGTGTGAAATAAAAAGTTTTTTACATTCTTTAGGGAGACGTGACACACACACACACACTGCTAGTTACACAAATGAAACATACTAGCACTACCCCTCACAGGGGCTGCTGGTAACTGGCTCCCTTATTTCTGCACAGCCAGGGAACACGCATTTTCCACTTGCATTAGGGTTGCCACCCTTTCTTAAAGTCAAACCAGGCGCACAGAATTTTTTTTTAAAGTAAACACGATACATATATTTTGTAATGAAATAACATTTTTAATCATATGAAGTTAATCACAAGAGTTCCCCTTAACCAGGGGCGGACTGACCATTATGACACTTGGGCACTGTCCTAGGGCCTCATGCCACCAGGGAGTCCCATCAGGGTTGCCAGCCTCAGTAAAACCAGGGACAGTACGTAAAAATCTGTGTTTTTTTTTAAATTCCAAGATTATAGCTGCCCCGCCTCTCCAGTACCTATTCAGCATGTGTATGTGTATTCTGTGTGTATGTATACTGTGTTTGTATATTGTGTGTCTGTGTGTGTATACTGTATGTGTGTGTACTGTGTATGTATACTGTATGTGTGTGTGTATACTGTATGTGTGTATACTGTGTATGTATACTGTATGTGTGTATACTGTGTATGTATACGGTGTGTGTGTGTGTATACTGTGTATGTATACTGTATGTGTGTATACTGTGTATGTATACTGTATGTGTGTATACTGTGTATGTATACTGTGTGTGTGTATACTGTGTATGTATACTGTATGTGTGTATACTGTGTATGTATACTGTGTGTGTGTATAATGTGTATGTATACTGTAAGTGTGTATACTGTGTATGTATACTGTATGTGTGTATACTGTGTATGTATACTGTATGTGTGTATACTGTGTATGTATACTGTATGTGTGTATACTGTGTATGTATACTGTATGTGTGTGTGTATGTATACTGTATGTGTGTATACTGTGTGGCCCCATAATTTATTGCCTGGCGGCCCCATAATCTCCTATTGCCTGGACACCCCATAATCTCCTATTGCCCGGGGGCCCCATGAGTTGTCAGTCCATCCCTGCCCTTAACATCAGAGTCCACAGAGTTCCCTCTTTACATCTGAATCCAAAGAGTTCCCCTTTTATATCTGAATCTGCAGAGTTACCTTACACTGTAAGGCGGGACTCTGCAGACTCTGATGTAAGGGAGAACCCTGGGGACTCTAACATAGGAGATGCTCTGGGAACCCTGATTTAAGGGGGAACCCTGAGAACTGTGATGTATGGAGAGGACTGTGATGTAAGGGGGAACACTGTGGCCTCTGGTGTAAAGGGGAACGCTGATGTAAGGGGTGCTCTGAGAACCCTGATTTACCTTGGTGTACTAATTTCTGGCCCCCCACTTCCCTTTTCTGAGGCACAGCGCTGGGGATTGGAGTGTGGGCAGACACAGAGTGGTAGGGGCTCAAGGAAGAGGAGCAGAGTGAGACCTTTCTCCTCCATCATCTGTATGTGGGGTGAACTGTTTGTTTGTGCTGGCTTTGGGCAGTGTGAAAGAGTGTAACAGACAATCTCAGCTTAGACAACTGCAGCCAGCAACCCTGCTGGGAGGCCATAGTCCAGTCTGAATAATGTGTCCAGATTTCAGGCAGTTTGAACCCTGGACACATGATTCCAAACTGTCAGGATGAATCCCGGACAGGTGGCAACCCTAACTTGCCTCCGGTCACAAAAAATCAGTCCCTGGGCTTTTTTTTTGCAGCTGCTGCCACAACCGAGATATCCATCTCTTCAGTGGGCGGTCGGTCAAACCATAATGGCGGTCTCCGCGGCGGATTCGCCGCGAGATCACCGTTATCGGTGGCAGGCGAGGAGCCGTCGGTAGCGGCGTAGAGGTGATCGGGTCCTCTCCCGTGCTCAGTGGGGATGCGAGTGAGGGAAAAATTTCCCTCATCTGTCCCCATAGCTCTGCTGGGCGGAAGTGACGTCAAAACGTCAGTCCCGCCCAGCGTCTTAAAGAGACATTTTTTTTTAAGTCATTTGAAAAATTACATTTTACATTTTTTTTGCATTTAAAGCGGATCTCCACCCTAAAGTGAAGATCCGCTGATCGGAACCCTCCCCCCCTCCGGTGTCACAATTGACACCTTTCAGGGGGGAGGGGGGTGCAGATACCTGTCTAAAGACAGGTATCTGCAACCACTTCCGGCCCGCAGTCTCGGGCAAAAGTCGGGTTTTTTGGCGACATCCCGTCGCCCCCCCGTTGTGTGCTGGGAACTCTCGGCTCCCAGCACACAGCGGGAGCCAATCGGCGGGCGCAGCGCGACTCGCGCATGCGCCGTATGGAACCGGGCAGTGAAGCCGCAGCGCTTCACTTCCTGGTTCCCTCACCGTGGATGGAGGGGGGAGCAGCAGGGTGACGAGCGATCGCTCATCCTCTGCTGCGGACGCCGCTGGACTCCAGGACAGGTAAGTGTCCTAATATTAAAAGTCAGCAGCTGCAGTATTTGTTGCTGCTGGCTTTTAATATTTTGTTTTGCTGAACCATCCGCTTTAAGCCTAAATATGAGATGTGAGGTCTTTTTGACCCCAGATCTCATATTTAAGAGGACCTGTCATGCTTTTTTCTATTACAAGGGATGTTTACATTCCTTGTAATAGGAATAAAAGTGATAATTTTTTTATTTTTTTTTATTTTAGTGTTAAAAATTGGTAAAATAAATAAAAACAAATACGAAAACCAAAAAAAAATGCTTTAAATCGCCCCGTCCCGACGAGCTCGCGCGCAGAAGCGAACGCATACGCGAGTAGCGCCTGCATATGAAAACGGTTTTCAAACTACAAGTGAGGTATCGCCGCAAGTTTTAGTCGCATTTTAGTCATCTTAATTGTTTTAGTTTTAATCGTATTTGTTTTAGTCGACTAAATTAACACTAGAGCCAACATCCATCGAACAAAATATCAACGGTTTTGTTGTCGGAATGTCCGATTGTCTGTACGCGGCTTAAGACTGGGATGCCATTAAAGTTTATGTATCTGTAAAGGCAGGTGTCCTAATACTTTTGGTAATATAATGTTTCTCCCAACAGTGCTCCTGAATTGTTACTCTGTTACATACTCCCCCTGGTGGAGACTACAAGAAGCCACACATTTGTAGGCATAGACCTCTGTGGTTATCAGGAAACAATCCCAGATCATTGATGTGGAACATACGCTGGTGCACATGCATGCCGGACAGAAGTGGCTGAGAATGACTTTTACACCCCAGCTGTCTTGCAGAACAAACTGATTTTTAAAACACAAAGGGAAAGCCAGAACCTAGTGGCTGCTCTGTACAATAAAGGGATTTTTAAATACAGCTTACCTGTAAAATCCTTTTCTTGGAGTACATCACGGGACACAGAGCGGCATATTCATTACTATATGGGTTATATGGATTACCTTCAGGTGTGGACACTGGCAATCTCAAACAGGAAGTCCCCTCCCTATATAACCCCCTCCCCTAGAGGGAGTCCCTCAGTTTTGTAGCAAGCAGTATGCCTCCCAAAATGTTCCCCAAAAGAGGGGTGGGAGCTCTGTGTCCCGTGATGTACTCCAAGAAAAGGATTTTACAGGTAAGCTGTATTTAAAAATCCCTTTTTCTTTCTCGTACATCACGGGACACAGAGCGGCATATTCATTACTATATGGGATGTCCGAAAGCAATGCTTTAATGAGGGGAGGGAGACATCTTCCAAAGAAGGATTCAATTTAGAGGTATACTCAAATAATAATAATAATTCCAACTTAGTCAAGAAAAAACTTTTTTTTTTTTTTTTCTTTTTTACAACCAAGGGTGCTTCTGATCCCAAGGATCTTAAACTGCAGCCTGTAGTACTGCCTGTCCAAAGGAAGAATCCGCATTCCTTCTCACGTCTAGTTGATAAAACTTTGTAAACGTGTGGACTGATGACCACGTCGCCGCCTTGCATATCTGAGCCATAGAGATCTGATGGTGTGCTGCCCAGGAGGCGCCCATGGCCCTGGTAGAATGGGCCTTTACCGACAAAGGAGGAGGCAACCTCTTCAAACCGTAGGCTTGAATGATTAATTGTCTAATCCATCTCGAGATGGTGGATTTTGCAGCTGCCTGCCCCTTCTTGGGGCCATCTGGTAGAACGAATAACACATCTGTCTTCCGGATCTTTTCTGTAGCTTTAAGATAGGCCTTCATGGCCCGGACAATATCCAAGGTATGCAGCAACCCCTCCTTTCTAGATGTGGGTTTTGGAAAGAAGGATGGAAGTACCAAATCCTGGTTCAAGTGAAATTTGGATATAACCTTTGGTAGAAAGGAAGGATGGGGCCGGAGAACTGCCCTGTCCTTATGCAGAACGAGATATGGTTCCTTACACGATAAGGCTGCTAATTCTGACACTCTCCTGGCCGAAACTATGGCGACCAAGAAAACCAACTTTCTTGTCAGTAAGACTAAAGGAATCTCAGCCAACGGCTCAAAGGGTTGTTTCTGTAGAGTGGACAGGACAAGATTTAAGTCCCATGGACAAATTGGTGACTTGACAGGAGGATTAATACGCAAGACCCCCTGTAAGAAGGTCTTTACCAGCGAGTGGGTGGCCAGCGGCCTCTGAAACCACACTGACAGAGCTGAGATCTGTCCCTTGATTGTGCTTAGTGCCAGGCCTTTATCCACTCCTAGCTGGAGAAAACTTAACACCCTATCAATAGTATATTTGCGGGAATTCCATCTTTTGGATTCACACCAGCCTACGTAGTTCCTCCACACCCTGTAATAAATCACCCTGGAGACCGGCTTCTTGCATGGGGGCTCCGCCGCCCAGTTCTTCAACCATAAGAGCCTTCTCATGTGCACCAAAAATAGTGATAAACGAGAGGCCTGCTGGATGGAATCCTTTATAGCATCTACAGCAAAACACAGAGCTCTGGGAATGTCAGAAAACTCTTCTGCTTGTTGGGTAGGCATGTCCTTTAACATTTCTTTTGTCTGGTCTTTTAACGCCTGACAAACTCCAATTGCAGCCACAGCTGGCTGTACCACTGCTCCTGCCGTAGCAAAGGATGCTTTTAAAAGTGTCTCTAACCGTTTATCAACCGGATCTTTAAACATATGTAAGTTTTCCACCGGGCAAGTTAGTGATTTATTCACACATGAGATGGCTGCATCCACTACTGGGAGCCTCCACCTCTTGGAGAATTTTTCCTCCATGGGGTAAATGACCGCAAATCTTTTCGGTGGCAGAAAAATCCTGTCCGGCCGTACCCAATCCCGAAAGATCAATTCCTCCAAGAGAGGATGGACCGGAAAAACTGCGTTGCTTAACGGAGCTTTCAAAGAGCCCAGAGAGGATACCGGAGGAACCTGAGGCTCTGGCAATGGTAAACTAAATGCCGAGCGGACCATGTCCGTCAAAGACTGTACCCACAGTCTTTCTGTCTGGGAGTCTGAAAATGGTTCCTCAGAGGCAGATCCCTCAATCCCTGAACCCTCTTGGTTCAGGTCTAGTTGATCCTCCTGTGATTCCAATTCCTCCGGAGAGAGAATCTCAGCATCTGAGGATACACCTCTTGGTGATGGGGATCTAACCCGTTTCTTACCAGGAATAGCTCTAGCGATCAATGCTGCTATTCTCTCTTCTAGCCCCCCTAGGGATACGGCTAGCATCTCCTCTGTGATAAACACAGGGCTGGGCTGATCTGGGCCAGCCTCCGCACCAGATCCCCCTAATGGCTCATCCAAGGCGCCCTTTATGTTAATAAGTTGCGGGGAAAGTATCGGCATATCATCAGAATCAGAGGGGGAACCCCTTTGTTTTTTGGTCTTTTTTGTACCCTTTGACCCCGAACCTTTGGAAGCCATAATACAAAATCGAGGGACTCCGCCAACAACAACAGACTGTAGTGGCCAGGAGTACAAAACCAGAGCTTAGGGGACAATAGATCACTAATGCCCAAAAACTGATGGGGCCCCGTATGTTTTTCTTTCTTTTTTTTTTTTAATATATATTATATATATATTTTTTTTTTTTTTAAAACATACAGTGACCCCAAACTTAGTTTGCCAGCCTCCAACCTGCTGCAAAAAGGGGAATTTCTTGGCTTAACAAAAAAGGCATTGGAACAAAGTCCAGCATGTACTACCCCTCTTCCGCCACCGGGAGTCACTGTTCTGCCGCTCTGCGTCCTCTCCTTCTGAAATCAGCCTCAGACTGAGCACTGACAATGCCTGCTGATCTATAACAGCACAAGGCGCACCCCTGTATGATGCCGCAGTCACGCCCCCCCCTCGCCCTCCTCCCTGAACGGCGCGAAAAAACGTCTATAAGACGTGCGCGCGCACGCGCGCGCGCGTATGCCGGAACAGGAGGAACATGGAGGAGCCGCGCTGCTGGAGACCCAGGACTGCAGTATCAGGCGGCAGATTCAAACCCCCGGCCAGGTAGGACTCTCCAAAAGGCCCCATAGGGATCCTTACTAGTCCTAGGAAGAAAGCAGCAGGTTAGCTAGCAACACATTCTTAGACAGGGGAACCTAGTGATGGGGGAAAAAAGGGGTCATCCTGTCTTTCTCAGACATAGTGAGCAAGGTTGCCAATGCAGAGCATACTTAGGCTATCCCCCCTTTTAGGTTACCCCGGAGAGCCTGCTGTCGAACCAAGTCCCGCAGGCTCCCCCTTACCTGCTCCATGCTGCAGGATGTTTGTCCAGCAAAACGATCCAATCTTCTCCCATCTCCGTGGGTAGCGTAGTAGACCTTCAGGCCCTGGGGTCCTATGAAGGTACCCACTGTCCTGGACCTATATAGCACCCTGGCAAACAGGCACTTATGGTTTTTACAAACTCCAAGTCCTGGGCCCAGGGTCCAGCCCTCCAAAGAGGAGCATTATAGGCAAAACCCCACGGTTTGGGGCCCGGGTACTGTCCACTTTGGCACTGAGGCTCCTTGGACAGATCCGGTTAGCCCGCCCTTAATCCCAAGGATGTGGAGCAAAGCTATTCCGTGACCAACACCTAAGACACTGGCGAAAAAACTGAGGGACTCCCTCTAGGGGAGGGGGTTATATAGGGAGGGGACATCCTGTTTGAGATTGCCAGTGTCCACACCTGAAGGTACTCCATATAACCCATATAGTAATGAATATGCCGCTCTGTGTCCCGTGATGTACGAGAAAGAAACTGTTCTTTTCCTGCTGGTGGCACTACTGCTCATTGTTCTGCTGTGTCTCGCTGACAGAAATCTTAATAGACTTCATTACTTACGTTAATCAAAAACATATTGTACCATTTTTTCTCCCTTTTTCTCTTTCAGTTTTGACAATCCCCCATGGAATTGTTACTGTGAAAGCAAGTTTCAGCTAGCCAAAGGTGATTGGGTTCATTTTATTTGTTTTATTATTTTACATTATTTCCTCATGATAACTCTTGGAACTTTGTTCATTTTAGGAAGGTCCTCTCTCCTGACTGTAGTCCCCTCTCTCTTGCAAATTTGCTAAACAAAAATGATTTAAAAAGTAAAACCATTTTTTTTAAATCCTGGCCTAGGGCAGGATGGCATCATGGATCCCGGCGCATGCGCATATACGCCGCAGGTCTCTTGGCAAGGAGTAAAGTGCCTTCTGTGATGTGTTATATAGACATCCTGAGAGCATTGGGTGAAATGCCGCACTAGTGCATATGTGCTACACAGTCTGGGCTAGAGAACTGGCAGCAGTGGCAGGTGGTGCTCAAATTTTTTTTTTTTGGGGGGGGGGGGGGGGGCGCAAACAAAAAGAAAAAAATGCAGCCTCACTGTGCCCATCAAATGCAGCCACTGTGCCATCAATTGTCACCACTCGATAAATGGGTAGAGTGGGTGATAAGCGCTACAAAAAGTGGTGCATGAATCCTACAAACACACAATATATAATATATATAATACCAAAAGCAAAAACTTCAAAGTGCTAAGTGCAAAACAAAGCTATAAGTGCTAAATGCAAAACCTCAACGTGCTATGGGCAAAGCAATACTATGAGTGCTGAATAAAATGACCGTAAAAAACAAAGATGATAGTAAACAAAAGTTCTGTGTGTCAAACACTGATAAGTGGCCAAGGATGAAAATGGTGGTGAGTTCCCTTTAGGGTGGTGGGGGATGAGCTGGATATCAATCAATGGCACTAGGCTGGATCTGGCCGGCAACAGCTGGCGGGCTGGATGGTGATGTGATAGATGACTTCTCCCAAGATTTTATTCAGTGCTGGACATCCCCAACAGGTAATGTAGTTCCCTTACCTTCAGGGTGCTATATAAGAGCATATAGTCAGGTGGATCCCGGTGTGTAGATCTCACTGTCCTAGATAGGTGTCCTCTGTTGTGTCCAGGAACTGTTCTTAGTCCAAGCTCGACCGTCCAAGTGATGGATGTGGTGGATATAAAATGTGAAAAAGAAAGAAAAAATCTCCAATCGTGAAGTGCGTTAACCACCGCGGGTTTATTAAAATAAAAAGGATAAAATACAGTCCAGCAATGATTGGCACAAAATAGAAATAAAATAGAAATAAAATGGGATAATGGAAAAATCCAAAAGTGAAAAATCGAGACAGAGCGATCGTACCGCCGCCTGTATACAAATGTTGTCCGGCTTGTGCGGATATAGCGTGAAAGCCACGTTCACGCTATATCCGCACAAGCCGGACAACATTTGTATACAGGCGGCGGTACGATCGCTCTGTCTCGATTTTTCACTTTTGGATTTTTCCATTATCCCATTTTATTTCTATTTTATTTCTATTTTGTGCCAATCATTGCTGGACTGTATTTTATCCTTTTTATTTTAATAAACCCGCGGTGGTTAACGCACTTCACGATTGGAGATTTTTTCTTTCTTTTTCACATTTTATATCCACCACATCCATCACTTGGACGGTCGAGCTTGGACTAAGAACAGTTCCTGGACACAACAGAGGACACCTATCTAGGACAGTGAGATCTACACACCGGGATCCACCTGACTATATGCTCTTATATAGCACCCTGAAGGTAAGGGAACTACATTACCTGTTGGGGATGTCCAGCACTGAATAAAATCTTGGGAGAAGTCATCTATCACATCACCATCCAGCCCGCCAGCTGTTGCCGGCCAGATCCAGCCTAGTGCCATTGATTGATATCCAGCTCATCCCCCACCACCCTAAAGGGAACTCACCACCATTTTCATCCTTGGCCACTTATCAGTGTTTGACACACAGAACTTTTGTTTACTATCATCTTTGTTTTTTACGGTCATTTTATTCAGCACTCATAGTATTGCTTTGCCCATAGCACGTTGAGGTTTTGCATTTAGCACTTATAGCTTTGTTTTGCACTTAGCACTTTGAAGTTTTTGCTTTTGGTATTATATATATTATATATTGTGTGTTTGTAGGATTCATGCACCACTTTTTGTAGCGCTTATCACCCACTCTACCCATTTATCGTTTCGTGATTGTGAACACTACAGATTGAGCTGCCCCAATTTGTGGGTGCAACCCACTCTTCCACCACAGTTTACTCACAGTAGCGCATCAGACTCTTCTCTATAAATTGTCACCACTCACCACTGTGCCATGCCATCAAACGCAGCCACTGTGCCATCAATTCGACCACTGTGCCATGCCATCAAACGCAGCCACTTTGCTATCAATTGTCACCACTGTTCCATGCCATCAAATGCAGTCAGTATGCCATGCCATCAAACGCAGCCACTGTGCCATCAATTCGCACCACTGTGCCATGCCTTTAAACGCAGCCACTGTGCCATAAATTCACACCACTGTGCCATGCCTTAAAACGCAGCCACTGTGCCATCAATTGTCACCACTGTGCCATGCCATCAAATGCAGCCACTGTCCCCATCAATTGTCGCCACTGTGCCAATTGTCGCCACTGTGCCCATTGATGTCACTGTGCCCTTTAATTGTCCCCACTGTGCCAATTGTCCCCACTGTGCCCATTGTCACCACTGTGCCAATTGTCCCCACTGTGCCCATTGTCACCACTGTGCCCATTGTCACCACTGTGCCCATTGCCGCCGATGTGCCCTGTCCCCCCCGCCCGGCACTTACCTTATTGGAATTCAGCCATCCTCCTTCTACGTCCCTCGATGTCTTCTCCCTCCCTCGATGACGCTTCAGCCAATCAGGTTACCGGTAACCAGAACCGGTGAACCTGATTTGCTGAGACGCCTATCAGTCTTATCCAAGGAACGCACACCCCATACGTCCCCTGGATAAGCATCCGGAAGGCTGAGGGCTGTACTCGGAAAGCCTATCAGAGCCAGTGGCACTTCCGCACAGCCAACCAGCTGCCATTATTCAGGTGGCCGGCGCTCACCGTCCGACCATCTGAATAGACCAGTAGCCGGCAATAATAACATAGATTCATGCAATGCATGAATCTATGTTATTGTAATCAGTGGCGGTGTGAGAGCTAGTGGGGGCGGCGCTGCAGCGCCCTCTATAGACACACCGCCAGATCATGTCTGCGCACTTTAACCACTTAAGGACCTTAGGTGTTTTTCAGTTTTGGTGTTTGCAAGACTAAAACAGTTTTTTCTGCTAGAAAATTACTTAAAACCCCCAAACATTATATATTTTTTTCTAACACCCTAGAGAATAAAATAGTGGTCATTGCAATACTTTTTGTCACACCGTATTTGCGCAGCGGTCTTACAAGCGCACTTTTTTTGGAAAAAATACACTTTTTTGAATTAAAAAATAAGACAACAATAAATTTGGCCCAATTTTTTTATATATTGTGAAAGATAATGTTACGCCGAGTAAAATGACACCCAACATGTCACGCTTAAATATTAGACCTGCTCGTAGCATGGCGTCAAACATTTACCCTTAAAAATCTCGATAGGCGACGTTTAAAAAATTCTACAGGTTGCATTTTTTGAGATACAGAGGAGGTCTAGGGCTAGAATTATTGCTCTTGCTCTAACGATCGCGGCGATACCTCACTTGTGTGGTTTGAACACCGTTTTCATATGCGGGCGCTACTCGCATATGCGTTCGCTTCTGCGTGCGAGCTCGTCGGGACGGGGCGCTTAAAAAAATAATAATTTTGTTTTCCTATTTATTTGTATTTATTTAAAAAAAATTTACACTGAAAATTTTTTTTTATAATAATTGATCACTTTTATTCCTATTACAAGGAATGTAAACATCCCTTGTAATAGAAAAAAGCATGACAGGTCCTCTTAAATATGAGATCTGGGGTCAAAAAGACCTCAGATCTCATATTTAGGCTTAAATGCAAAAAAAAAAAAAAAAAATGTAAAATGTCATTTTTTAAATAGCAGAAAAAAAATGTCTCTTTAAGACGCTGGGCGGGACTGACGTTTTGACGTCACTACCGCCCAGCACTGCTATGGGGTCGGGTGAGGGACAGCAGAGGAGCCGCACACACCCAATCGCCTCTGCCGCTACCGACGGCAACGGTAAGCGGTGGAGGGCATAGGAAAGTGGCGGGAGGGGGGGAGGCTCGCCCGCCACCGATAACGGCGATCTCGCGGCGAATCCACCGCGGAGACCGCCGTTATCGTGTACAGGACCCTGCACTGAAGAGATGGATATCTCGGTTGTGGCAGCAGCTGCTGCCGTTACCGAGATATCCATCTTTAAAAATAGGACGTATATATACAGTGCAGGGTCCTTAAGTGGTTAACTGCTTACCGACCGCCGCACACACTTATACGTCAACAGAATGGCATTCCTGGGCAGGAGGACGTACCTGTACGTCCCCATTAAGGAAGCGGCATTGTGGACGCGTGCCGCAAGCTCTTTGAGCATGACCATGGGTCCTGCGGTAAACAAGAACTTGCTTCTGAGCATATGCGTTATTTTCACGTCATTAACCACTTGTCATCTGCCCACCGTCAAATGACGGCGGGCAGACGACTCCATTATCCTGACATCACGTCATATGACGTGATGTACCTTTAAAGCCGCGGGCGGGCTCGCGCGAGTCGCCGGCGGCGCGCGCGCGCACCCGCCGCTCTGCGGGGATCCCGTGCGAGTGCCCGGCAGCAACGATCGCCGCCGGGCACACGCGATTGCTCAGTAACTAAGCGGGGACGTGCAGCTCTGTGTGTAAACACAGAGCTGCACGTCCCTGTCAGGGAGAGAGGAGAGCGATTGTGTCCCTTGTACATAGGGACACAATCGGTCACCTCCCCCAGTCACCCCCCCTCCCCCCACAGTTAGAACACTCATAGGACACACATTTAACCCCTTCCCCGCCCCCTAGTGGTTAACCCCTTCACTGCCAGTCACATTTATACAGTAATCAATGCATATTTATAGCATTGTTTACTGTATAAATGTAAATGGTCCCAAAAATGTCAGAAAAGTGTCCGAAATGTCCGCCATAACGTCGCAGTCCCAATAAAAAAATCGCAGATCGCCGCCATTAATAGTAAAAAATAAAAATAAAAATGCCATAAACTATCCCCTATTTTGTAAACGCTATAAATTTTGCGCAAACCAATCGATAAACGCTTATTGCAAAATAAGTAGAAGAATACGTATCGGCCTAAACTGAGGGAAAAAATATTTTTTTATATATTTTTGGGGTTATTTATTATAGCAAAAAGGAAAAAATATTGAATTTTTTTAAAAATTGACGCTCTATTTTTGTTTATAGCGCAAAAAACAAAAACCGCAGAGGTGATCAAATACCACCAAAAGAAAGCTCTATTTGTGGGAAAAAAAGGACGCCAATTTTGTTTGGGAGCCACGTCGCACGACCGCGCAATTGTCAGTTAAAGCGACGCAGTGCCAGAAGCTTATATTTTGTCTGGGCAGGAAGGGGGTGTAGGTGCACAGTAGGTAAGTGGTTAAAGCCCACACACGACCATTTTTTACGACGTTAAAAACAACAACGTTAAAAAACGATGCAAATATTTAGAGCATATTCTAAATTTTTATTGCCCATTTTTAACGTCGCGAAAAATGTTATGGAGCCCACACACGATTGTTCTTAATGACATAAAAAAAAAACATTATGCAAATAGATTAAAACGGTCGTGTGTACGCTCCATCAGACCCCATTTTCCATTTTGAATGTCATATTTTAAACGCTAGCAGTCTTGTATTTTTTTAACATTGAGATTGTGACATAACTCATGCATGGTTATCTTTGCACATTTAAATAACAATAGAAAATTAAATAAAAATCTTCAAAGTGTTTACAAGGAAATGTGTCTGCGGCTTACCAGGCCTTGGTTACATGCAAATACATCAAGCCTTATCCTTCTCAGTTTGATGTTAAAAGGAAATGTTTTATCTTAATGTAAATTTGTAGCTACTGTACAGTTACTGCTCTCTGATAGATCCATGTGCTTAAAGGATTATCACAGATAATGACTTTCTGCTATTATAATTACAATGCCAGTAGGATCTTTCTATGTACAGTAATTATTATACAGTAGAACCTCGGTTTACGAGTAACGCGGTTTACGAGCGTTTTGAAAGACAAGAAACTTTTTTTTAAATCCTGACTCGGTTTGCAAGTGTTGTCTCGCGACACCAGCAGGATTCAAGCCTCTGCAGTGTGGGGGCGCGGGTGACACTAGGAACGGTTCGGAGCTATTCGAAAATACTTGGAAAACACTGGAAAATACTTGGAAATACTCCCTTCCCGAGTTTTTTCTAGCCTTCTTGAGGGTTTCCGAGATCAGCCGAGCTGTCTCCAAGTATTTCTAAGGCTCTCTGGTGCCCCCACCTCTGGCCACATGCGGTATTGCATGCAATAGAAGTCAATGCGGAACAAATTATCTTCATTTCCTTTGGCTTCTATGGGGAAACTCGCTTTGATATGCGAGTGCTTTGGATTACAAGCATTCTCCAGGAATGGATTATTCCAAGGTTTCACTGTATTTGTTGCTTTGTAGGTAGTTTAAAATCACCTACTGTATACAAGTAAAAATCAACCTTTTCAGCAGTGAGGATTTGATTATATACAAATCCAATTCAGAAATGCTCAGTGAAGCATGATTCATTACTTCACAGGCAGGTGTAGATAAATCAAATTCACTTAGAAATTTTCAATAGCTTTTTTTATGTGCCTAGTGGACGTGGTGTCCCAAGCCCTAAGTGCAGGTATGATCACATGATGACCTAATTATGCATAGTGATCTAAAGCCAGCCATATAAGGAGCAATTTTATTTTCTGCTACCACAGTTAGTGTTGATGGGGGAATCCCTCCCGCAGAGCCATTGTGCTCTCCCAGTTAGGGGGCAGGGGAAGCCGTTTCCTCCAGGAGAACAGAGTGATTACTGCAAGCGACTATAATAGCCACTAGTAATAATGTCATGTAAAATCTGACAGGCTGGTTGTACCCAACTTAATTGATCAGTCTAGGTACATTCAGCATGCCCTGTATACGATGCACATTATGGTATAACACTACAGGGGGCCAATTTTTTTGTTTATTTTTGGTGGAGATTATTACCACTTTAACAATGAATGGCACTACAAGCACAGCGTGTTTTTATTGTGGAACATACAGTAAATGCGATCAAACCCCTGCTGGAGTATGGGCCCTTAATGTGATTGTAAACCCTCTCCTTGTAAAACAACCCATTCAGTTTAAAACAGTAATGAAATGCAAAACATTTGTGCATAGATACAATTTTTTTTATAAATACCTCCCCCTCCCCCTTTTTGTTTTTTTATAAATGATCACATTCCTTCTGTTCTCAGCTGCAAAAGAGTTGGGGGAAGAGAAAAGTCAGCACACAAGCTTCCCAGTGAATGGCTGTGCAGGGAAGATGTGCCAGAACAATTCTGATTACTGAAGGAGATCAAGCTGAGTTCGAGCATAGCTAGTAAACTGACCACGGTGTGTTCTTCTGGTTGTTGTGGTCAGTTTTTAATAGGAAATCAGATGGACTCTCAGCAACAACAGAGATTTTACACAAAGGAAGCAAAACAAAGAGAACAGGATACTTTCTCATACAAGTACATGGTACAGCAGGTGCATATCAGCAATGTAAAATGTTGGGTTTACATATTCTTTACCTCTCAGTGGAGCACTCATTTCCCCAATAGAGGTTTTGTAATCTATGTACATCTCCTCTTGAAGAATTCTTCAACTGACAGCACCGATGGCAATAGTGTAGCACCCATCTAAGCAGGTGCTATGATAGATAAATGTTTTGGGTCCATTGCAGTCAATAGGGTAATCTGTACCGTTAGGCACATTTAATTTGGTCTGCTATATGCAGTGAAACTGGAATTCTGTTTGGGGTTTATAGTTAAGTGTTAATGTAGGTAAATTTCGTTTGGCCCACTGTCACCAGTGGAGTTGCATTTGATTGTTTTGGTCTGGTCTGTGCCCCAGAGGTTGCATGATTGATTGCTTCTTCTTGTTCACCTGGATGAGCTCTGGGTAATAGAGGCAGGAGGATTATAATTGACAGCTTATTATTTACAGTATGTAGCCCCAGCCAGTCCCTGGGAGGTCTAGCCCAGAGGATTCTGGAAGATTGCATAATCACCCTGGGGCAGAGAGCATCTGGGTCTTCTTTTGGAATGATAGATCATAGCCAGGAGAGTCGGGAGGGGGTGGCTGGGTTACTGGAGCCCCGAGTGTGCCCCCGAAAAGCCCAGAGTCTCGATAATCCCTAATAGCATTATTAGCCCCAAGCCGTTTCCACAGGCAATTGGGAACAATCTCCCGCTTATGCGAGTGAAGTTACTGGCGAACAAATAGTCCCGCCTCCGGCACCCGGCTTCTATGATGGACGTCCACTGGTCCAATGCCAAAAGCACGGAATCATCATAGGTGCCGCCGGGTCTAGGAGGAAGCAGGAATAACACTGCGACCACGCTGGGCACTGGGTGCTGATCCCCGCTGTGTGTGTAAATGGACGGGCAACAGAGTGGCTTTCACATCCTGGCTCTATCTCCCTGGCTCTCTCTCCCTGGCTCTTTCTCCCTGATGCATGCAGCCTGCTGTGAAGTGGTTGTAATGAGCTGGGCTACACTACGCAGGTAAGGCTGAGCTGAGCTGAGCTGCAGGAATGTCAAGGCTGTTACAAGTCACAGGGGAGGTCTTTGTATGTGTCAGGGGGGTCAGTGTATGTGTCAGGGGGGTCAGTGTATGTGTCAGGGGGTCAGTGTAGGTGTCGGGGGGGTCAGTGTATGTGTCAGGGAGGTTAGTTTATGGGTCGGGGGATCAGTGTAGGTTTCAGGGGGATCAGTGTATGTGTCGGGGGATCAGTGTAGGTGTCGGGGGGATCAGTGTAGGTGTCAGGGGATCAATGTAGGTGTCAGGGGATCAATGTAGGTGACAAGGGGGTCAGTAATGTGTCAGGCGGATCAGTGTTGTTGTCAGGGGGATCAATGTAGGTGTTAGAGGGGTCAGTGTATATGTGTCAGGGGGGGGGGCAGTGTATGGGTCTGGTAGGTCAATTTAATGGTCAGCATGAATGGGCACTGGTGACCCAGGCAGCATCCAACAAGTGAGCCTAACCCCCCCTGCCAAGCAGTCAATTCCCCAACCGCGCACCGCCGCCGGGCTTGGACTTCGGCTGAAGCCCCTGGTCTTTTTCACTTCTAGCCACCCTCCTGATCATAGCTCAAAGGGGCTCATTGTCCTTCCTAAGCGCTGCTGCCATGTGCTTGTCTGGAGGGTCTGGAGCCACTGTATGTTACTAAAGGCTGGATGAGGGGCTATTGTATGAGGATTGTAACGGAATGACCCGTGATTGTAACGGAATGACCCGTGATAATCTGAGACTTTTGAAGGATGCGGTGTACTCCTGTGACAGCTTCACCAATGACTCTTGGGTCATAGAGAAATGATATAATAAATTACATGAGATGGGACATTAATGATAATTCATGTATTGCAGGATATCTTGAAATATTACAAGTTGATTGAGAAATTATATAATAAATTACATGAGATGGGACATTAATGATAATTCATGTATTGCAGGATATCTTGAAATATTACACGTTGTTCCTTATGAACCAGTCAATAGACTGTTAAAGGGGTTAATTTAGTCGGGCTCCTAAGATATTTCATTGTCCATTGTGTGATGCTAATACTGTTTTGTGTCTATTGTACTAATTAAATCTGTAAAGGTCAGATGTTTAACTTTGAGGTGTTAATTGAGTCTGGCTTCTGAAAGACCTTTCATTGTGGGTGCTAATGACACTGTATTGTGTGAAAATACTATTGATGATAATATGTGATGTGAATAGCAGGTGAGAGTCATAACGTCTGACTTGTATATAAGAGCTGAAGGTTACCATTAAAGTATTCATTCATTTTGGAACCAGAGAACAGAGCTGTGCGTGTCTCGTTTATTCTGGGAGATGGAATGGGTTGTGTCTTCCGGTTTGTGGAGTGTCGGATAAGCTGTCATGGGTTGGTGGAATGGGAAATCGTAAACGGTGTTGACCGTTACAAGGATCTAGTCTGGTACTACTGGGAGAAGCTGCCTGCAGGATACTGGTAGGAGGCAACCATTTGCTGCCACCCCCCCGAACTTGTGTGCTATAACGTCAGCTGTGTGTTTGCTAAGAAGTTTTGTCCTGAAGAGCATAGTCCTTCCATTATTTGTGAAGGGGCTGTTGCTTGGACTGTTCACTGAGGGAGATTAACCTCCTGAATACTGGACTACAGAACCTGTACACTATTGCTACTCGGGGAGTTCAGAGCTTTAATAAACACATTTAATGTCCTCAAGTTCGTTTTGGAGTATCCTACTTTCCAAAGCCAACCACCCTAGACTATTTCTTGAGCCAATAGAATGTTGTATTAGAATGTGCATATATACCTGGCTGTAGGGCATCTGTGGGGAGAGGATTCAGCGGCCTACACAGTTGCTGGCT
The DNA here is from genome assembly GCA_029574335.1 of Rana kukunoris. NCBI lineage: Eukaryota > Metazoa > Chordata > Amphibia > Anura > Ranidae > Rana > Rana kukunoris. Next base: position 167,173,851 of record CM056055.1, on the reverse strand, counting down.
TTTTTGGGGTTCCTGCTACAATAGCAGGCACTTTAAAGTGGCCAAAAGATCTCTTATCACTCTTGTGCACAGTCCTGGCTCCTTTTAGGCCTCGTACACACGAGCAGACAGATTTGTCTGCTGGGATTTTGGTTTGCTCGCGTGTACACACGAGCAAACCAAAATCCCCGCCAGCAGACAGCGCACTGACGTGTCGGTGACGTGGCGGTGACGTTGAAGCCGCCACGTCACCACACCAGGAAGTAAAACACTTCCGCGCATGCGTCAAATCCATTCGGCGCGTGTGCGAGAAGACATGTCTGCTGGTTAGCATACTAACCAGCAGACATGTCGGGCAGACGGGTTCCCAGTCGACAGATTTCAAAGCATGCTTTGAAATCTGTCGGGTGGCCAAATCCGTCTGTTAGCCCGTACACACGATCAAATCTGTCTGCTGAAACGGTCTAGCAGACCGTTTCCAGCAGACAGATTTGATCGTGTGTACGAGGCCTAAGTCTCTCTGTAGTCTCTCTCCTGGAGACAGTCCTGGATAGTAGCCTCTTGGTCCCTCTGCTCTCTCTTTCTCGGAGGAGCCTGGATCAGTAGCACAGTGACTCACTTCAACAGTGCATGGTCTTTTACGAAAGCCTGAAACAGTAGAACAGTGACTCACTCCAACAGTGCATGGTCTTTTACGGAAGCCTGGAACAGTAGAACAGTGACTCACTCCAACCAGGGCCGTCTCTACCATAGGGCAAACAGGGGCAGCTGCCCAGGGCCCTGTCACTGTTGGGGGCCCAAAGCAACCCCCTTTGAAAAAAAAATAAAACATTTTTTTTTAATTTTAATTTTTTTTTTAGGGGTTTCCAGAGGTCCCCAGGGGCCCAGAGGCCCCCAGGGCCCAAGATGGCAACCCCCCTTTTTTTATTTATTTTTAAATACAAAAATATATTTATTTTATATATTTTTATTTTTATTAAAGGGACAATTTTTTTTAATATATTTTTATTTTTTATTAAAGGGACAATTTTTTTTAATATATGTTTATTTTTTATTAAAGGGACAATTTTTTTTAGGGGTCCCCAGGGACCCGGAGGCCCCCAGGGCCCCAGTTGACAACCCCCTTTTTTTATTTATTTTTAAATAAAAAAAATATATTTATTTTATATATTTATATTTAATTTTTTATTAAAGTGACAATTTTTTTTTTAGAGGTCTGGAGGTCCCCAGGGGCCCGTAGTTCCCCAGGGCCCCAGATGACAACCCCCCTTTTTTTATAAAAAAACTTGTTTTAAAAAAAAACGAATAATGTTATTATTATTAAAGGACCCAGAGTTCCCCAGGGCCCTGGATGGCAACCCCCCTTTTTTTTAATAATTTTTTTTTATATTTTATTTCTTTTTTTTCTTTTTATTTAATAAATAAATAAATAAATATATATATATATATATATATATATATATATATATATATATATATATATAATTAAAGGGCTCAGAGGTCCCCTGGATGGCAACCCCAATTTTTTTTATAAATGTTTATTTTTAATATATTTTTTTTATTTTATTTTTTATTAAAGGGTCCAGAGGTCCCGGATGGCAACCCCCTTTTTTTTGTAATTAATTTTTATAAAAAAAAAAATATTAAAGGGCCCAGAGGTCCCCAGATGGCAACCCCCTTTTTAAAAAAAAAATAATATATTTTTTATTTCTTTTTTTCTTTTTATTAAAGGGCCCAGAGGTCCCCAGGGCCCCGGATGGCTACACCCCTTTTTTTTATATATATTTTTCTTTATTAAATCTTTTTTTTGTAAAGGGCCTCCCGCTTCTAAATTCGCGGCAGCCCCGCCCCCTCCCCCCCGCTTCTCAATTTAAGGGGGCAGCACCCCCCCTGTTCTCTGCTCCAGGGGGCCAATGCCTGAAGCTGTGTAAGGGGCCCCATGATTCCTGATGGTGGCCCTGCCGCCCGTTAAGCCCCTGTGCTGCCCACAAATCAGGCTGAAAATCATCAGCGGCACGCAGCCAGGTGACAGTACTGCTTCCCTTCCCAGTGTTTTAAAATGTACAGCACCCCTGGCTTCCCTTTAGATGTGCACGTCTCCCTTCCTGCCACTGGGTGCTGCTTGTATATAAAAGTGAATTAGAATGTGATTTTATAACATCCCCAGTTTGCTCTTCCCGAGGCTGACTTCTTCATGTCCTGCTCCTCAAGGTATGTCACTGTTTGCTATATTGTAAATACAAGTTTTCTGTAGAGTGTGCCCAAAGTCTTTATAATATTTGATGATTCACTGCAGGTCTGCTCAGTGTTTTAAAAAGTTCCTGTATTTTACACATGGCATGGCATGGGGTCACAGCACCGTCTGTCCATTCTGCTTTAGCACCATGGGACCCCATGCCATGCCATGTGTAAAATAGAGGAACTCTTTAAGTCACAGAGCAGCCCTGCAGTCCAGGCTGAGTGAGGCCTCAGAGCACATGGCATTACTGTCTGTATTTAGCTGCTTGATGGGCTTATTTTGGGCCTGACTGGTTCACATGTATGTGTTTTGGCGGCCCACATTTGAATGGGACACCATGCCTGCATTTCCTGCAAAGAAAAGCGCATGCCTCATGTAATAGGCTGCACACACGGCACACCTATGCCCATCAAGCACTGAAATACAGCATTGTCTGTCCATTCTGCTGTCTGTTGTGACTTATCTGCAGTTCCCGCACTGTCAAACTTGCTGCATTTTTAGACGTTTAGGTCATGCTTTTAAAAACTCAGTGCGTTTGTGTGTGCAAGAACTGCAGGTAAGTAGCATGGTGCAAAAGTAGAATGGATTTCAAGGTAGCTGATTTTTTAAATGCTGAATGAACCTTTTTTCTGCAGGAAACAAAGGCATGGCAGCCCATTCAAATCAATGGGCTGCTGTGCCTGCACAAATGAGGGCCGCCAAAACACATACATGTGAACCAGCCAGGCCCAAAATAAGCTGGAGGGGGGGCCCAAAAAAAATGTTTGCCCAGGGCCCAAACCATATTAAAGATGGCCCTGACTCCAACAGTGCATGGTCTTTTACAGAAGCCTGGAACAGTAGCACAGCACACAGCTTGTGGCCTCTGCTGCTCTCTCCCACCACACAGTCCATATTAGGAACAGCAACCTGCAACAGTTTTTGGGCTATTAGCACTTGTCCTGGACTCACAAAAAAACTCACAGCTGCAACCCCAAGCCCTGTCCTTTGGCTCCTAAGCATCCACTCTTGCCCCAGCCCCGTCTCCAGGCTTCAGCAGCTAAAGCCTGTCTGAGCACATGCCGGCTCTCCATGCAGATCTCAGGCACCCACTTCTGCAGCTCCAAGTGCAGTGGAGAGGTCTGCAATTCAGCATCAGCAGTGGAAAATTAGAATCTTTTGATCCCATTGCTAGGGTCAGATTTCCTCATTGGTTGTGACAGCAGCCAATTAATATTCTATTCTGCCTCTCTTCTCTGCCCGACGCTCTGACAGGGCAAAATAAATGAACAGCAAGGTGCCTGAGTGAAATGGAGGGCCCATTCACACCAGGAGCAGTGGTGTGCATGTTTAAATGCACTCTTATTGCATATACAGTTGACACCATTGCTGTGCTGTACAGCAAGCTGCATTTATTTGCAACGTGTAACGTGTAAATGCCTGCAATCGCATGTTAATGCAATGCAGTGCACATAAAAGCCCAAAGAAGAGGGAACTTATCTCAAATAAAAAGCAAGAAGACATATCCCAACAAACGCTTAGGATAAACACACCACAAATGCATGTAAACATGCATTAAAAGCATGCAACATATGTGCATGCAGAAACACACAGTTTCTGGTGTAAATGGGCTCTTAAAGGTATTGGTGGCAATCGTTAGCTGTGAAGTGCTATCTAGACCTCGAGTCTTCCCTTTTCTCTTCATGGACCCACTTTTGCTGTATTCTTCCTGGACAGGAGCCTGCAGATGAGCTGCATTAGATTTCCCTCTTCATTATATAATTATTGATATTTATATTGAACCCAGAACATGCTTTGACTGCACCTCTTCTGTCCTCCTCTAGACTGATTGTATTCCACTGGCTAACCTCCCTTGACCTAAACCCATCTCCACCGCATTGCTTCTGTATACACCGTGGACTTTACCTTCGCCTATGGTAGTAATACATTGTCTGTTTCATAAACCTCTCAATAAACAACCCCTCTGCCAAGGGTTCTGAACCTCTCTCAGGCTCTGTGTGTGTTCTTTTTAGTTCACACTTGAAACACAGTAAAAAATAGGGTTTATTGGGAGTCACTTTTTATTGTTATTTATGGATGGAATAAATGATGTTAGTGCTCAGTTATTTCATTCATCTGCTTTACTCTCTGTAGCTGGAAACATACCAGCCACAATTTATACAATTTACAGTATAGCTGTCTCATTAACTTCCTTTCCTTTTTTTTGTTTTACAGTAAACCCATCATCCTCTTACATTTGATCTGCATAAAAGAACAGATGTGATGATAATTAAAATGCATTTCTAATACAGATGTGAAGTTTTTGGTTTGTTACATTCTTATGTAGAAAGAAAAAGAAAGCCCTAGGGCTGACGCTGCGCTATATAATGAAAAGTGATAGGTGTAATATTGAATTAAAGAAAGCAGCTAACACTAAAGTTCAGTACAAAAACTTTGATAAAGCTAAATTTCAAAGTAGTCCAGCGCTAAATGTGAAATTAAATTGATGCGTAAAAAGCAAATAGGTAATGAACCCTTAATAAATTGTAAAAACACAGTGATCAATGCTAAACAAATATAAACAATCATAATAAACACTCAAAAAAAGAAAATAACTAAAACTCCAGTATAAGCCAAGGGGGTATTTTCAGCCCTAAAAAAGGGCTGAAAAACTCGGCTTATACTCGAGTATATATGGTAAATGTATTGTTATTAATAGTACATTTTCCTGGTGCCTATCCATGGCAGCATACCTGTGACAAGCTCCACCTTGGCTCCTCCCTCTGGACTAGTGAATATTATATAAGAAAGAAAAACAACAAAAACTGGTGCCACTTAGAAAAGACTGTAAACTTTAATGTATAAACACCATCAAAGTATTTACATTAAAATTACTGTATTTAGGCATATGGATGGGGTCCATGGAACACTCAGTCTCTCAGCCGTGTTTTGTGAAGTCCCCTTCACAATAGTTGCTGTGTATAGCAGCGGTGTGCTCCATAGATGAACAGGTGCCTGTATTCCACACAGTGAATTTCCAAGTAAGCTGTGCAGCAGCAGGATAGAGGGCTGGAGCGCACTCTGGGACACATCGGCTCATCGGCTTAACTTCTTGATAGCCATAACCTCTGGATGATGGGTTTCAGAGCTCCAAGCTTTAAGGGCAGATGATAATCATATCATATTCTACCCTGACAGAGTGGAATTCAGAACAGTGCGAGGATTTATCCCCAAGGTCGCATCATCCTTGATAATGTTGGAACCCTGGGCACTCCCAACGTTTTTAGAACAGGACTCCGGTTCTCTTCACAAACTGGCCTCCACCCTGAGATGTTATCTTCAGGTCACGGCATCCTTCAGAGGCTCTACCAGGTTGCTCATAATTCCCTGGGGGAAGAACAAAGGCAAGGAGGCGTCAGCAAGAACAATTGCCTCATGGATCGTTAAGCTCATCCACAAGGTGTACAGGCGAGGGATCTGGACCCCCCTTTTATGGTCAGGGTGCACTCCACTAGGGCGGTTTCTGCCTCTTGGGCGGCAAGGGCAAATGTGTCAATCAAAACCATCTGTAGTGCAGCGACCTGGTCGTCCCAACATACGTTTCTGAAGCATTAGACCCAGGAGCTCTCTCATCGGTAGAGTTTGGCAGACAGGCGATCAAATCAGCCATTGCTTTCTCTAATGATCAATGAAAATAATAATAATTCCTTTGAAATAAACCTCCAAGCATCATCCGACCCGTCTCAGCTAGTTATTTGTCACAGGTATGCTGCCATGGAGGCACCAGGAAAACAGAAAATTGTACCATACTTACTGTAATTTTATTTTCCCGGTGCCTATCCATGGCAGCATACAATCTCACCCTCGGCATTCTATATGTGGGGGTGGTGCTAACCAACTCTTTTATAATATTCACTAGTTCTGAGGGAGGAGCCAAGGCGGAGCTTGTCACAGGTATGCTGCCATGGATAGTCACCAGGAAAAGAAAATTACGGTAAGTATGGTACAATTTTCTGTTTTTCTACATGTTATTTTTTTTCCCATTAACCTTCCATATTAATAGTGATAAAATAAAATAATATAATACATGTGGAATGATTTCCTGTGCCTCCCCCCTTTTCCCTACATTGCCCTAATGTGTGTCAAATATTTAGATGTGACCTCTTGTAGGCAAACCTGGGCTCTCCTCCATTGAAGTTTGGTCACATGGTCATGATGGAGAATTTCACCACAATGCTTTTAAAATACACTCTGGTCTAGACTATATGGTGTTTCACACGAGGTATAATGCTAGTTATTTACTGTTTCTAATTTATATAAACGGATGTTTATTGAATGCAAATACAATGTAACAATATAAAATGCTAATAACAGTTTTAAATACACCATAGATATCTACATTACCCTGAAGAAGATCGTTACAGTTCTAAAGATTGAAACGCATTGGGGATCCGTATATGGCAGTCAAATGGTTAACTATATGTGGCTCTCAACCCTGTCCTCAAGTACCCCCAACAGGCCATGTTTGCAGGTTTTCCTTGATTTTGCACAGGTGCTTTAAATCCGAGACAATGGCTTGGTATTTTGAACAGCTATGTTATCTAAGAGAAATTCCCAATACATGGCCTGTTGGGGGTACTTGAGGACAGGGTTGACAACCATTGGTCTAAGGCATATAACATGAACCAGAATATATCTCCAACTGTAGCCTCAATTTGTAGCTCTAGATAGGCATAGACAACACCCACTGCAGAGCACTGATGCATTTCAAAGGTAAACTCTTCTTCAGAGCTATCTGTCTGCCATTAATCACATGTTTATATAGTGGTCTGCACTCATAGAGAACCCCGCCCCCAAGAAAAAGGGGAGAGGGGAGGGTCTGCAACTCTAACTGGGGCTTGACAGCCATGTGATCAAAATTGAAAACTCAATGTTCAGAGTCTCTAAGTTCCACTAAAACTTCCAATGAAACATACATAACAAAAAAAAAACTGTATGAACTTTCATAGTACAAGCTAAACAGGATCATTTATTACTCAAGAGCAGGGGCCAATCAATGGCTTCTCTACCTGGGCCTAAAATCAGCTAAACAAATGTCCACCTGCAACCTTGGGACTGATAAGATAGACATGGTAGCAGTAGTAGGGTATCCCAAGGTATTTTAAAAGTAGTTCTTTCTGTTCCTCTGGGTGACCTTACATTTACTGGTAACATTGCATCAGTTATCCCATCCCATTCCAGTTAACTTATGCAAGAGGCCTGACAAAGGCCCGTGAAACATGTTGCTGCCCATCCTCCTCTGAATTCTGTGTACTGTCTTGTCTGTGTGAAGTGCATTGAAAGCAGCTGTTGATGCCACTGGCAGTCATCCATTTTGGCAGGGTAAGTGCCTGCTTCATGGCTTACTGATTCCAGGAATCTAAATAAACTTGCTACATGTATCTTTATTTTTGCGACCTTGCTACTTTGTTTCTCTTTTCTTTAAAGCGTAACTCAACTTTTGTTGGGAAAAAAAAGTGCTTAGTGTACATTGCACGGATTATAACAACCTTTGTTGCAGATTCCTACCTTTTTTTATTCTTAAGAAATCCCTGTGTTTTTCTGTGTCCATGTGGGAAAATGAGTCTAATGGGAGTGGTTTCATAATTATCAATCAGCTGTGGCACCTGCAGAGCACTAATGAGGAAAGCTGCAGGGTCTGCATCCCTTTAGACGTATTCCTATTGGGAGTACTTCACCAAAAATTAAACTTTTGTTGCAGGGATGCTGGAAATCTGACTTGTATCTTGGTGCAGACTTCTGGGAAAATCAGTGAGCCAATCACACAATGAGAAAATATGTTTCTGGGGTGTGTTCAGTACACCATCTTTGTACAGAACAACTCCAGGTAGCCATATTGCATTTTCAGAAAATTACTGCGGCTGCAGATTGAAAAGGACCAGGAAATGTTTAATAACATTAAATTACAATATGACTTGTGTCGCAATTGTATACGCTATATTATTTTTTCTCTATTTGCTATTTTTTTTCCCCATGAAAGTGGAGTAACCCTTTATGTAAAACCTTTATCCCAAAATTATAAATTGTATATTTTTCAAATACAGTGAGTCTCATAAGGGTTAGGCCCCTGCTCAACTGGAATCTGTCAGCTGATCCCCGCTGAGCAGGTGGATGACTGGTCCATGTCAGCTTATGCAGAGCGGACACAGGCATAGCCCGCTCTCTTCTATATCGGTCGGATCAGCCTGCCATCTGATCCGCCAGACAGATAGAAACCAGATTCCCTGTTTTTAGCAGACAGGATCAGATGATATGTCAGCAGGTGTCAACGAACAACATATCTGTTGACACCATCCACTCCTTCAAGGAAATTGGAGGATCCAATCAGGTCCACCTGAGAAACTGACAGGCAGACCACATCAGTCCACCTGTGTGAAAGGGCCCTTACAGAATTCAGCACCCAGACAGGAATTCTATAACAATCACAAGAATGAAAAAGTGCGAGTATGGCCTCACTTAGGAATAATTAATAGGGTAATAGAGTACCATCATCCAAGTATTGATGAGAAAAGAGGGGGGGGGTGTGTGAATGGGGGAATAGTTGCTGAAGCTAGACCCAACACATACCCGCCAAGTTGAGGTATGGACTATCTCGGTACAAAATAGGTCAGTGTAAACAATATGATAAATAAAAAATGAATTTATTAAGTAAAAATTTTGCATTAAAAACAATAGTGTACATCAAAAGATTGTTCGATTCTCTACTAGTTTCGCGGGATGTCCGCTTCTTCAGGAGAACCAATCCAAAAGTGTAACGAAGCAGGCGCGGAGCCAAGTCTGCCCAAAAGGTGATCCCCCTGCAGCGAACATGGGGGATGGTATGTGGATCTCACAAAGATAGTATCCACGGATGCATAGGGGGCCAAGGCCAAGGTGGTGGCAAAGGGTGGGTCCCGATGGTGGGTGGGAAACAAATGGGCTGGCTGAGGACAGGGCAAGGAGCTGGTGCAGGCATATGAGCGGGGCCAAGTAAGGGGACAGGGTCCAGTGTAACTGGTGCGTGGCCAGTATACTGTCACTCATGAAGGTATCCATGGACGTGGCAATGCACGGTAGTGCATGGACGAATATAGCTCCCGTACGGATCCCCGCTGTGCCGTCGGCAGCAGCCTAGCTAGGTCACTCACAGAAGCCAGCCTGTGTGAGATCCGGTCCACCTGAGAAACTGACAGGCAGACCACATTAGTCCACCTGTGTGAAAGGGCCCTTACAGAATTCAGCACCCAGACAGGAATTCTATAACAATCACAAGAAGTTTAATAATAATGATATAAGTATGTGAAGTTAAAATTGGCATCAGTGATTTATTGTCTAAAAATAAATAAGCTGAAGCACATGCAACCTCAGTAAGAAAATCACACAGACTATCTGACCAAAAACTCACATCGAACATTTGTTGTCGGAAATTCCGATCGTGTGCACACAGCATTAGGCTAATTTAATGCAGATGAGGCACCAAGTGAGTTTAATTGCCACCTTAATCAGCCACAGAACCTGTGTAATTGATACGTGTTTGGTTTTAAAGGGATGAGGTGGCAACCCTAATCTGAAGTGAAAATTGGTATTCAGTTGGATCTTTTGATAACCTTAGGAGCTGACTATTTCCTGATCAATCATTTGTCTGTGGTACTCTTTGCTGGCTGCCTTTCTCTCCCCATGACCATGACCAATCCTCTCCATAAAATAAAACAAGAAAAACCGCGCTATTAATCCCTCCCAACCTAAGGCAGCAGCTGGCGTGCGATACACAAGTGAAAACAAAGGAAAAAACAAACTGCGCCAAAAAAAAAAAACAATGAATAGATAAAGTCAGACTCTGAGATATGATGATCATAGTCAATGAAACAGCAAAGTTCAATAAAAGTCCATTGAAGAAGCTTGATCCAATGGTGAGCCTTCTCCGATTCACACCACAAAGTGACTTGTATGCAAAGAGTGCACCCACCACCAAATAAATAAGCAGCTTACCAGATGGCAAGCTTTGCAGACAGTTGGCTATAACCCAGCCACGGCCTTTAGATTCCTTAGGATCCTATAGGTATTGTAATGATGACCCGTTCGTTCTGGAATAGGTGGCTGTAGGCTCCAATTGTTCAGGATAAAATGAAAGAGGGAAGCGCACATAGCGTAATTCCGTATAAGGATTTTAATAAAATATAAAACTGATACTTACAAGCATAAGATAAAAATAGCATATAACAAATGTTTGCCGGCCGGCATGTAGGAGCCCTCCTCCTGAGCGTGGTGACGTTTTTTTCTTCCCCATCCCTCTCTCTAGCAGTCTTTCTTGTTTTTTTCTCCTATTCTTTCACTCCCTTTTTCTTTGTTCCTCCCCCTCTTTCCCTCTCCCTTCCATGTATTCTCTATTTTTCCTTCTCCTATTCCTTGGTGTCGGGGGGGGGGGGGGGGGCGGGAGTTGGGATGAGTGGTTACACACTGTATCTCCGGGTTCACTGTGTCTCCGACTTTGTGGTGTCTCGTAACAATGACACCTATGCCAAAATCAGGAGATAGGGTCTCCTTCAGCCCCTCCCACTTCACATTCCTCACCAGTCAACTGACCTCTAGTCTCTGCCCCCCAGCCATGCTGTGAACTGAATAGGCGGCTGCGAAGATGCTGAGTGGGTGGCCGTGGGCTCCAGGAACAGCCCAGCTGGGCGGTCACAAAAGGCTGGGAGAGTAGCGCGGGCTTCAGGAACAGCCCAGGATCCTGTGTATCCGACTTTGTGGTGTCTCGTAACAATGACACCTATGCCAAAATCAGGAGATAGGGTCTCCTTCAGCCCCTCCCACTTCACATTCCTCACCAGTCAACTGACCTCTAGTCTCTGCCCCCCAGCCATGCTGTGAACTGAATGGGCGGCTGCGAAGATGCTGAGTGGGTGGCCGTGGGCTCCAGGAACAGCCCTGCTGGGCGGTCACAAAAGGCTGGGAGAGCAGTGCGGGCTTCAGGAACAGCCCAGGATCCTGTGACCCCTGGTAAATTGTCATTCGACCCCAGGTTGAGAACCACTGTTCTAGGCATTATGTTTAATGTGATTATTTCTGTTTATGTATTTTACATTTTTTGGATTAAAAGAATATATTTTTATGTAAACGTGTGTACCTGTGCCTAAAAATTCCAAACCTTTTCCCCCCAATTCTAAATGTAGCCTTATTAGAATGCAGCATCTTTTATTATGGGCTTATCCACAGTTCCACCCTGTGATGATACAAGTTGTTTTATCTAATCCTATGGAAAATATAATTTGCAATCAGTAATGCCTCGTACACACAATCTGGCTTTTGCCCGACCAAACTCACATTGGAATTCCGAGGGAATTCCATCGGAAAAGAGAACATGTTCTCTATGTAAATTTTGTTAAAATTTCTCTGAATTCTCAATGGTAAAAAATCGGATGGGCATGCACACGGTCGGAATTTCCAATGGAAAAATTCAGTCGGCCTTTTTTCATCGGAAATTCCGATCGTGTGTACGAGGCATATAAAGTCATTTTATGGCAAAGATAATTTGAAATTTTACACTGTTTGCATTAGAGAGGATTGACTTTTTAGCTTTAGCCACTCAGCCTCAGACATGGGAAAATACATAATAGTATTCATCTGTTTACCCCTAACACCTGCAAAACAGCCCTGGAGAAGCTGAGATGATTCAGTGTGAAACTTTGTACATTCTCAGTCTGGATTTCCTGCCAAGTGCAAAACCGCACAAAGTTGATTCCTGTATTATTTTTTTCTCTCTAAGCTTTATCTTTCCACTCTTCCTAAAGTCATTCAGTAATTGTTACCTTGCGTGTCTAGTTTTTCTTGGTCTCTTTGTACCCACTTCACATATATTCATTCTCTACCAGTTCCACGTACACTCAGTGCACAGTCACATTTAGTGTTTGAAAAAACATGATGCTACAATATTTTTTTATTATTATTTAATTTTAAACTCCCTCACATTTTCTTCTTAACAAATAAAAATGGCACATTATTGTTGCAAAAACATGAATTTGAAATTTCCTAATTAATGGACAGCGCTAGCTGCTTCTGGGTTTATAGTGCATGCATGCGTGTCTCCCAGCTGGCTCCTACTGTGATTGTACACAACAGGAGCGTAATAGCAAGTCCCGACCTGCTGATTGGCTGTGTATAATCACAGCCAAGAGCTCTGTTTTGACAAAAAACGCAGAACTCTATACAGAGAGAACGTAAATTGGGTATCTGGCACTCCAGGAGGCAATGCCCTTAGTTTGTAATAATGTACATTTGATTAGTCAGTCTTTAGGTAAAAACAAAGTTGAACCACGGTAATGAGGTGATTTAAAAAGAGGCAGCCATCCTCAGAGTGTGTCCAGCAACTCTGCAAAACATATAAAAGAAACAGGGTGGGAGGGGGCACCTCTCTAAGTGTAGTATTAAAACAGTAATATTTATTGCACAAGATTAAAAACACTTACAAGATAAAAGTGGGAGTCATGCTCATCATAAGTAAGTAGTCCTGGCAGTTCTACTGCGTCCCACAGGCTCCAGACATCATTTCCTCTTCCGGTTCAAGCTGGACAGAATAGAGCTGTCTACCACCTGGTTTTCCTGAATGTACAGCTATTCAACACAACAGCACACCAGAACTAGGGATGAGCCGAACACCCCCCGTTCAGTTCGCACCAGAACCTGCGAACAGACCAAAAGTTTGTGAGAACTTTAGAACCCTTTTAACAGGCCTCAAAATTTCCACTCGCCTACTAGCATTTGGCGAGTGGATTTAAGCTGAGGGCGAGTGATGACAGGGCTGCATGACCTGCTCCCTCCAATCTGTGCCTACACTTAGTGTCCCGATGCGATTGGGAGCCGCACACACAGGCTCCTGATGATGAAATGAATAGGAGAGGGGGAGAGAGAGAGGATGGATGGGAGTTGCAAGAGAATGGGAAAGAGACCCAGTTCTAGTGCCCTGTCCCTCTGGTCTGCCCCCAGTGCCCTGTCCCTCTGGTCTGCCCCCAGTGCCCTGTCCCTCTGGTCTGCCCCCAGTGCCCTATCCCTCTGGTCTGCCCCCAGTGCCCTGTCCCATGTTGTTGTTAATATTTAATTGTGTAACTTGATTCTGCATAAAACATTTAACAGTGTCATTCCATGAGATAATCTACGAGGGCGTGTTTATGGGTGCAATTAGGCAGTGTATGAATTAGGTGGGGCAACTGGTGGCGAGTAACTCTTGAGGCCTGGCTAGTAGCTCAGGGCTTGAAATTTTGAGCCCTGCTGTTAAAGTCTATGGGACTCCAACGTTTAAAATCTAAAGTGCTAATTTTAAAGGCTAATATGCAGGTTATTGTCCTAAGAAGTGTTTGGGGACCTGTGTCCTGCCCCAGGGGACATGTATCAATGCAAAAATAAAGTTTTAAAAATGGCTGTTTTTTCGGGAGCAGTGATTTTAATAATGCTTAAAGTGAAACAATAAAAGTGAAAGATTCCTTTAAATATCGTACCTAGGGAGGGGTGTATAGTATGCCTGTGAAGTAGCACTTGTTTCCCGTACTTAGAACTGTCCCTTCCCCAAGTGTAATTTCTGAAGGAAAAAAAGTCATTTAAAATCACTCGCGGCTGTAATGAATTGTCGGCTCCCGGCAATACAGAGAAAAGTGCCTTATGCGCTGTGGCATTAGAAGAATTAAAATTTCTGACCGTTTAGTCCAAACAAGACTATCTGCTACTCTATAATTTCTCTAACGCCGTTCTATGGAAGCAGTAGGTTTAACCACTAAAGGACCACCTGTACGTCCCCCTTTAAGTGCCCAGCCGTGGGTCATGCGCGCCCCCGCAACCCAGTCCGAAGCTCCGTGACCACGGCCTGATCCCTGCCGGTGTCCCGTGATCGGTCACAGGAGCTGAAGAACGGTTCTTCACAGTGGCAATGTCACTGATCGTCTGTTCCCTGATATAGGGAAAGGCGATCAGTGACATCACACATCCAGCCCTGCCCCCCTACAGTTAGAAACACATATAAGATCACACAAAACCCCTACAGCGCCCCCTAGTGGTTAACTCCTAAACTGCAATTATCATTTTCATAGTAAACAATGCATTTTTATAGCATTTTTTGCTGTGAAAATGACAATGGTCCCAAAAATGTGTCCGCCATTATGCCGCAGTCACGAAAAAAATCGCTGATCGCCGCCATTAGTAGTAAAAAAAAATATATTAATAAAAATGCCATAAAACTATCCCCTATTTTGTAAACGCTATAAATTTAGCGCAAACCAATCACTAACCTCTTATTGCGCTTTTTTTTTTACCAAAAATATGTAGAAGAATACGTATCAGCCTAAGCTGAGAACAAAAAATTATATATTTTTTGGGGGGTATGTATTATAGCAAAAAGTAAAAACTATTGTTTTTTTTTCAAAATTGTCGCTCTATTTTTGTTTATAGCACAAAAAATAAAAACCACACAGGTGATCAAATACCACCAAAAGAAGTCTCTATTTGTGGGAAAAAAAAGGATGCCAATTTTGTTTGGGAGCCACGTCACACGACTGCGCAATTGTCAGTTAAAGCGACAATGTGCCAAATCGCAAAAACTGGCCAGGTCCTTTACCTGCATAATGGTCAGGGTCTTAAGTGGTTAAAGAGCACACCAAACTCTTAAGATAACTTCTTTATTCCTTCCTACTCTGACCCCTGTTCAGGTCTTGGCCCTTAGGTTTTACGCATAACTCCAGGTTTTCTCAAATTCCTTCCAATTTTTCCATTTATCTTTATATCCTGTTTTCCCCTCCTCCATACTATTCTTTAATCCTTCCATCATATAAGTCTCTTCTAGTCGATCCACTCCCATACTGATGGACACTCCACCTCCTGCCATTTTTTTGGGATCAACCTTTTAGCCACGTTTAACAAATTCTTTGTAGGGTTTAACCGCTTCCTCACTTCCATGAAAAAGTACTATCCATGGATTGTTTTTTATCTCCCTCTTGGTAATATCTTTTATCAATCCTAATATTTTCTCCCAAAATGTTTTAACTTTTGGACAATTCCACCATAGGTGGGCCATTGTGCCCGAAGTCTTACAACCTCGCCAACAGTCCACCGACTGTCCCTCTTTAAATTTGCTCAATTTATCTGGTGTTGCATACCAGCCCGCTATGCACTTATAATTCATTTCTGTGGTCCTATTGTCCATGGCCGAGTAGTGGGTCAGTTTTAAAAATGTTCCTATAGTGGTTTTATCCCTCTGTGTTTCTAACTCCCTTTCCCATTTTTGGATGAATGGGGGCATCTCCAGTTTGTCCACTGCCAATAATATTTTATAAAGCCTTGATATAATGCCTTTAGATTTATCCATAATATATAACCTTTCCAATGACGTGAGCTGTTCCCCTGACCTTAATGGTTGGGGTAAATTTTTGACAAAGTGGCACAACTGTCAATATCTCCACTCGTCGACTACCATTAATTCCTCATTGTGTTTTAACTCCTGCAATGGTGTAATTTCCCCTTTTTTATTATATCCCTTAGCTGTGCTTTATCTTTTTTTATCCAATTCCCACTCACTGTTTTTTTTTTTAAAGCGAAGATTCCCCGGGTATTCTTTTTTTTTTTTTTAAGATCGTTCTGGTGCTCTTACCTTTGTTAATCTGCTAGTCTTGTGTCCCAATCTTCTAGCCACCAGCATTCTTTTAGTACCGTAAAGGATATTTAAAAAAATTCATAGATGGACGTTTCCATCTTCATTGTGGGCACTCTGAAGCCCACCAGGATTTGCTTCAGGGATACGGTGAATGCTGATGTCCCGGCATTCACCGCTCTATCCCGCGCATGTGCAGTGTTGACGGCGAGCGTCCCCATCCGCTTCCATCTTCCCCGATCTTTATTCAGGATATGCGATTTTCAGCTGCTTGATTGGCTGTGCCAGGGAAACGTCACTCCTGCGCATGCACACAGGAGTCACTTCGCAGCGGCACATGAAGCGGCCCATAAATGTGGTCTGAGCTGCGCATTTGCGACTCACATTACTGGCTGATAGAATGGGGGGGGGGGGGGGGTTATGACACCCATGTTGATGTGTGAATCACATTTGAGTGCTGGTTTACTATAGGGCAGAGTGTTCTAATTTTTTCATATCAGTACAGGAGGTGTTTAATAGTTTCATGATCTGTTAGGTGAATTTTTTTAAGTGTTCAAAATATTCTGAATGGAAACGTTTAGCATGATTTGCTAAAAACAGAAATAAATGAGGTCATTTTTATACGCCCTCTTTTAAATATTTCACAAGAACTTAAGGTATTTATGTGAGTAAAAAATGTACTGTATCATATTCATGTGGCTAGATATAAGAGTTCCATGGCAATGAAAGACTTAAAACAAGCCCAAGACTTACATTTTTTCAGTTGGCTTATGTTTATAAGAAAGCCAAAGAGTTTAAGAAAACAGAATTAATTTAGGACTTTAGGGTGTGGAAAAATTTGGAAAATGTTAATGAAATATTCTTAATTTCTGTGTGGGATGAAAGAAAATGAAGTTATATTGGCCTTCTCACTGCCTTCCCACCAAATAAGAATACATCTGTAGTTGTGTAATAGCAACTTGGAATTTACAGGATTTGAGGATTTTAACTTAACACACTTTTTTTTATCAAATTAAATTTTAGAGGATCTTTTTGTGTTTGTGTATATTTAAAATAATTTATTAAAAAAATATATATATGTAACAGTACCCCAAAAAAGGGCTGCTGTTTGATGTCCCAGGTTGTTGTTCCTGCTTGTGCAACACTGAGGCAAACAGCAACGTCCACATCTCTAAAACAGTCTAGGAACCGCTTTAACAGTTTATTGCAAGTTAACATGGATGGGGACTAGTACATTTTGGGATACTCCAGAATTTTGCACAGGAATATGAGGACACTATCCCCCTAGCAGTAGCTTCTTAGCACAGTCCTCCAAATGTTAGGACATGAAGCAGGCAGCACTGGTACACCATTTGCAATGTCCTAGGCCAGGCAAGCCTTAACTGAATGAAGCAAAGGTTGCAACCCCACAGGCACCGAGATCTCTTCTTCCTGGGGTCGGTACTCACAATGTCCCCTGGGCTTGGATGTTTCCCTCAGACTCAAGCTGGTAGACTCCTCTGTAACACCTTCTTGACTCTCCCATCCAGTATATCTTGGAAATCTCCAGAAAACAGGGGGGAAGCAGTGAAACCTGCAAAACCTAGAGCAGCCTAAAGAAATCACACACTTGTCTCTGCTGATTACAGGAGAACCAAAAAACCAAATTTTCCCAACCAAAACCTAGCAGGAGGGTGCTACATCCTCCCCCCCCCAGGGAATTAGGCCCTGTCTTCATGAACCGACCCCAAAAACACTTGGCAGAGATCCTACAATAAACGGGGAGGGATAAGAGGAAGTAAATAGAATAACAATAGAAACAAGTGGCATTCCTTATGATGAAAATCATCAAGAGCAAGGTAGATGCAATCAAAAAAGTTTAACACCCAAACACAATTAATACTATAGATTGCTGAGACCGCCCACGGTCAGACTGGCCCAGCTCTCTGGTAAAATAAAATTCAGAAAATATATGTATACATATAGGGCCAGATTCTCAAAAGAATTACGCCGGTGTATCTACAGCTACACCTTCGTAATTCGAATTTCCCGCCAGCAAATCATTGTTTTCTATTCTGAAAACATGATACGCCGGATTTACGCTAAGATCCGACTGGCGTAATAATCTTACACCGTCGGATCTTAAATGTAATGTTACGCCGGCTGCTAGGTGGCGTTTACGTCGATTTCTCATTTGCTTATGCAAATGAGCAAGATACGCTGATTCCCGAACATTTGTACGCCGCCTCGTCGTCGTTTACGTAGTTTCCGTAAGCGTAAACTTACCCCTGCTATATGAGGGGTACGTTTACGAAGGTCCGTCGTATGCCATGTTAAGTATGGCGTCGGGAAAGCGTCGTCTTTTTCCGTCGTTTAACTAAGTCGTTTGCGAATAGGGCATTGCATAAGTGACGATCACGTTGTCTTCACGTCGGTTTCATCGACATTTTCCGACGTGAGTTGGAGCATGCGCAGTGTTGTTTTTTTCCGGCCGGCGCATGCGGAGTTCGTTCGGCGCGGGGGCGCGCTTAATTTAAATACAAGCCGCCCCCTTCGATTTACGCGGCCTTACGCCGGGCCATTTACACTATGCCGCCGCAAGTTACGGAGCAAGCGTTTTGAGAATACGGCACTTGCTCTAGTAAGTTGCGGTGGCGTAGTGTAAATGGCTTACGATACGCCGGCGCGGGATGTACGAGAATCTAGCCCATAGTGTACATGCACACTATGATGCCAAAAGTATTGGGACACCCCTTCAAATCATTGAATTCAGGTGTTCCAATCACCTCCATGGCCACAGGTGTAAAACAATCAAGCACTAGGCATGCAGACGGCTTCTACAAACATTTGTGAAAGAATGGGTTGCTCTTTTAGGAGCTCAGTGACTTTAAGTGTGGTACCGTTATAGGTTGCCACCTGTGCAATAAGTCCATCCGTGAAATCTCCTTGCTACTAAATATTCCACGTTCAATTGTTAGTGGTATTAAAACAAAGCGGAAGCAACTGGGAACAACAGAAACTCAGCCACAAATTGGTAGGCCACGTTAAATGACAGAGTAGTGTCAATAGCTACAGACCTCCAAACATTGTGTGGCCTTCAGATTAGCACAACAACAGTGCATAGACAGCTTCATGGAATATGTTTCTATGGCCTAGCAGCTGCATCCAAGCCGCACATTTACATGTGCAGTGCAATGCAATGCAAAGCGTTGGATACAGTGGTGCAAAGTAAGCCACCACTGGACTAAAGAGCATGTGTTCTCTGGAGTGAAGAATCACGCACCCCTGTCTGGCAACAAAATGGACGTGTCTGGGTTTGGTGGTTGCCAGGAGAATGGTTAATGGAGGGGGGTTTAATGGTGTGGGGTTGTTTTTCAGGGGTTAGGGTTGGCCCCTTGGTTCCAGTGAAGGGAACTCTTAAGGCATCAACATACCAAGACATTTTGGACAATATCATGCTCACAATTTTGTGGGAACAGTTTGGGGATTGACCCTTCCTGTTTCAACATGATTGCGCACCAGTGCACAAAGCAAGGTCCATAAAGACATGGATGAGCGAGTTTGGGGTGGAGGAAGTTGACTGGCCTGCACAGATTCCTGACCTCAACCAATTGAACAATTTTGGGATGAATTTGAGTGGAGACTGCGAGCCAGGCTGTCACGATCAGGCGTCAGGGTTGAAGGCCAATTGCTACAGCAGTTGCAGGACAGGCATACAGGCAGTCAGGCGGCGTACACACGACCGAGGTTCTTACTGGAAACCAGCGAGAACCTCGCTGGAAGCTGCATTCCAGCGAGAACCTCGGCCGTGTGTACGCTCTCGGCGAGCATCCCGTCGGGAATGCCGTCGAGCAGAAATAGAGAGCATGTTCTCTATTTGCTCGACGGCCCGCCTGGATGAATGGCTGGTTGCCATTCCCGATGGGCGGGTCGCCGAATCTGATGGCCGGCAGAGAACCTCGACGGGCGGAACGATGTGTTCTGCCCGTCGAGGTTCTCTGCCGTGTGTACGCGGCTTCACTTCTGGCAGAAAATACGGGCTCCCCTGAGGAGCAGAGTCTAAGTACTAGCTGGTTTTCCCCAGAGCTCCTGATGGTGGAGATGGATTTAACTGCAAGCTAGTACCAGGTCGCGGTCCTCAAGTTTGCCCCACCAGGGTGTGAGCAAGCCGGGGTACAGTAGCGGATGAGCAGACAAGGATGAAACAGCAGCGTGGTCAGTAAACAAGCCAAGGGAACTATCACGCATGGCTGCAGATTGGGATCAGGCAGAAGAGTAGTCAAAGAACAGGCCAAGGGTCAAGCACGGGTGGTTGCAGATTGGGATCAGGCAGAAGAGTATTCCAGGAACAGGCTGAGGGTCAAACACGGGTGGTTGCAGGTACAAATGGCAGCAGAGCAGACAAATCGCAAGGCACTGGCTGGGAAGGCACAATAACCTGGCAAAGAGGAAGTGCTGAGACAAGGCTAATATAGGATGTTCATGGGAGGAGCAAGGGGTTCAAGGTTCAAGGCAATCAAGACGACAAGCAGAGTATTCTAAAAGGATCATATAGGTTTAGCCAGCAGATCAGACAGGGAGCTGTCCAGCATCCCAGATAGCTCAGTGGGAAAAGACAATGCCAGACAGAGAAGAGGTCCCAGGTTCAAGCCCAGGCCTTCTCTTCCACTATCAGTGCCTAACCTCACAAATGCGCTTCTGGAAAAATTGTCAAATATTCCAATAGACGCACTCCTAAACCTTGTGGACAGACTTCCCAGAAGAGTTGAAGCTCTAATAGCTGCAAAGGGTGGGCCTACTCAATATTGAACCCTACCAACTAGGGATGAGCTTTGCGTTGTGTTCGCATCGAACATTACACGTTTGATCGTTCGTCGAAAACAAACAAATTGGGTAGTTCGCTCCAAACTCAAATGACCCATAATTTACTGCGGCGTTGCGCGCTGATGATTGGCCAAGCATGCACCATGACCCCGCATGCTTGGCCAATCACAGCGCCCAAAAAACGAAGAGACCTAATTGGCCAAAGCCTGGGTGCTTTGGCCAATTAGGGCTCAGGGCTTTAGCACACGCGCCACACTATAAAAGGCCGCCTCCCGGCCAGCCTCTTGTAGTGTGTTCCGGCTTGCTTAGAGAAGTCAGACAGACAGAGAGAGAGAGAGATAGATAGAGACACAGGGCCAGATTCTCGTAGATTTGCGCATATTTATGCAGGCGTAGCGCATCTCAGATGCACTACGCCAACGTAACGCGGAGAGGCAAGTACCGTATTCTCAGAGCAAATGCGCTCCAAGATGCGCCGGCGTAGCGGAAATTCATCGGCGTAATCCGGCGCAACTCCAAAGTAGGAGGGAAGTGGGCGTGTTGCATTCTAATGAAGCGTGACCCCATGCAAATGAACGCCGGGATGAACGGAGCATGTGCCGTGATGTGGATGACCCGCGCCGTGACTGGGATGACCCGCGCCGTGACGTGAATGCCTTCTGCGCATGCGCAAAGCCTCCCTACGATTTGCCAGTGCAGCGTATAAATAATGCGCCCACACATGCGCCCGTGCAGCGCAAAAGTCTCCCATTTTTTTGTTTGGCCTGGGAACACTTTTGCAGGACCATGGCTGCTATTGGGAAGGACAAGAGGAAGAAGAATTTCTCACCTGAGGAGAGGGCCATCGTGATCGCGGCCATGGAGAAATATGATTCACGGCTCTATGGTGCTGACAGTGCTCGAACCAGCAAGTCACATAGGGATGAGATCCTCATGAAGGTGGCTTGTCAGGTTAATGCCCTATCACATGAGGTCTGGACACCCCAGGACATTCAGAAAAAAATGAATGACCTGCGGCGTCTTGTGAAGGGCAAGCTGGCTACGATTGCTCGGCATGCCAGGGGCACTGGAGGGGGCCCACCCTGTAACGTCCACCTTACTGAGGAGGAGAAGGTGGTCGCCCACTGTCTGCAGAGGGAGCAGGTTGAAGGAGTCAGGGGCTACGACTCTGTTGAGCCAGCCATGAGGACAGGTAAGTGTGTTTTATATACTATCTGTTGTGTTGTATGCGAGGGGGTAGAAGGGAACATGTGCCAAGTGTGTGGGTCCACCAACATGTGCATCTTTTGTGTCCACACATGTGCAGGAGGGAGCGGGGCCATCTGTTGCTGTCAGGGCCCGTCCGGTTCCATCCCCCGAGCATCCAGTCCCTCTGGCTGCCCCCCTGGAAGAGGACTTGTTGGAGGGAACTGGGCACACCTCTACCGAGGAGGTGGTTGAGGAGGAGGTTGTTGACCAGGACCAGGAGCTCTATCTGATTTTGGAGGAGGGCCATGGGTTGCCCGGACCAGCCCAAGCCACCACCCCATATATCTCCAGCCCCTCAGTGTCCACCCCCAACCTCTCCAGTCCCTCTGTTTCCATCCCCCTCATCTCCGGCCCCTCAACATCCTCCCCATATGCCAGGTCTACAGCCACTCCCAGGAAGGCGACTCGTAAGACGAGGGGTGTTCCATAGTTCCTGCCTGAAGAGCTGGCCAGGCAGCAGGACCGACCAGCAGAATAGGCACTTTTCTGAGGTTGTTGGGGAGATGAGGCCCCCGGGCGACAGCCTGGCCTCCTCTGGTACCTTAACGGATGCCATCCAAGATGTCGCTGGCAACAGCGCAGCGACAGTCACCAGCCTGGGGGAGCTGCAGGCGACCACCTCCGACCTTGTGGGGAGGTCAAATGCCTGCGGGTTGCAGTCCAGGACCAGACAACTGTGCTGACCCTCATAGCGGTGGCCTTGGAGGGCATGCAGGCAGCCAGGGAGGGACGTGGGCATCCTACTCCTCCACCTGCTACCCCACCCCCCCACCTGAGGCTGCCCCCAGGAGCCTTGGCACCAGGCGGAGCCCACGCAAGGCCAAGTAATTTTTTTTCTTTTTATTTATTGCTCTGGTAAAGAGCATTATCTATTTTTTTGGATACTGCACACGGTGCAGGGTGAATGGTGTGTGAATGTGGGGGTGGCACTCCTGCCAGTAAGGGGTGTCACCCTCGGCCGCATGCGTGCATTGCGTGCATGCGTGCATTGTCTGTGTGCCATGATGAATGTGTGTGTTTAACGGTCAAGGTTTCGTAACACGAGGACCCTCCTGACTGCTCTTCCATCAGCAGACGGGGTCTCTCCTGGCAGGGGGGGGGCTGTCTGGTTGGGGGGTCAGGTCATCACGTAGATCAATCTGCAGGCCCTTTTTCATGACGTAGTTGTGCAGAATGCAACATGCCCCGATGATCTGACACACAAAGTTTGGGGAATACAACAGGGCCCCCCCAGACTTATCCAGGCATCGGAAACGGGACTTCAGGAGGCCAAAGGTTCGCTCCACCACTGCACAAGTTTTTGTGTGTGCTTCATTGTATCTTCTCTCTCCTCTGGTTTGGGGATCCCGGACTGGAGTCATTAGATGGGGTCCCAATGCATATGCTGAGTCACCTGGAAGGGAAAAGACAGGAGGATGTTAGCCATGCATGTGCCCCTCATGATGTCTGCATCATGGGGTCGGACAGTCATGCCTGACAACCATGTCACTCACCAACCAACCAGCTGTCCCCGTACACGTTCTGTTCGAATTCCGTTGGGATGGTGCTTTGACGGTATATGTAGCTGTCATGGCTGGACCCGGGGTGTTTGGCACGGACGTGCCATATGAGGTATCTGCCATCAGCTATCACCTGTAGGTTGATGGAATGCCAATGCTTCCAATTGCGGTATATGTGCTCTGTCTCACGGGGGGGGGGGGGCTTGTAGTGCCACATGTGTGCAATCAATGGCCCCGATGGTGCGTGGGAAACCGTCAATTCTGTAGAAATCTGTCATTGCCTTCTGCCGCAGATGCTCAGTGGTGGGTCTGATGATTTGGTTGGCAATGTGTCTGAGGATTGCAGGGACAACCTGGTGCAGACATCTGCTCATGCTGGTTTGTGACATCCCAGCCACAACTCCACTTGTACGCTGGAATGATCCACTGGCAAGGAAATAGAGTGTTGCCAGTACCTTGTCCAGTGGCTGCAGTGCATGTGAGCGGTGTGTCCTGCTGGTGAGGTCATCCTGCAGGGCTGTGGTTATTTCCATGATGGCAGCAGGGCTGAATCTGAAGATGCGATACACCTCCTCATCACCCATGCCAAAGAGGCTCATGCGCGTTCGGTATATCCTCTCACGTGCCCTCCTCCTTCTCCTTCTATGCCCCTCTGCATATAATAGTAGTGCTAAGACCATGCCTGCCCCTGGCATGTTGGCACACAGATGTGTTGTCCTGTAAGTGTGGTTGCTCAGCTCGTCCGGTATGGTGCTGCAGAAGATGCTCTCCAGCTGACTTGCACACGGTCTTGAGCAAAGTTACCCCTGCTTTTATGAGGAGTAAGTTTACTCCAGGCTTTCGTGTTACGTGCACCACGCGTAGCCTACGCCAAACGTTGTAGTTTCGGGAATCATCGCATCTCCCTCATTTGCATATTTGCATGCTAATTCAATGGGAGAGCAAGATGCGCACTGCGTAACTATGCGCCTATGCCGCGCTAGTGTAAAAGATTTACGCCGCTTAGAAAAATCCGCTTTTCAGGCGTATATGGTTCTGTGTTTACGGCGCATAGATACGACGGCGCACATTTACTATTACGCCACGCATATACATTTACGCCGGCGTAACGTCTTTGAGAATCTGGCCCACAGTGTCTTTTCAGATAGATAGATAGATAGATAGATAGATCAGGGAGGCTAGTAGTCAGTATAGTTAAATTTACAGTTTGTAGAGAATATATTGACATCCCTAGGAGTTGTCAATATATTTATAAACTGTATAGCTTAGCTAGATCTGCTATTAGTATCTGTCAGGCAGGAGATTGTGCTTGATGCAGTGCTCTAACATGTTTTATTGCCTGCATTATGGTTTACCTTAAACATAGTACTCCGTGTTAGTCAACGTGTGCTAGTTAATTGCACATAGACACATTACCTGTTACTGCAAGTGTGCTATTTATTTGCACAGAAAGGCAGTTGCTGTTAATGCAAGTGGGCTATTGAATTTCACAGAAACGCAGTCGCTCTGACTGTGCGTGTGCTGTTTAATACCACCTGAGCGCATTTGGTGTCACCACACGTGTGCTGTTACATACCACCTGAACGCAGTTAGTGTCACTGCACGTGTGCTGTTACATATCACCTGAGCGCATTTGGTGTCACTGCACGTGTGCTGTTACATACCACCTGAGCGCAGTTAGTGTCACTGTACGTGTGCTGTTACATACCACCTGAGCGCATTTGATGTGACCGCATGTGTGCTGTTACATACCACCTGAGCGTATTTGGTGTCACCGCATGTGTGCTGTTACATACCACCTGAGCGCAGTTAGTGTCACTGTACGTGTGCTGTTACATACCACCTGAGCGCTGTTACATACCACCTGAGCGCAGTTAGTGTCACTGTACGTGTGCTGTTACATACCACCTGAGCGCATTTGATGTGACCGCACGTGTGCTGTTACATACCACCTGAGCGTATTTGGTGTCACCGCATGTGTGCTGTTACATACCACCTGAGCGCAGTTAGTGTCACTGTACGTGTGCTGTTACATACCACCTGAGCGCATTTGGTGTCACTGCACGTGTGCTGTTACATACCACCTGAGCGCATTTGGCGTCACTGCACGTGTGCTGTTACATACCACCTGAGCGCATTTGGTGTCACCGCACGTGTGCTGTTACATACCACATGAGCGTATATTTGGTGTCACTGCACGTGTGCTGTTACATACCACCTGAGTGTATTTGGTGTCACCGCACGTGTGCTGTTACATACCACCTGAGCGCATTTGGTGTCACCGGATGTGTGCTGTTACATATCACCTGAGCGCATTTGGTGTCACTGCATGTGTGCTGTTACATACCACCTGAGCGCAGTTAGTGTCACTGCACGTGTGCTGTTACATATCACCTGAGCGCATTTGGTGTCACTGCACGTGTGCTGTTACATACCACCTGAGCGCAGTTAGTGTCACCGCACGTGTGCTGTTTACTACCACCTGAGCGTATTTGGTGTCACCGCACGTGTGCTGTTACATACCACCTGAGCGCATTTGGTGTCACTGCACGTGTGCTGTTACATATCACCTGAGCGCATTTGGTGTCACTGCACGTGTGCTGTTACATACCACCTGGGCGCAGTTGGTGTCACTGCACTTGTGCTGTTACATAGCACCTGAACAATATGTCTGGAAGGACAACAAAGAGAGGCAGAGAGTCACGAGGGCAAGCAGGCTCTGCATCTAGAGGTAACGCTGGTGGTGGATGTGGTGCATCCTCTTCAGCATGTGGCCATTGGGCGTGGCCGCTCGTCCTTCTTTTCGGGAGCTGGCCATGTTGAGCCTCAACATGCTGAGAAATTAGTAGAGTGGATGACCAAGCCGTCCTCATCCTCCTCATCCTCTCTCACACAGACTGATCTAAGTTTGTCTGGCAAAGCAGCTGCCAAGGCGTCCTCTTCCCTCTGCACAATGGCTTCACACAATACTTCCCTAGTCCCACCATGTCCTCCTGAGTAGTCCCCCGAACTGTTTCAACACAGTGTTGGGTACATGCTGCAGGAAGATGCGTAGCGTTTTGAAGACTCCGATGACGGAACACAGATAGAGGAAGGCATTGATGTGAGCCCAGGGAGAGGGGGTGGCCGAGAGCTTATGTTGCCATCGCAGAGGGAGCAGAAAATTAAACTTCTGCGGGAGGCCTTGCAGAAGGGTCTGTGCAATGCGTTCCCAGAACCGGGGGGATTACCAAAACCTGGCTCTGGGCGACGTCTTGCTGAGGCTTCGGTGAGTCACAGAAGGAGCGGTGGAGAAGGTGGCCGTCTGACCGATGCCTTCAGACAGTTTTTTAGTCCTCAGCCCCAAGGTCTGACCGGTTCCAGCAACCATCGCCAGCGTCTGGTTTACATGGTCCGGGAATACCTAGGGGCAAGATCCGACTTGGACTCCTTCCCCACCGAAAATCCTCTAGCTTACTGGGTCTTGAGGATGGATCACTAGCCAGAGCTTGCACGGTACGCAATTGAGCTACTGGCTTGCCCTGCATCCAGTGTTCTTTCAGAACGCACATTCAGTGCTGCTGGAGGCTTTGTTACCGATCACAGGGTGTGCCTCTCCACCCACTCTGTTGATCGACTGACCTTCATCAAAATGAATCAGGCTTGGATCAACACCAGCTACCAAGCACTTGATGCTGATGTTACTGAATAATATTTTTTTGTTGAAATGTCGGATCCCTTTTAGACTGCATATGCTGATGCTGAGTGACTGTCCTCTTATGCTGCTGGTGGAATATCCTTCTCCTTCTCACTTTTCTTGCTGATAGCTAGTAAGAAATGTTGTGTTTCTGGGCTCCGCCACCAGTGCCTAAGGCACAATTTTTCTGCCCCTGTTTAACAGGGGTGCCTAATAACAATTTTTGATGCAATAATTTGCACATGGCTCCTTGTTGCGCTCCAATTGGAGTTATTGGGTAGGGTTGCAGTGTTGTGTTGTGCCCAAGGCAAATTTTTCAGCCCCTGTTTAACAGGGGCACCTAATAACAATTTTTGATGCAATAATTTGCACGTGGCTCCTTGTTGCGCTCCAATTGGAGTTATTGGGAGAGGTTGCAGTGTTGTGTTGTGCCCAAGGCACAATTTTTCTGCCCCTGTTTAACAGGGGCACCTAATAACAATTTTTGATGCAATAATTTTCACGTGGCTCCTTGTTGCGCTCCAATTGGAGTTATTGGGAGGGGTTGCAGTGTTGTGTTGTGCCCAAGGCACAATTTTTCAGCCCCTGTTTAACAGGGGCACCTAATAACAATTTTTGATGCAATAATTTGCACGTGGCTCCTTGTTGCGCTCCAATTGGAGTTATTGGGAGGGGTTACAGTGTTGTGTTGTGCCCAAGGCACAATTTTTCAGCCCATAGTTTAACAGGGGCGCCTAATAACAATTTTTGATGCAATAATTTGCACGTGGCTCCTTGTTGCGCTCCAATTGGAGTTATTGGGAGGGGTTGCAGTGTTGTGTTGTGCCCAAGGCACAATTTTTTCAGCCCCTGTTTAACAGGGGCACCTAATAAAGAATTTTGATGCAAAAATTTGCACGTGGCTCCTTGTTGCGCTCCAATTGGAGTTATTGGGAGGGGTTGCAGTGTTGTGTTGTGCCCAAGGCACAATTTTTCAGCCCCTGTTTAACAGGGGCACCTAATAACAATTTTTGATGCAATAATTTGCTCGTGGCTCCTTGTTGCGCTCCAATTGGAGTTATTGGGAGGGGTTGCAGTGTTGTGTTGTGCCCAAGGCACAATTTTTCAGCCCATAGTTTAACAGGGGCGCCTAATAACAATTTTTGATACAATAATTTGCACGTGGCTCCTTGTTGCGCTCCAATTGGAGTTATTGGGAGGGGTTGCAGTGTTGTGTTGTGCCCAAGGCACAATTTTTTCAGCCCCTGTTTAACAGGGGCACCTAATAAAAAATGTTGATGCAATAATTTGCACGTGGCTCCTTGTTGCGCTCCAATTGGAGTTATTGGGAGGGGTTGCAGTGTTGTGTTGTGCCCAAGGTACATTTTTTTCAGCCCCTGTTTAACAGTGGCACCTAATAACAATTTTTGATCCAATAATTTGCACATGGCTCCTTGTTGCGCTCCAATTGGAGTTATTGGGAGGGGTTGCAGTGTTGTGTTGTGCCCAAGGCACAATTTTTCTGCCCTGGTTTAACAGGGGCGCCTAATAACAATTTTTGATGCAATAATTTGCACGTGGCTCCTTGTTGCGCTCCAATTGGAGTTATTGGGAGGGGTTGCGGTGTTGTGTTGTGCCCAAGGCACAATTTTTCAGCCCCTGTTTAACAGGGGCACCTAATAACAATTTTTGATGCAATCATTTGCACGTGGCTCCTTGTTGCGCTCCAATTGGAGTTATTTGGAGGGGTTGCAGTGTTGTGTTGTGCCCAAGGCACAATTTTTCTGCCCTGGTTTAACAGGGGCACCTAACAACAATTTTTGATGCAATAATTTGTACGTGGCTCCTTGTTGTGCTCCAATTGGAGTTATTGGGAGGGGTTGCAGTGTTGTGTTGTGCCCAAGGCACAATTTTTCAGCCCCTGTTTAACAGGGTCGCCTAATAACAATTTTTGATGCAATACTTTGCACGTGGCTCTTAGTTGCGCTCCAATTACAGTATGTTTGAGGGGTGTCCTTTTCTCAAAAATGTTTCTTTCACAAAACAATAATGGCCCCCCACCACCGCTAAAATATTCGACATATTGTTGCCACACAGCACGTGCGCAAGCAGATTTTTTTATAGTCCTCTCATGTTGTGCACGGACATTTCTAAACACGTGCCAACACTATAGATACCCAGCAGGTGTATAATTTAAAGGATTTTTTTTTCACTTTAAGCGTCTAATGGCTGCTCCGGAAAAAATGGCCGTTTTCAAAACTTTTTTTTCCATTGATACATGTTCCCTGGGGCAAGATCCGGATTCTGAACGATGTTTTCCAACATTAAATAGAATTTCGGTCTTTAAAATTATCGTTTTTGAATTCGAACGTTCGGGTCCCATAGACTTCAATGGGGTTCGAAAAGTTTGTGCGAACCCGCGGTCTGTTCGAACGTTCTGGTGCGAACCGAACCCGTGGGTGTTCGGCTCATCCCTACTGAATATATATGGACAGTCACTTTATATTTATTTAATTTGTTAATTTGATGTGGACCTTATCATCATAGGATTTTTTCCATTTTACCAGTATTGCGCACTTCTGTTTTTGTATGTTGAATTGAGTATTTTGACTTCAGAATTGCAGCACCTACACGTTATTTTTTTAATTTTTTATGAATTTTATTTGATGCATAGTTTGTAGGATACATGCAGCCTGCAACCCCATGACAGAAAAAAGGGCTCAATTTATTTGGGTTAGATTCCATAGGCTTGTGGCTACTGTCCCTCATTTAAATTTAATTACGGTATTTAAATCACTTTGGGTAAAGGTGTATTTTGAGACTACTGCCCTTTTATATTTTTGAGCTTGCCTGTACAGGTACGCTTTAAATGGATGATTGACAGCATGTGACATTCTGGATGATTTCAATTAGGGATGAGCTCAATGTTCGGGTCGAACATAAGTTTGTCTCGAGCATCGGGTGTTTGCCCATTCGTCAAAGAACAAACAATATGGGGAATTCGGGGAAAAGTTGAGTGTCGCGGAACGCCTCATAACGCCTCATAATGACCTGCATGCTTTGGCCAATCCCAGGGCCCTCTGCTAAGAGAGACATAATTGGCCAATCATGACTCAGGGGGACTAAGTCCACCCCCACACTATATAAGGCTGCCTACACGGCGGCCCTGTGTAGTGTTGTTGGTGTGGACGGAGAATTAGCGTGATTTAGATTAAGCAGGCAGGTTATTCAGTTAGTGGCAGTGTATTTGATAAATATATATATACAGTCAGTATAGTATATATATGCATCCACTTTTTCTAATATTCTTCAGGCGGTGTATTAATATATATATACAGTCTTGTGTATATGTATATACAGTATATACTCTGCATCAAGTGTAGCTTAATTCTATAGTGCATTCCGTGGTGTACTATTTCTAAATTCTAATACACTTCATGCGGTGTATTAATATAAATTGTAAGGGTGGGACCCTGTGCTGTGTGAGAAATGGCTGCTTTACACCAAATTCTGGAGAGAAAGACACATTAATTGGACAGCTGTGTCTTGGGCTTTTTAAGTCTGATCTGACCAGCATTCTGGGCCCCACCCTACAGACAGGAGGTCTGTTCCTGAAGGCCAGGTGAGCTCCCATCTCTGAGAGGAAAGAGAGGCTGCATGGGTTGCAGCTAACACATGCAGATCTGCAGGAGGCAGATGCCGGCTGGTGTCTCTCTGTGAGAAAAGAAGCTGTGTGCTTCAAGAAGTTTGATGCTGCGTGCGTCCAAGAAACTCAAACGCTGTGTGCGGATAAGTCGCTGTGTGCGAATCAAACGCTGTGTGCGAATCAGACGCTGTGTGCGACTGTTGATTTTTGCCAGATACAGGAATGATGGAAACTCCCCTGCGAGGGCTGCTTTTGTATCTGTGAACTTTGATGTTTTTAAATAAAAGTGGGCTACCAGGCCCTTAAAAACTCAGTTCTGGACTGGCGTGCTCACTGAAAAACGCACCTACCATTGGAGTCTGATTCCCCAAATCCTACATATGGTGGAGAATGCGGGCAGTTTGGAAGAGTTCCAGATCCTAGCATACCAACAAAACAGTGAGTAGAAAGCAACCAGGCGTTTTTGCAGCAATGCTATGATGAACAGCCAATGTGAATGGAAAGTTAAAATGTTTTCTGCTGTGAACTGCTGTTAGCTGTGTGTGGCAGTCAGGAGAACTGCATTGCACAGGAGTTCAATTAGTGGACTGTGTTGCATACAGGTGGTGTACCTGTGGAAGTCAAGTTTAGCTTGACCTGAGAAGACATATCCATTTGGGAAGGCCCAGGGAATTTGTATCTGTAAACGCTGATGTTTTTAAATAAAAGTGGGCTACCAGGCCCTTAAAAACTCAGTTCTGGACTGGCGTGCTCACTGAAAAACACACCTACCATTGGAGTCTAAATCCCCAAATCCTACAATATATATATATATATATATATATATATATATATATACAGTCTTGTATATACTGTATATATATATTGTACAGGACGCCATTTTTTTGGAGTCTGGTTCCTTTAAAATACTGGTTCAGGAGGTCACCCAGAGGGGGTGAGAAGTTCCGGCAAGTTAAAAGTGGATCCAGAGAGGATGGACTTACAAAATATCTCTAAAAAAAAATTCACGGTTTAGGCTG
Organism: Rana kukunoris; assembly: GCA_029574335.1. NCBI lineage: Eukaryota > Metazoa > Chordata > Amphibia > Anura > Ranidae > Rana > Rana kukunoris. Next base: position 167,142,115 of record CM056055.1, on the reverse strand, counting down.
ATACGTGTTCTTGTTAAAAAATCACAATATATTGATTGGTTTGCGCAAAAGTTATAGCGTCTACATAATACGGGAACATAATGGCGGTGATCAGCGATTTTTATTGTGACTGTGACTTTGCGACAGACATATCGGACACTTTTGACACATTTTTGGGACCATTCACATTTATACAGCGATTAGTGCTATAAAACTGCACTGCTTACTGTGTAAATGTGACTGACAGGGAAGTAGTTAACACTAGGGGGCGCTGAAGGGGTTAAATATGTTCCCTGGTGAGTGATTCTAACTGTAGGGGGAGGGAACTCACAAGGGGAGGAGACCGATCTGTGTTCCTCTGTACTGGGAACACAGATCGGTCTCACCTGACAGGACCTTGGATCGGTGTGTTTACACACAGATCCATGGTCCTGCTGTGATTGCCGCGGGCGCGCATGCTCCCTAGACGGCCAGGAAGCCATGACTTCATATGACGTCCACCCAGAATGGGAGATCCAATTTCTGGACGTCATTTGACAATGGGCAGGATGTCAAGTGGTTAAAGGGGTCCAAGTATTTATATATTTAATAAAGGGGTCCAAGTATTTAGGCAAGTATATGTGCAGAGGGAACAAAGAGGGATTACTTGTGTTTAAATACTAGAGAGTTTAGAGGTAGAGGTAGGTCTGATTGAAAAGGATCAGACCTAGGTGAATTTCAGGGGTCATCCTCTCTTTTAGACCCCTGATTTCTCACCTGATTGCCCTTGAAACTAATAGAGTGCAGATCACACTGCATTTGTTTCTTCTCTGGCTACAGCGGCCATGGATAGGGAAACCAGAAACTGGAAGTGATGATTAGGGATGAGCCGAACACCCCGCGTTCTGTTCGCACCAGAACCGTCGAACAGACCGACCGTTCGCGCGAACATTTAGAACCCCATTGAAGTCTATGGGACTCGAACGTTTGAATTCAAAAACGATCATTTTAAAGACCAATATTCAAGTTATTGTTGGAAAACGTCTTTGAGAACCCGGGTCTTGCCCGAGGGAACATGTATCAATGGAAAAAAGTTTAAAAAACAGTAATTTTTCCAGAGCAGGACTTTTTTTTTTCCATTGATACATGTTCCCTCGGGCAAGACCCGGGTTTTCAAAGACGTTTTCACAGGCAAACTATAGACACCCAGCAGGTACAATATTTAAAGGAATTTTTCTTTTCTTTTTTTTTAAGTTAAGCATCATTAAAATCACTGCTCCAGGAGCAGTGATTTTATGATGCTTAAATAAAAAAAAACAAAAAAAAACGTAAAACTTTAAATATTGTACCTGCTGGGTGTCTATACCTGTGATAACGTCTTTAAATAGCACAATCACCTGCCTGCCAGTAAATTAGGAAGAACTGATCTATCTAAGCCAGGGGTGCCCAACCTTTTGAAGAGCGAGGGCCACTTTAGCGACTTGCCAGCTGGTGCGGGCCACACTGAATATAGCGGGCAGATGACAGGTCTGTATCCACTCTGCATATGCAGAGCAGACTGGGACATAGCCACACTACTCTATGGGCCCTCCGATCCGCCCAGACAGAAGGGGATGGATTCCCTTCTGTTGTTTTTTTTTTTAAGCAGATTCGATTGGTGATAGGTGGGTGTAAATGGACGCAGGTCTCTGCTGTCTCCTAGATGGATATGGCTGGTGGGTCCTGCTGGCTGGTACTGTTGGCTGGTACTGATGGGTACTACTGGCTGGTACTGATGGGTACTGCTGGCTGGCACTGGGAAGTACTGCTGGCTGGCACTGGGAAGTACTGCTGGCTGGCACTGGTGATTACTTGTGGCTGGTACTGGAGGTTACTGGTGGTTACTGGTGGCTGGTACTGGAGATTACTGGTGGCTGGTACTGGAGGTTAACTGGTGGCTGGCACTGGGGGTTAATGGTGGCTGTCACTGGGGGTTACTGGTGGCTGGTACTGGTGGCTGGTACTGGAGGTTACTGGTGGCTGGCACTGGGGGTTACTGGTGGCTGGAACTGGGGGTTACTGGTGGCTGGCACTGGGGGTTGCTGGTGGCTGGCACTGGGGGTTACTGATGGCTGGTACTGGAGGTTACTCGTGGCTGGTACTGGAGGTTACTGGTGGCTGGTACTGAAGGTTACTGGTGGCTGGTACTGGAGGTTACTGGTGGCTGGTACTTTTGGGTACTGGCGGGTCATTTTTGGTACTGCTTGGGGGTACTGGTGGCTGGTACTTTTGGGTACTGGTGGGTCATTTTTGGTACTGCTTGGGGGTTACTGGTGGCTGGTACATTTGGGTACTGGTGGGTCATTTTTGGTACTGCTTGGGGGTACTGGTGGCTGGTACTTTTTTGTACTGGTGGATCATTTTTGGTACTGCTTGGGGTTACCGGTGGCTGGTACTTTTGGGTACTGGTGGGTCATTTTTGGTACTGCTTGGGGGTAGCTGGTACTTCTGGGTATTGCTGGCTGGTACTTCTGGGTACTTTTTGATACTGCTGGGTGGTGCTTGTGGGTACTGGTGGCTGGTACTTCAGGGTACTGGTGACTGGTACTTCAGGGTGGTACTTTTGGGTACTGGTGGGTGGAGCTTCTGGGTACTAGTGGGTACTGCTGGCTGGCACGTCTGGCTACTGGTGGGTGGTGCTAGCTGGTACTTCTGGGTACTGCTGCCTGGTACTTCTGGGTGCTGGTACTGCTGGGTAGTACTTTTGGGCACTGCTGGGTGGTGCTTCTGGGTACTGGTGGGTACTGCTGGTAGGTACTACTGGGTGGTGCTTGCTGGTACGTCTGGGTACTGGTGTGTATTGCTGGGTGGTGCTTTTGGGTATTGCTGGGTGGTTCTGGTGTGTACTGCTGGCTGGTACCTCTGGGTTTTGCTGTGTGGTACATCTGGCTGGTATTTCTGGGTACTGGTGGCTAATTCTTGATCCCCCCCATACCTGCAATCAGTGTGACAGGAGCGGCGCTGGAGGAAGCATACGGCTGCTGTAGAGAGCAGAGTCGATGCTTCCTGTATCAGGCTGGGAACTGTCACAGGCGGAGCACATTGGTATCACTCCGCCTGAGACAGAAGCCGGCGCTATACAGGAAGCATCGTCTCTGCTCTCTACAGCAGCCGTAAGCCTTCCTCCAGCGCCGTCTCGGATCATCCCGCTGATGCTCGGGGATGGCGGGTCGGAAACCCGCAATCTGGGCTTGCCGACCCGCCATCCCAGAGCAGGAGGTGGCGGGCCACAGCAGAGGACGCGGGCCAGCGGTTGGGCACCCATGATCTAAGCTATACAGTGTATAAATATATGTACAACTCCTAGGGATGTATATATATCCTCTACACACTGTAAATTAAGCTAAACTGACTACCCTGCGTGCCTGCTCTATCTAGCTATCTAAAAATACAATCTCTCTGTCTCTCTGACTGCTCTCATTAACAAGCCGAGACACACTACACGAGGCCGCCCAGCAGGCGGCCTTATATAGTGTGGGGCGTGTGCTAAAGCCCTGGGCCATAATTGGCCACCCAGGCTTTGGCCAATTATGGCTCTTCGTTTATTTGAATTTGGCACGAACGACCGCTTTTGTTCGAATTTCATCGAACGTACGAACAGACAATGTTCGAGTCGAACATACATTCGTATCGAATGCGAAGCTCATCCCTAGTGATGATGTACAGCGAATGCATGTTCACTGGCCTCCACTTCCCCACACACAGTGACACTTGCCATGCACCAGAGGGGGACAGGACCAAAATCTTTAATGAAAAGATAAAACATTTTTTATGGTATATTTAAATGACCAAAGGGAGCAAAAAGTAGGTTAATTACTAGGGTTTACATATGCTTTAGGTTAGAGGTTGTCAAGATGTTTCCAAAGCACTCTATTTTTAAATGAGTTGTCTAGGGAGAGATGGCAGCACTACTTTCTGCTATGCAAAGTTCTGGTGACTCATGCAGGAAGGACAGAAGGACAAGGGTTCACAGCATGAAGTGTGTGTTACATTTATGAACATAATCAATGCTTAGCTCACCCACTCAGAACTGTGGAAGCCTTTGTTTCCAAGGCATTTGATCTCAATATATTGTAGTTCCAGAATGCTGTTTGAAGTCATAGCCAGTGACTTAGATAACATTTCTCACGTCACCATTCTGAGTTGAGTGTAGGGTTGCCACCTCATCTCTTGGCTGCTCAATGACCAGGCCATTTTTTGCGATACGGCACTGCGTTGTTTTACCTGACAATTGCGCGATCATGCGACACTGTACCCAAACAAAATTGACATCTGTTTTTTCCCACAAATAGAGCTTTTTTTTGTGGCATTTGATCATCTCTGTGGTTTTTATTTTTAAGGCTATAAACAAAAAAAGAGCAACAATTTTTTTTCGTGTATATTGATTGGTTTGCGCAAAGGTTATAGCGTCTACAAAATAGGGAATAGATTTATGGCATTTTTATGGTTGTTTTTTTATTTTTTTACTAGTGATCTGCAATCTTTATTGGTATTTTGACATTATGGCAGACAGATCGGACATGTTGACACATTTTTGGGACCACAGACAGTTATACAGCGATCAGTGCTATAAAAATGCACTGATTCCTGTGTAAATGTCACTGGCAGTAAAGGGGTTAACTCTAGGGGCGATTAAGGGGTGAACTGTGTTCCCTAGTGTGTGTTATAACTGTAGGGGGGTGGGAGTGACTGGAGGAAATTACATAGTGGTTCCTAGCTAGTAGGAAGTCTACTTTTCTGGCTCATTGCCACGCTCGCACTGCAGCAGGCATGGGCATGCCTGCTATCCCACCTAAAGGAGCCAATGTACAGCTACGACAGCTAGCAGGATCATGCCGATCTGCCACAGTATAATGACGGCGGCTGGTCGGCAAGTGATTAAACTCGAAAACATATGAATTACAACGGTTTTGAGGCTAATTTATTAAAGATAATGAACCAACTGAGTTTATTTGCCACCTTAATCAGCCACAGAACCTGCGTAATTAATATTCGGTTTTAAAGGGATGAGGTTGCAACCCTAGATAAGTGTGAATTAATAAAGAATATTCATGGCTTGGTTAGTAGCATGGGCCCTCCTTCAGAAGGGTATATGTTAGAAAAGAATAAGTGAAGGGGTCCTGGTGGACAGATGAGGAAGTTATTAGGAACAACTGTTTGTGCACCAGAGTTCCATTTAATAAATAAATTCAGATTTTTGTTGGTGTTTTTATGAAAATGGTAATGAAAAAGTTTGCTTTAGTGGCAAGCCTAAACTGTTGTCCTACATAAAGATTAAAAAATGTGTCCAAAATGCGGAAATATAGAGAGGTGTAGGATCAGGTGGTCAGTACCTTCATGTAGGCAGGCATGTATTGGCAATCCGGCAACTCTTTAATTTTAACAGTAGGGCTTTAAAGCGGTTGTATACCCAAATGTTACACTTTTACTTACAGGTAAGCCTATAATAAGGTTTACCTGTAGGTAAAATGAATATGTCTTAAACCTGCATGGTTTAGTAGATATTCCCTATGCATGTAGCCGCTGACGTTTTACTACTGCTTTAAATATGAATGTGTTGTATATTTCAGTGCACTAGACTAGGCTGCTGTCAATCCCTCACAGCTAGGATGGGGTGTATCGCCAATTGTTGTCTCGCTGTTCCTATTACAGGAGCCATCACACATGTTTGCAAATGCTACTACAGGTCTGAAGGGTTAGCATTGAAATAAAAGAAAGGAACAGCAATAGGAAGAGGGACAGAATAATCCAGCACAAGCATAGAAAAACACACCTTTAGCAGCTTAATATGGTAGTAATAAAGTTGGGAATTTTATGGAGGAAATCTTTTAGGGTTTACATATGTCTCTCATAAAAGTGAGTACAACACCCCTCACATTTTTGTAAATATTTTATTATATCTATATACACAACAGCTAGGCATAAATGGCTGGCATCAATGTTTAATAGGATTGCCAGTATATACTGTATATATATATATATATATATATATATATATATATATAAATATACATATTAGGGCTGTGCAAATTAACTTTTAATTCATCGATTAATCTTTAATTTTTTTGATCGATCAAAATATTTTTGATCGATTACAATTATTTTCATTGGTACTCACCTCTCCGCCGGCTTCTGGGCCTTCAGGGAGTTCCGTCGGAGATCCAGTGACGTCACAGACATCGGCGGGGCTTGCTGTGTCCATCTGAAGGGCTCCTTTGCTGTACCTTCATATCTGCATGGGGGTGGGACCTTACTATCTGCCACACTCAAGGGCTGTTACACTTCCCTCTATCACTTCCCTCTATCAACCTGGGATTCTACAACCATCCACTGGGAGTTGTGATAGTTCCCTTCATGGGACATCTACATGCCGACAGACTGATGTTAACCCCTCCTCATCTGGATTCAGCAGTGGTATCGCTGTACAAATTTTTTACCAGTATCATACTTAGCTACATGTTTTTTTGACTGCTTTTTGTACCGTTTGGTATTACTCGCACCATTTTTACAGTTTATGTAGCTACATCGATTTTATCTCCAGTGCAATATTTATTTGGTTACCTACTTGAAGACTATAAAAGTTTTAATGCTATTCCGATCGAGCGCTGCCTTTGTGTGTTTTTTGTATCCTGCTATCCATTTTTCCAGTGGTTGGTAGCTGCACTGGGAATCGGCCTGCAAGGAGATCAGCTGAAAGTAGTTGGATCTGTATGTGCGTTATAATTAATCGAAATTAGTCGATTAATCGATTAAAAAAAAATAACGATTAATCGAACACAAAAATTTTGATCAGTAACAGCCCTAATACATATACATACACAGTATCTCACAAACTTGAGTACACCCCATGCACAGAGAACAAAACCATACTAAAAAAGGTATTTGCATTGTATTTTTGGGGAATATATATATATATATATATATATATATTATATATATATATATATATATATATGTATATGTATTAAATTGCGATGAGCTGTTATAACTTATTACTTGAAAAACTGCAAAAATCGTCCAGGGTTTACTTCAGAATTGTGATCTCCATTTTTATTCTCAGTTTATCCAGAATTGTTTAGCTCTAATACATAGCTTGTGTATGTATCATTTTGTTTTATTTAAAGTGATGTATAGAAGGTAGGGCCTGAAAGTGACTCAAGCCCAGGGGCCCCCACCACCCTAAGTCCTGCCCTGGCTGCAGACCCTGCCTCAAAGCAAAGTTGGAGCAGGGAGGCAAATCAAGTCCAGAAAATGAATGATATGACATATCCCCAAGGTATTCAATAGAGAGTAGAGAGGCACCTAGTTAAAAATATAAATCCCTCAGCCCCCCCCCCCCCCCCCCCCCCAGAGTCATAAAGTCCTTTTGACATGCAGTGTGTGTGGTAGGACCCAGGTTCCTCATTTCTGCACAGGTTTGGCTGAATCACTGCCAGAACCCCTGGTCAATCGTTTTTCATATGGATAACAAAGTGCCAGTATCCGACATACAGCCTGGCAGGCCATAAAAGTGAGGCCTCACTACTGAACCATACCAGGCCAGATTTAATAGATAAGCCTGCAGTTTTTGGCCTGTGTAATTCTTACCTCTTTGCTGCAGTGGTTCTGTTAGACCTGTGATTCTATTTACTTGTGTTGTATGGCTTCTTGTGTTCAACTATGGATGTCACCTTATATACTGTGGTTTTATATTTCCTTCTCTTCAATCCCTTCTTGGCCCGCCTCCTAGCTTGCTTCCCTATATAAGACATGCCCAGTGCAGCCCAAGATGCCTGACCAACTTCCTACTTTTCTGACCTTCTGTATGGCTAGTGTTTTGTGCATTCAGTGTTTGACTTCCGTGTACTAACCCAGCTTAGTCTTCCGTTTGTCTGCCGCCTGCCCTGATCTCGGCTCATTTCCTACATCCTCTTTTGTCTCCTGCCATCTGCAATCTGCATTTACGAGAGGTCTCCGTATTGTCAGCTGGGAATACCTGGGGGCTGCAACCTGGTTCCAGGTTGCTGCAAGTATATCCCCACCATCAGGGGTGAAAAAGCAACCCTTGTGAAAAAGCAGGCTGGAGCTCAGATAAACCCTGGGTGGGCACTCTATCATATCTTCCTTGTTGATTCTAAGGCCGCGTACACACGATCTAATTTATCTGCTGAAACTGGCCCGACGGGCCGTCTTAGCAGACAAATCCGATCGTGTGTACGGGCTAGCGGACATGTTTTACCAGCGGACAAATTTCAAAGCATGCTTTGAAATGTGTCCGCCGGAGACATGTCCGTCGGATATGTCCGCTGGTTAGTACACTCACCAGCAGACATAACTGTCCACGCATGCGTCGAATGGATTTGACGGATGCGTGGAAGTATTTTACTTCCTGGAGTGGTGATGTGGCGGTGTCAACGTCACCGCCACGTCACCGCGTCCTCAGCCAGAGGGGATTTTCGTCCGATGGTGTGTACACGCCATTGGACCAAAATCCGATGAGACATGTCCGCTGGAAATGGTCCGTCGGACATGTTTAAGCGGACATGTCTCATCGTGTGTACGCGGCCTAATACTTTCAATCTCTGGAGAGGTATCCTAGGCAGTCCCACAAACTAAGTTATCCAACAGTGGGGATGCACCTCATGACCATAAACCACTTAAGATCTTGCGAGTGACTATATCCAATGTGATGATCTAAAACTGCAGCTGCCAGCATTTCTCACATCCCCATAATAAGTGCTAAAAAAATTGTGTTGGGATAATGAATAAATAAATAATGCAGTCTCTGATGTGACATCTAGTGAAATCTGTGTACTTGAGTTGCTATATGGCTATCCACCAGTGGTCCCTTGATATTTTTACCGCCTTCGCTTTCAGCCCTGTTAAGTGCTCAAACTGTTAGTGCACCACCTCACTTGTGCTCCACCTTTAGGTGTGCTCTCACATGCACAAATGAGACCTCACATTTAAGTTTGGTCAAAGAAAGGGTGAGCACAAGTGAGGCGGTGCACTGGTAGTTTAGATGAGCACTTAACATGGCTATAAGAGAATGAAGTAAAAATCACAAGGGGCCACTGGTGGATAGCCATATGGCAATTCAAATAGAATTTCACTGGATGTCACATTAGAGACTGCATTACTTATTTATGCATTTATTCATTATTCAACGCATTTTTTTTTTTAGCACTTACACTGTGTATATATTTGTATTACTTTCAAATGTTTGTATTTTATTTATTTGGTTCATTGGTAACATTGTTGCTACAGTGTTGTATAGTTACACTGGTGTAAGTAATCTCGGAGAGAGGGGTTTGGAGACATTTAATGATCATTTCATGATTTGCTAATTTGCACTGGGCTAAAGAAGCGCTGCACACTTGGATTTGTTTATGCACCGCATGACCAACTTGACTTTCTCTCATTGTTTTTCCCATCGTGTGTACGCTTTAACGACAGGAAAAAAACGTGCATGCTCACAAGCAAGTTATGAGATGGGAGCACTCATTCTGGTAAAACTAGCGTCTGTAATGGAGATAGCACATTCGTCACCCTGTAACAGACTGAAAAGCATGAATCGTCTCTCAACAAACCTTTACTAACACGCGGTAACACACTGGGCTAAAGAAGCGCGGCACACTTGGATTTGTTTATGCACCGCATGACCAACTTGACTTTGTTTTTCCCATCGTGTGCACGCTTTAACGACAGGAAAAAAACGTGCATGCTCACAAGCAAGTTATGAGATGGGAGCACTCATTCCGGTAAAACTAGCGTCTGTAATGGAGATAGCACATTCGTCACCCTGTAACAGACTGAAAAGCATGAATCGTCTCTCAACAAACCTTTACTAACACGCGGTAACACAAAATCAGCAAAAGCAGCCCAAAGTGTGGCGCGATCAGAATGGAACTTTCCCTTTATAGTGACGTAGTGTTGTTGTATGTGTTGTACGTCACCTAGGGTTGCCACCTTTTCGTCAAGCCAAACCCGAACACTTTAGCGGCGCACAGCAATTTTTTTGTAGTACATGCTATAGGATTGTAAGAGACCTGGGACAACTTTAAAGATAAAGACCCTCAGATCTGCACTCACCTAGCTGTCGGTGTCCCGACCCCTTATCTCGCACGGAAGGCTCTGTGTTTGTTCCTCCCGCTGTGCTGTCCAGACAGGTCACATGCTCGTCTTGCAGAGGGAAGAGTCCGAGGTTGTGCCTCTGCATGGAGAAGGCAGTGGTGTGTCTCTCCCCTCACTGCACACAGTCGCTCATGCAATGTGTCCCCGCACACATTTACACAGCACCAGAGACTCGGTCAGCACATCGGGCAGACAGTGCAGGCAGGGAGAGAGACACTGGCTGCACGGAACCCTACACAGTAATATAGCACTGTGTCCGGGGCTCAGGCAGACTGATTCCCGGACACAGGTTTCAAAACCCCTACTGTCCGGAGGAATCCCGTACGGGTGGCAACCCTAACGTCACTGCGCTTTGCTCGAGCATTTTTTTCACGATCGTGTGTATGCAAGGCAGGCTTGACAAGAATCACATCTAGAAAAACTTGACATTGACATTAAAAATGGTCGTGTGTACGCGGCATTAGGTTGCTGTGCTCAGAGGAGGATGAGTGGTGGTGTCTCCTGGAACTTTTGCATTGTGTTTTAGGAGTTCTGTGGGTAATCCTTGCTGTCCTGGAATGTGACTGGGAACAGTCAGAGCTGAAATGAAGGAACATCCATTTAAAAGCACTCTTTTTTTTTCATTTTCAATATACAGTATCTCACAAAAGTGAGTACACTTCTCACATTTTTGTAAATATTATATCTTTCATGTGACAACAATGAAGAGATGTAAACAATGTACAATGTAAAGTAGTGAGTGTACAGCTTGTATAACAGTGTAAATTTGCTGTCCCCTCAAAATAACTCAACACACAGCCATTAATGTCTAAACAGCTGTCAACAAAAGTGAGTACACCCCTAAGTGAAAATGTCCAAATTGGGCCCAAAAGTCTCAATTTTTTGTGTAGCCGCCATTATTTTCCAGCACTACCTTAACCCTCTTGGGCATGGAGTTCACCAGGCTGCCACTGGAGTCCTCTTCCACTCCTCCATGATGACATCACAAAGCTGGTGGATGTTAGAGACCTTGCTCTCTTCCACCTTCCGTTCAAGGGGTTTAATAGGGTTTAGGTCTGGAGACATGCTTAGACAGTCCATCACCTTTACCCTCAGTTTCTTTAGCAAGGCGCTGGTCGTATTGGAGGTGTGTTTGGGGTCATTATCATGTTGGAATACTTCCCTGTGGCCCGAAAGGATTTACACTTTTATACAAGCTGCACACTCATTACTTTACATTGTAGCAAAGTGTGATTTCTTCAGTGTTGTCACATGAAAAGATATAATAAAATATTTACAAAAATGTGAGGGGTGTACTTACTTTTGTGGGATACCGTATATAGCAAAACAAACAGTAGCTGGTGTGAAATGCAGGCTTCGAGAGGAGTACAGCAGCAGCTAGCTCTGCTGTGGTGCCGGCACTGGAAGTGTAGAGTGAGATTTTATAGCTTGCACCATCGAAGAGCACCAAGGAAGAATGGACAGAGGGATTGATGATGTAACTTGTTCAATAGTCACCCACTGTTTTTTGAGGGCCATGTTTTAGCAAATTAAGATAACTAGTTAGATGGTATGCCTTCTGATAACAATGAACATATGGGAAAGCCACCCACCATGCATTTTCGGTAATCTGCAAATCGACTGTGAGAGTCTATGGGATTTATAAGCCTATATAAATTGAGCACATTATTCATTGACAGCAGCATTAGAGGAGTGTGGCCAGAGTTAGCAACGTGTACAATAGCCAATGCCTTAGCTGTATTGTCCCTGGCCTCTCTGGAGGAGATGAAGCCCACCTGGTCCAGATTTACAACATCCACAATATAAGGCAACAGTCTCGTGGCCAAGATCTTAGTAAAAAATGTAAGGTCCAGGTTCAAAAGAGCGATGGGCCTGTAGTTTGGCATAGTTGAGGTTCTTTCCTTCATTTGGAATGGTCGGAACTATAAGCTTTTAATTTATCAGTGTGAAAGAGAGAACCACAGCCAATGGCATTAATGACTCTGACAAAGTATGGCAATAACAATAATGTGCAGGACTTATAGTAAAATAATGGGGTCTTAAAACTCTGCACCTGGAAGATAGCCACAAATAACTCATCAGGTATGGCTGGCAAGTCTAAATCGGCCAAAACCTTTTCCAGGTATTATGCGACTACTTTAGGTCCACCCATTTGTTTACTATGATGGGCAGAAGAGGCAATGTTATATAAGGAGGCATAGTAGTTTTTAAATACCTCTGCGATCTCTGGAGTAGTTAAAACTTTAGCAGTGGTATGGTTCTTTTTTTAACCTGTGATTGGTGCTTTGTCATAATGACATGCTTATGGCGGGAGCGGTGTTAGAGAACTGCTGTATTAGAAAGAAAGAAAGAGCATTCAACACCCTTAGGTAAAGGTAAACAAATAACCAGAATCAACAGGCGCCCTCTGTAACTCGAGATGCAACATTGGTGAATGCGACTCATTCACTTCCACAGCTGAAAAGCCTTCTTCTGCTAAACACACTCTTCCTCAAATATTCTGTACTCTCCAGCCTAACCCAGTCTGGTCTGGAAAAGCATGGCTTGACACAAAGCATGTCGCAAGCTCCTTACACTTGCAAAGCCTCTCTCCAATTCCTCCCATGTCTTCCTATGCTTTTACTTTTACCTTGGTAAATGCTCACGGATTCTATCGTTTAACTTAGTTTAACACAGCTCAACTGTGTAAGTTCTGATTTTAGTCTACAATTCTTCTTGCTGCGAGATAAGCGGGTACTGACAAAAGCAAAACAAAGTCAAGTTAAGTAGTCTTCTCGCTCTTTAATATATACAGGGAGTGCAGAATTATTAGGCAAGTTGTATTTTTGAGGATTCATTTTATTATTGAACAACAACCATGTTCTCAATGAACCCAAAAAACTCATTAATATCAAAGCTGAATATTTTTGGAAGTAGTTTCTAGTTTGTTTTTAGTTTTAGCTATTTTAGGGGGATATATGTGTGTTCCTTTGGCAAAATGGGTCAAAAGAAGGACTTGACAGGCTCAGAAAAGTCAAACATAGTGAGATATCTTGCAGAGGGATGCAGCACTCATAAAATTGCAAAGCTTCTGAAGCGTGATCATCGGACAATCAAGCGTTTCATTCAAAATAGTCAACAGGGTCGCAAGAAGCGTGTGGAAAAACCAAGGCGCAAAATAACTGCCCATGAACTGAGAAAAGTCAAGCGTGCAGCTGCCAAGATGCCACTTGCCACCAGTTCAGCCATATTTCAGAGCTGCAACATCACTGGAGTGCCCAAAAGCACAAGGTGTGCAATACTCAGAGACATGGCCAAGGTAAGAAAGGCTGAAAGACGACCACCACTGAACAAGACACACAAGCTGAAACATCAAGACTGGGCCAAGAAATATCTCAAGACTGATTTTTCTAAGGTTTTATGGACTGATGAAATGAGAGTGAGTCTTGATGGGCCAGATGGATGGGCCCGTGGCTGGATTGGTAAAGGGCAGAGAGCTCCAGTCCGACTCAGACGCCAGCAAGGTGGAGGTGGAGTACTGGTTTGGGCTGGTATCATCAAAGATGAGCTTGTGGGGCCTTTTCGGGTTGAGGATGGAGTCAAGCTCAACTCCCAGTCCTACTGCCAGTTTCTGGAAGACCCCTTCTTCAAGCAGTGGTACAGGAAGAAGTCTGCATCCTTCAAGAAAAACATGATTGTCATGCAGGACAATGCTCCATCACACGCGTCCAAGTACTCCACAGCGTGGCTGGCAAGAAAGGGTATAAAAGAAGAAAAACTAATGACATGGCCTCCTTGTTCACCTGATCTGAACCCCATTGAGAACCTGTGGTCCATCATCAAATGTGAGATTTACAAGGAGGGAAAACGGTACACCTCTCTGAACAGTGTCTGGGAGGCTGTGGTTGCTGCTGCACGCAATGTTGATGGTGAACAGATCAAAACACTGACAGAATCCATGGATGGCAGGATTTTGAGTGTCCTTGCAAAGAAAGGTGGCTATATTGGTCACTGATTTGTTTTTGTTTTGTTTTTCAATGTCAGAAATGTATATTTGTGAATGTTGAGATGTTATATTGGTTTCACTGGTAAAAATAAATAATTGAAATGGGTATATATTTGTTTTTTTTTAAGTTGCCTAATAATTATGCACAGTAATAGTCACCTGCACACACAGATATCCCCCTAAAATAGCTAAAACTAAAAACAAACTAAAAACTACTTCCAAAAATATTCAGCTTTGATATTAATGAGTTTTTTGGGTTCATTGAGAACATGGTTGTTGTTCAATAATAAAATTAATCCTCAAAAATACAACTTGCCTAATAATTCTGCACTCCCTGTATAAAAAAAGGGGTGGGTCAGACAAAAAAAAACAGAGGGGGGGGGGGGGGGCCCTGCTGTGAGTTGCAAAACGGGGGTCAGACAAAAAAAAGGGGGGCGACCGGGCCCCTGGCTGGAGACCATCGAGCCCCTTACAGTTGTAATGCCTGTACCCCCCTGATGGCGGCCCTGATTCCCAGCAGTCTCTGAACACCTGTATTAAAGAGGAAGTAAACCCTGATGAGGTTTACTTCCTCTATGTCTCCCTGCAAAGGTAAAGCATAATGGGCTACTATGCATCGCCTTAATCTAGGCTTACCTGTAGGTGAAAGTTCTTTCTGAGGGTTTGCCACTTTAAGGCTGTGATGAACAGAAGTGCTCAACACTGCCATCTTGTGGTGAAAGATAAATGCACAGTGTTACTATAGTAAGATAAGGAATGTACTGTAGACACAGAACGAAAGGAAAAAGAAGCATTCTCAGACACAGAAATCCCCTAGCCATATAGTTTAAAAAACAGGGAATTCTGGCCTGATTAGGAACCGCCCCAGGCAAAGAGAGGACTGAAGAAGAGACTCCCACCCTTGTTGGCAAATTTAGCAATCCAAGGGAATGTGGATGTACCTGGGAGAGTCGGAACCCAGGCGGACACCAAATAGGATCAAGCAGTAACGAACTACAGGTCAGGGTTTGAAGACAAAAAGGAGGATGGTGGGTGAGGTTACACTCTCAATTTTATATATTTAAACTTATCCTGTAAGTAGGGATAAGGGTGGAGCTCTATAATCAGTATACTACCATATACAGTAGGTGCCGGAAAATAGGTTTTGTCTGAGATTCTAAAAAAAAAGAATTAAAGATCAATACTATAAAGAAGAAAATGATACCCCTAGGGGCTTTGAGTTACTGCAAATATGATAATGGTGTAGCTCCTGGTTACTTACTTGAGTCTGTGTCTTCTTCGTCCAGTGTGGCACCCACCTTTAGGGTGGCTACACCATGGCGCTGCAGTGTTATGGCCTACCTGGCCGGGGCGTGCGTGTCACACAGTGTTCCTGGTTCCGGGACCATGTTGGTTCGGAAAACATTTGAACAGAGGCGGGATCCAGTGATTGACTGGGTTCCCATTTCTTGAAGATCCCAAGCGGTATAGCTGAATGGTGGGGAGTCCATCTGCGGAGAGCCAATGAGAGGCTGGTGATCTAAGAGGGTGGTCTGTGGCAGAGACTTTTCCTCAAGTTCAAGTCCATACCAGGAGGGTTTGTGACTTTTTCCTCAAGTTAAAGGTTCGAGTGATACTCGGATACTCGGATACTCGGATGCCAGATCAGTGAGAGAGGCCTGTCCGGGTACGCTAAACCCACTCAGGCAGGAGTGGTACAGAAAATGTTACATATGGAAGCAGGACTGTTTCCAAATACTACGCCTAAATCTGCTGTTCTCCTTCTTCCTTCAACTCTATCCTTTCATCACCAGTTTATTGTTTTTACCCGGCTGGGTAATAAGGAGCACAGCAAAAGACACCTGTTGCGGACATTGCTTTACTACTGCTATATGCACCACATCCCCTAGGAATTCGGAAAGCCACAAGGTAAATGTGCCACCCAAAACAAACCAGCAGCTCCTGCAGGGGTAGTGCTACAATGGTATACGAAAATGTAGAAAAATATACACTGTTTATTGTTGAACAAAGTACATAATAGGGGAAACGTCTGGTGAGATCAAGACATGAGCCCCAAAATATCAATTAAACATATGCATATATGAAAAATCAGCCAATAAAATTCATGTGACTATAAAATATTATTGACTTATGCTTGGAACTCCGATGCGTTTCGACCTTTTGACAGTAGAGGTCTTCTTCTGGGGGAGAAATTTGCAAGCATAAAGAAATATATATGCATAAACGAGATTCGTTATAAAAAAACAAACAACAAAAAGACACACATATTCAAACATAATATAGTAAAGATATTTATTTATTTATTTAGAAGACCTCTACTGTCTGGCAAGGGTTAACCATTAGGCGGCGCTAAGTGCGCTAAGGGTTAAGTGTGACCTAGGGAGTGATTCTTTCTGTTAGGGGGCGTAGCTACCAGTGACAGGTCACTGATCACCGTTCACGATCACGGAAACAGTGCGATCAGTGACATGTCACTAGGCAGAACAGGGGAATGCTTGTTTACAAAGGCATCTCCCTGTTCTGCTTTTGCCTACCGCAATTGCAGGCCGTGCCTGGCACACTCGCCAGGCACGCGGTGGGCACGCGCGCGCCTGCTGGGTGTCAAATTTAAAGGGACGTACAGAGGTACGCCCATTTGCCTGCCTGTGTCATGTTATCGAGGTACATCTGCGTGCGGTGGCCGGCAAGTGGTTAATGAATAGAGAGCTCCATTAATTTGTATATTTTACATCTATTTGGACTTTAATTGTAAATTTCTTTTCTTTTTTTCTGAGCAATTTGTTTTTTATTAAATATTAAAGCTCTTCCGAGGAGATTTAGCTTGTTGGGCATTCAACGTCACCGCTGTTGATATCATCAATTACATCATGTGCGGGTCTGCCATCAATGTTACAGCCCACAGACTGTGCTGTGCCCAGGATCTCCTTAATGGTACCAGATAGTTCTCTGGCCAGGGAACGATGCCTCATCTGACGAGCAATGCTGACAATTTTATCAAATGTGATGCTTCCGCTGTGTTTAATGTTCTTCACCTTCTTCCTGTCACGTGGAGGCTCCTTCAGGGCCTTGATGATCAGAGCAGAGGCAGATGGTACAACCTCAATCTGGGCCTGTCTGTTCTGAATGGTCAGTTTGACAGTGATCCTCAAGCCCTTCCAGTCACCGGTTGCCTTGGCAATGTCATCACCAACTTTTTTGGGAGACAAACCCAGAGGTCCGATTTTGGGAGCAGAGCTGAGTTAGCCCCTACCTCACCACCAGTACATGTTAGGAAAACGATTTTAACTTTGAGGGGGTCGAACTTAGGAGGCATGACTGTGCCGGACTGAGGGGATTCCGCATCTCTCGGACAGGTTTCGGTGTCGGATGAACCCAGATTCGGGACATCCGAAGAACAGTTGCACCTCCACCAGCAAAGGAATCGGGATGGGAAAGAATTGTAAATTGTAAATTTCAGTCACAGATTTTGAATTCATAATTAGAACCTCGAGCAATCTTACAACTTTTATTGAGGTTGTTTTCCCTATTTCATGTCCACTTATATTGAGTGGGTTTCATTTAATCATTCATCAATTTTTTTATATGGGTTTATAACACACAAACTAGCATACATAGAAGTCATTTTCACAGTTTAAACTAAAACAAGATCATCTGGTTTTGTTGTTTTTTTTTTTTTTTTATCTACCAAAATTACTGAATTCTCATGTGGGTTTTATAAGGAAAGATCTTAAGGAAATCATGTGAATGACAATGACTTTGTGAAAAAAAATGTGTGGAATGGAACATATCTAACATATCCAGACACTCTGATTCCAGTCCACTGTCTATAAAGATGTCTCAGATCACAGTATGTTGACTTAACCTGTGTTTTTGCATTGTAGCTGAGTTGGAAATCAAAGAAAAATAATGAATAATGTTTTAATTTCTGGAAATTCACATGCAATTGGGGTGGAGTACATTATGGGATTTTTTAGTATTGATGTAATCGAATAGCTTGTATGAAACTAGAGAAGTGATGGCAACATGAATACAATAGAACATAAGAAGGATAATACAATTCTCAAGACAAACTGTAAAATCGGTTCAAACAGATGAGAATGGTCTGACGGACCGTTTTCATTGGTTCACCGCTGAAGTGGTCTGATGGTCTGATGTGCGTACACACCATCAGTCCAAAATCCGATCGGGTCAGAACGCGGTGACGTAGAACACAACGACGTGCTGAAAAAACAAAGTTCAATGCTTTCAAGCATGCGTCGACTTGAGCATGCACAGGTTTTTGGACTGATGCTTTTGCGTGCTAACCATCGGTTTGGACCGATGGTCAGGCGTCCATCGGTCAGATTTTAAAGCAAGTTTTAAAACTTTGGTCCGACGGACGACGGACCGATGGGCCGTATACATGGTCGGTTTGGACCGATGAAACTGGACTTAAGTCCATTCTCATCGGTTTGAACCGATCGTGTGTACGTGGCCTTATGAATCTGACTCTGTATAGTATAGTGGGATATACAGTAGAAGAATTGTTGTAATTCAATCACAAAATCAAAGTTGTTGTAAACTAAATTAAACATGCCATGATTTAGCATGGAAAAGCAAATTTGATAGATGATGTATTAAATATATACAATTATTATTGTTAATTCGTCTGTTAGAAATACATTTAAAACTGTAACCCAAACCATTGTTTCCTCCCATTTGCAACAGGAATCTTGAAGATCTACTCTGATTTTCATATAAAATTATGTTATTATTGTGTGTTAAAGCGGTTGTATACCTGTACCAAATTTTTTTTTTTAACCACTTAAGGACCGCTTCCTGCACATATAGGTCGGCAGAATGGCACGGCTGGGCACATCCATGTACAGTGCGGCGATCGGTCCCCGGAGCTGAAGAACGGGGAGAGCCGTGTGTGAACACGGCTTCCCCATTCTTCACTGTGGCGGCGTCATCGATCGCGTGATCCCTTATACAGGGAATCACAATCGATGACGTCACACCTACAGCCACACCCCCCAACAGTTGTAAACACACATTAGGGAACACATAAGCCCTTCAGCGCCCCCTTATGGTTAACTCCCAAACTGCAAATGTAATTTTCACAATAAACAATGCAATTTAAATGCATTTTTTGCTGTGAAAATGACAATTGTCCCAAAAATGTGTCAAAATTGTCCGAAGTGTCCGCCATAATGTTGCAGCCACGAAAAAAAATTGCTGACCGCCGCCATTAGTAGTAAAAAAGCTATAAAACGATCCCCTATTTTGTAAACGCTATACATTTTGCACAAACCAACCGATAAACGCTTATTGCGATTTTTTTTATACCAAAAATAGGTAGAAGAATACGTATTGGCCTAAACTGAGGAAAAATTGTCTGCAAACCTGTCCGTCGGACATGTCCGCTGGTTTGTATGCCTAACCAGCGGACATAAATCTCCCGCATGCGTCAAATGGATTCAACGCGTGCATGGAAGTATTTTACTTCCTGGAGTGGTGACGTGGCGGCGTCAACGTCACCGCCACGTCACCGCGTCCTCA
This sequence comes from Rana kukunoris, assembly GCA_029574335.1. Taxonomy (NCBI): domain Eukaryota; kingdom Metazoa; phylum Chordata; class Amphibia; order Anura; family Ranidae; genus Rana; species Rana kukunoris. The sequence goes on along the minus strand of CM056055.1, from coordinate 167,122,479 downwards.
GTCAGAGGGGATTTTCGTCCAATGGTGTGTACACGCCATCGGACCAAAATCCGAGGAGACATGTCTGCTGGAAACGGTCCGTCGGACATGTTTGAGCAGACATGTCTCCTCGTCTGTACGCGGCCTTAAGTGGTAAAACAAAAAAAAAATCTCATCCCGGTCCACGTCGAGGGAGCTGACATGTTCCCTCTGCATTTCTTCCGGGTTCATTGCTCAGGCACTGAGTCACTCCCGCAAGCATTTTTCCTGTAAAGGTCAGGCAGCGTCTGCCAGACCTTTAGCCAGGCCTTCACATCGCATGCACCACTGATGTCAGCGGCTGCATGCAAAGTGAATATCTCCTAAACTGTACAGATTTAGGAGATATTCAGTTTACCTACAAGAAGTCTTAATATACGCATTCCTATAGGTGAAAAAAATTCAATAATAAAAAAAAAGTGTATACAACCACTTTAACGAATAACATTTTTTTATTTTCTTTTTTCTTCTTTCAATAGTTTTTATTGGAATTTTAAAATATTAAGTAGTACATGTTACAAAGCATTGTCATTGTATAATTGTATAATGTAACAATAAACAGTATAAGGAGTATGTGACATTTCACAAATTATGATAAATCAAGAAGTTGTATATAAGTACAAAACAGAAAACAGACAAGTATCTTATCATCAAGTAGAGAAAGTATCAGTATTAGAAATGGTCAGAGTACAATGTCAAAAAAATATCAGAAAATTATATTCAAGTAAAGGAAAGTCTGATCCAAATTGCATACGAGGAATTAACACTATGCTAAGTCAAATTATCATGTAATGAACCATGGACATTGATAAATGGTGAAACGTATTCAGTCGAAAGCTACCATACACCAAGTCCATACCACGTTTTCCATGGGGCCCAGGAAGCATCATGCTTGTATAGAGTATTTAATGAGATGGCCATTATACGTTCATATGTAAAATGGAGATTGGTCAAATCAATGGCTTCAATAGTAGAAGGAGGGCAAGGGTCTTTCCATTTTCTAGTGATTGTCAATCTTGCGGCTAGAAGTAAATGATTAATGGAATTCCTGAAGTCAACTAAAAAGTCATAAATACCTAAGGATAGTAAAGCTAAACCTGGTCTAGGATCTATCTATGAACCGGTTAAAGCCGAAATTATACCAAATATTTCTGTCCAATATTTAGTAAGCATGGGACAGCTCCATAAAACATGGAGCAAGTCCCCTTTCTTTCCACAGTCTCCAGCATTGGTCAGATTGTTGGTGACTAAATTTGGATAATACATCTGGAGTATAATACCATCTCAGAGTAATTTTTATTGATAGCTCCCATAAGGATGCACATTTAGAGGTTGATTGGTTTATTTTGCAAGCCACGTGCCATTGGTCATCAGTGTAAGAACACTCTAAGTCCTTTTCCCATTGTAAATGTGAAGGGGTTTTTGAAATTATTCTCTTGTCTTGAAACAAGTTGTAAAAAAGGGTAATACCCCTTCTTTTAGGTTCAGTAGAAGATAGAAAGGCCCAGATTGATTTATGCAGGCAAACGTTTTTGGTATTTAATTTACATAAACGTTTTGCTATTTGTATATAATGAGCGTTACAATGTTGGGGTATATTAAATTCAGATTGGATGGTTTGGAATGATTTAATCGTGTCTTTATCATAAAGATCACAAATAAATTTCACGCCTTGTTCGCTCCAGAAGTGATGCGTGGTACATTATAAGATGCAATGTTTTAAAGGGAATGTCGATTGCGATTTTTGTATCAGGAGAATTCACAGAGTTCGAAATCTTAAGCCAAGTAGTAAGGGATATTTTTATTGTGGGAGGCAAGTGTGAGGGAAATTTAATTCCCATATGTGCACCAAAAAGCCATAAGTTGGTCGGTAGTTGACTACTATAAGAGAATTTAATTAGACCCCAAGTTGTTGTTGGGGATGGTTGGAACCATTCATTCATTTGAGACATTATGGAGGCATAGAAATAGTCTTGAAAGTCGACATAACCCACTCCGCCCCACATTCTATGTTTGATCAATTTATAATGGGCACATCTAGATTTTTTACCTTTCCAAATGTATCTGGAAAAAAATGCTTGGTTACTGGGATAGGCAAACATCTAAACAAGTATAAAACTTGAGGCAAGTGGATCATTTTAAAAGCAGATAATCTGCCCCACCAAGAGATTTCGTGTTTTCCTAAATCATTCAGATCCAATTGTAGTTTATTTTTAAGAGGGATATAATTATGTGTAAATAAGGATTTAGTGGATCTAGTCAAATGAATACCAAGGTACGGGATGCTAGTGTCTGCCCAAGTATAAGGCCTCGTACACACGAGGCAATCTATTTGTTCAAATCGGTCGGACCGACCGATTTGAACAAATCTGTTTGTTAGGATTTTGCTTTGCTCGCGTGTACACACGAGCAAACCAAAATCCCCGTCAGCAGACGGCGCGCTGACGTGTCGGTGACGTGGCGGTGACGTTGACGCCGCCACGTCACCGCACCAGGAAGTAAAACACTTCTGCGCATGCGCCGAATCCATTCGGCGCCGGTGCGAGACGACATGTCTGCTGGTAAGTGTACTAACCAGCAGACATGTCGGGCGGACGGATTCCCACCCGATAGATTTCAAAGCATGCTTTGAAATCTGTCGGGTGGCCAAATTAGTCGGCTCGCCCGTACACACGATCGAATCCGTCTGCTGAGACGGTCTAGCAGACCGTTTCCAGCAGACAGATTTGATCGTGTGTACGAGGCCTAAGGGAAGCAGTGTTGAAGGAGATTGTTTGTTACTGCATCAATACCAATATCTAGAGCATATGATTTGCTTTCATTAATTTTATAAAATTATACTCTACCAAACCAAGATAATAACTTTTGGACTTCAAGTAGGGAAGATGAGGGAGACGTTAACATTAGAATTAGAATTATATCGTCGGCGAATAAGCTAATTTTGTGGGTATTGGTTCCTATTGTGATGCCTTTTATTTTAGAATTAGACCTAATATGTTCAGCTAAAGGTTCTATCATTAAATTAAAAATTAAAGGGGATAATGGGCATCCTTGTCTGGTGCCGTTGGTGATATGAAATGGTTTAGACAATAGGTTAGAATTAAAAACTCGTGCTGTGGGATTTGAATAGAGGGCTAGTATGGCATTAAGAATATGACCCTCAAAGCCAAGTTTCTGAAGAGTAATCGATAAATAGGACCAGTTAACCCTATCAAACGCCTTCTCTGCATCCAATGAGAGGAGCAGAGAAGGCGTTCCGGTTATGTTAACATTGTGGATAATATTGATTAGTCGTCTGGTTGCGTCAGATGTTTGACGACCTCTGGTGAAGCCAGTTTGATCCATGTTAATTAGATTGGGAAGTATGTCAACTATCCTATTGACGATAAGCTTTGCGTAAATTTTCAAGTCTGCATTCAGTAAAGAAATAGGACGAAAATCAGGGGGAGAAGTAGGGTCTTTGCCAGGTTTAGCGAGAGTGATAATGAGTGCAGATAGCATTTCGTCAGGGAAAGAAGATAAAGAAGCAGCAGCATTATATAATTCTTTCATATGTTGTACAAGCTGTTTATTGAATATTTTAAAGTATTCATTCGAATACCCGTCTGGACCAGGTGCTTTGGCTTTGGGTAGAGAGTTAATGACGTATAGAATTTAGACGGTAGAGAAATGAGAATTTAATCGTTTAAGCTGGTCATTAGACAATTTGGGTAAATTAATATGGGAAAGGAAATCAAAGATTTCTTCAGTTGATGGTTGGTGAGTACCAATGTCTTCTCTGAGATTGTAGTTTACTATAATATGAGCTACAGGCATTAGCTATGGATTGAGGGTTAATTATTTTATCCCGAGTAATAGGGTCATAAATGTATGGTATCTTAGTTTTTCGTCTGTGACCTTTTATACGGTTTGCCATAATTTTCCCTGCTTTGTTATTAGTAACATAGGAGCTTGCTTTAAATTTTCTAAGTTTATGGTCATAAGATTCTATAAGTAGAGCACGTAAATCATGTCTGAGTTTGAAGATCTGGGATTTAAGAGTGGGCGATGGGTTAGTCTTATTTTCCAGATCTATGACATTTAATTTTTTGGTAATTTCCTCTATGTTTGCTTCCCTTTTCTTTTTTGCTTGAGAACCAAGTTGTATAAAGAGTCCGCGTATATAAGCTTTATGGGCATTCCATACTACCACTGGGTTGGACACTAATCCCAAATTGTTGGAAAAGAATTCAGTCAATTTTTGAGAAATATATTCAATGTTATCAGGTTGTTGTAAAAGATAATTATTTATACGCCATAAATAAGATTTATGAGCAGAATTAGCATTTTTTATTTTTAAACTAATAGGGGCGTGGTCCGACCAAGTGGCAGTATGAATGCGAGCATCTAGTACATTTTGTAGCAACCATTTGTCAGATATAAACAAATCAATTCTGGAGTATGTGTTATGACGTGGGGAATGGAATGTATAGTCCTTTTCAGTTGCGTTACAACACCTCCAAACATCATACAAGTCATTTAAAAAAAAAAAATGGTGACAGGGGGGAAGGAAATCTTTTAGCATTGGAGGAAGAATCCATGACAATGTCTGGTACTAAGTTGAAATCTCCACAAATCAAGAGATGACCTTTTTGAAGTTCTCTTATTTTGTTTACATTTTTTTTATTTTCTTGATACAAAGAATAAACCAGTGCCTAATTTATAAAAAAAAACAAATATATTTCTATGTATAGTGTAAGGGGTTAGCTCGGTAGCAGGGGTGTGTGACCCCCGGGATGGGTTCACTACACACTGAACTATACAGAGAGGCAGCCGAAGACGGTTGAAAACAAAGATTTTGGTTTATTCTTCCATATTGCTGGAAACAGGTGCAAGCATCCAAACAGCATAAACAAAACAAAACAAAACATAAAAGAAACCCTGGCCACTTGGGGTGTCTACCTTCACCACACAGGAACCTATCTATGGAGTCTGGCACAGCCCACTGCTGGGCAGACACTGCTGGTCATACAGCAGGGAAACAATAGTCTTTTTGATTTTTTATCACACAGAAAAATCAACAACCATTTCACCTCTTCAGAAGTCTTTCTCACTGCTCTCCTTAACTCAAAAAGCCTCAGGATGCAGCAATCAGTAGTCATCCCTTGGATGACTTATAGAGGCCTTAATTTCCTCATACTGAACAGCTGAAGTTTTCCAACGCCCCTAAACCTTTCTGGCTACCTCTGTAGCCGACACCTGACAGTAATTGGTGTATTGTCTAAACAAGGCAGAAATGTATCTCCCGTCTGTGACAACACCCACAGCTTTACCTGACTTCCTGTCACAATAGTTTATGTGTATATAGTATATGCTGTGTACACTTGAAAGCCTATATTTTCATACTTTAAGAGAGAGTTTAGCCGTATTTTTTTTAGCAGCTACAAATAAGGCAGCTGCTGACTTTTAAAAAATGGACACTTACCTGTCCAGCACGCCCGCGATGTCAGCAGGCGAGGCTGAGCAATCGGTGAGGGAATCAGGAATGATGGCTTCACTGCCCGATTCCGTACTGCGCATGTGTGAGGATCGCGGCGTCCCGTCACTGTACCCCACTTTTCTCCTGGGAACAGTGCTCGATTCCCTGCGGCAATACTCTAATTTGCATGAACATTTTTCTGCTTTATTCCCTACTCCTTATTGCTCCTTACTATGCCTGACTATGTAGAATCTCTTTATTTCCAATTGCCAATGTTCCCACTTGTATGCTCATTTCCCCTATGATCTATGCCATTGGGATGGGGTACATTAGAGCATTTTTTTGTATTGATGTAAATGTAAATATTACATAAACACTGAGTGACATGATCATAGAGAGGAAGGGGAGTAGTATTGCTGGGAAAAAGGGAAGCAGGTGCCCTCTGATTGTGGGAGGGGGATAGTACAATGAACTAAACCCACACAAGGACTCAGATTCCCCATACACGCAGCCCACAGCAGGCCCTGCCCCCAAAAAGGGGCAGAGCCCAGGAAGCAATGCCAGTGGCTGTGGATGGAGATCGAGACTCACTCGCTGCCCACCCCCTGATGCACGGCTCAGGCTCCAACAGGCAGGGGGGGTTGGGGCCTCTGCTCTAGGTAATTTTAATCTTTAGTTGTTACACTCAAAACTACAATGGCAGCCCCTAAACACTGAGCAGTGCATAGTTTCCGTTCTCTCTCTTTATCTCTTATTTTCATTTGTAAAAAAATCTTAAAAGGAACTGAAGGTAAGATCATTATGCTGTGGATTTCCTGGGACAGGAAACATTAATAATTCCCAAGACTTTTGTTGACAAGTTGTCTAAATCAGGCAAATGTCTTGTAAAACATCCTGCTATGTACCTAAATGGTTTATATTCATCTGTCCAGATTTAAAAAACGCCCACCTAAGACACATCTCTTAACCACTAGCCGACCAGCCGCCGTAGTTATACGGCGGCAGGTCGGCTCTCCTGCGCGAGAGCCCGTCATCCTACGTCGGGACTTTCGCGGCCACTAGGGGGCGCGTGCGCGCCGCCGGCGGCCCGCGCGCGCCCCCCCCCCCGCTCGCCCCCGAGTCCCGCGCGCGTGCCCGGCGGGCGCGATCGCCGCCGGGCGCGCGCGCTTCTTTTGTTACAGAGCGGGGAACGAGAGCTGTGCGTGTAAACACACAGCACTCGTTCCTGTCAGCGGGGGAAACGCTGATCTTCCGTTCATACAATGTATGAACGGAAGATCAATGATTCCCCCTAGTGAGTTCACCCCCCCCACACAGTAAGAACACAAATAGGAACACACTTAACCCCTTCCCCGCCCCCTAGTGTTAACCCCTTCACTGCCAATGGCATTTTTATAGTAATCCAATGCATTTTTATAGCATTGATCGCTATAAAAATGCCAATGGTCCCAAAAATGTGTCAAAAATGTCCGATGTGTCTGCCATAATATCGCAGTACCGAAAAAAAACGCTGATCGCCGCCATTACTAGTAAAAAAAAAAATATTAATAAAAATGCCATAAAACTACCCCCTTTTTTGTAAACGCTATAAATTTTGCGCAAACCAATCAATAAACGCTAATTGCGATTTTTTTTTACGAAAAATATGTAGAAAAATACGTATCGGCCTAAACTGAGGGAAAAAAATGTTTTTTTATATCTTTTTTGGGGATATTTATTATAGCAAAATGTAAAAAATATTGCATTTTTTTCAAAATAGTCGCTCTATTTTTGTTTATAGCGCAAAAAATAAAAACCGCAGAGATGATCAAATACCACCAAAAGAAAGCTCTATTTGTGGGAAAAAAAGGACGCCAATTTTGTTTGGGAGCCACGTCGCACGACCGCGCAATTGTCAGTTAAAGCGACGCAGTGCCGAATCACAAAAAGTGCTCTGGTCTTTGGACAGCAATATGTTCCGGGGCTAAAGTGGTTAATGCAGCGTACACAGGCTCGGAATTTTCAAAACAAATGTTTGATGTGAGCTTTTGGTCGGAAATTCCAACCGTGTGTAGGCTCACATTTTCTGTCGGAATTTCAGACAACAAAAATTTAAGAGCTGGTTCTCAAATTTTCCAACAACAAAATCCGTTCTCGTAAATTCTGATTGCGTGTAGACAATTCCATTGCACAAAATTCCACGCATGCTCTGAATCAAGTACGAGACAGAAGTGCTCGGTCTGGTAAAACTAGCGTTTGTAATGGAGATTACATTTATCACGCTGTAACAGACTGAAAAGCACAAGGCTGAAAAGCGCAAATCGTCTCTCACCAAACTTCTACTAACACGTCTGGTATTGAACTTCCGTTTTAAAGTGGTTTTAAACCCTTTACAACCACTTTAACCTACAGATTAAGGCTTACCTGTAGGTGCTGGAAATATCTCTTAGACCTGCACGGTCTAGGAGATATTTGAAAATTGCCATAGGACAATTTCTTCTGCGCATGCGCTAGATTTAGGAAGGGCGCGCTATGCCGTTTCTATCTTGGGTCTTGCCGTTAACGACATCACGCAACTCCGGCCTGTCACAGAGCCAGAGTATGCGGCCTCGGAAGGAAGAGGGGTGAAGAATGGACGCTTGCTACTAGCAAGAAAGATGGGGACATCGCGGGCTTCTTCTGCAGGTAAGTGTCACATAATGGGCTGCTATGCGATGCATAGTAGTCCATTATGCTTTACCTTTGCAGGCGAACAAAGAGGTTTACTCAGAGTTTACTTTCTCTTTAAATAGCGCTGTCGTATATGTTGTCTTGGCGATCGGAATTTTCGACAACATTTCTGCGAGCGTGTGTAAAAAAACAACAAAAAAACGACGGTTCTGTTGTAGGAATGTCCGATCGTCTGTACACGGCTTTAAAGTAATTTATCATAATTTCATAGAAAATTGTTCCTCTAGCTCTTTTTCGGCAAATATTTTGGTTATAATTCAGCATCCAGGAGATTGTTGGTTATAAGAGACCAGTTATTTATAAGGACATATACTGTATATATCTATATATATAGATATATATATCTATATATATACAGTATATATATATATATTGTAAGCTGGGGATAGGTAGCGGGTACAAAAGCTCCCTGGGATGAGCAGGCACAGATACCAAAGTCCATAGGATAAGTGAACAACAGTGGGATTTTTATTGGTGCTATACAAAGTCTATTTACAGGTGCTGTACAGTGTGCAGAAAACAAAACAAACAAAAGTAGTTTAAACAAACACCTAGCCGTGTCTCGGCTCTAACTACACGATATGTAGGCCCTAACTACTAAGCTAAACAAGCCTACCGCTTGTTAGCTCAAAATACAAACTGCTCACCAGTCTTTTAACAACCTCCTTGCTCCTACAGATCCACACTATCTGTTTCCCAGGACAGAGCAATGGCTGTTAGCTCAGGTGAGCTTAAATTGGCCTGGGGGAGAGGGCCAACACCTGACCTGGATCAGGGATCAGAGATCCCTGAACGTGTAAGAGAGGAGCCTGGGAGAGGTATAAACCCCGAACTGGACTTTCCCAGGCTCTCTCTGGGACGCTCTGCTACACACCCTCCCCTCTTGTTTCAACCCCAGGGTTGGAACACCTGTAGCCCAACAGGAGTGAACACAGGACAGGGCATCTACATTACCCATCTCAACCCCTGGCCTGTGTTTTACCGAAAAGGAATAATCCTGGAGGGCCAAAAACCACCGGTTCACCCGCCTATTAGTCTCCTTCTTTTGGGCCATCCATTTCAGGGGAGCATGGTCAGTTATTAACTCAAACTGGCGCCCTAACAGGTAGTACCTGAGCGCGTCCACAGCCCACTTTATGGCTAAACATTCCTTTTCAATGACTGCATATTTTTTCTCATGATCATTGAGCTTTCTGCTTAGGTAGACCACAGGGTGTTCTTCCCCATTGTATACCTGTGATAGTACTGCCCCGATACCTACATCAGAGGCATCTGTCTGAACCAAAAAATCTTTGGAGAAATCGGGGGAGTATAGCACTGGCTGTGCACAAAGAGCCTTCTTCAGGACTTGGAAAGATTCTTCTGCTACTGGGGACCATTTTATCATTACGGAGTCTTTCCCTTTCGTCAGGTCTGTCAGTGGGGCAGCTATAGTGGCAAAATTTGGAATAAACCTTCTATAATATCCCGCAATGCCAAGAAAGGCCCTGACCTGCTTCTTGTTTGCAGGACGTGGCCACTCCTGGATGGCTTCTACTTTATTCACTTGGGGTTTAATAACTCCACGGCCAATAGTGTAGCCCAAATACTTGGCTTCCTCCAAACCAATGGCACATTTTTTGGGATTTGCCGTAAAACCTTCCTTGAAGAGGGAATCAAGGACAGCTTGGACACGGGGCAAGTGAGACTCCCAGTCAGTGCTATGCACCACTATGTCATCTAAATAAGCTGCAGCATACTGCTGGTGCGGTCTTAGGGTCCTGTCCATGGCCCTCTGAAAGGTTGCAGGGGCATTTTGCAACCCAAAAGGCATTTTCTTATACTGGAATGATCCCTCCGGGGTCACAAACGCAGTCTTTTCTTTGGCACTATTAGTCAGGGGTATTTGCCAATATCCTTTGGTCAAGTCCAAAGTGGTCAGATAACGGGCCTTGCCCAGTCGGTCTATAAGTTCATCTACCCTGGGCATCGGGTACGTGTCAAACTTTGTTACTGCATTAAGCTTTCTGAAGTCGTTACAAAACCTCCAAGTGCCATCCGGTTTTGGGACCAACACGATGGGGCTAGACCAGTCACTATTGGATTCCTCAATGACATCTAGTTCCAACATCCTTCTAACTTCATCACTGATGTCCTTTCTCCTCGCTTCAGGAATTCGGTATGGTTTGAGCTTGACACGGACCCCAGGTTCAGTAACAATATCATGCTGAACCGCTGAAGTCGTGCCAGGCAACTCTGAAAATTTCTCTCTATTCCTTATTAGGAACTCTCTAGCTTCCTGTTTTTGGGAATATGACAGGGTGTCTGGAATCGTGACCTCAGGGATCAGAGGGGATTCAGTACCCTTAGGCGTTACCGGTAGGGACCTCACAGTTAACGCCAGTCTATCCTTCCAGGGCTTTAACAGGTTCACGTGGTAAATCTGTTCGGGCTTCCTTTTACCTGGTTGATACACCTTGTAATTGACTTCCCCAACTCTTTCAATTACTTCAAAGGGGCCCTGCCACTTAGCCAGGAACTTGCTCTCAACAGTGGGAACTAAAACGAGGACCCTGTCACCCGGTGAGAAAACACGGAGTTGGGCCCCCCGGTTGTATATTCTCTGTTGGGCTGCTTGAGCCTGTAGTAAATGTTCTTTCACCACTGGTATTACGGCTGCAATCCTGTCCTGCATTTGAGCGATATGCTCAATTACACTTTTGTGGGGTGTCTGTTCCCCCTCCCAAGTTTCCTTGGCTATGTCCAAGAGTCCCCGAGGGTGTCTCCCATAAAGCAACTCAAATGGAGAGTACCCTGTAGAGGACTGGGGAACCTCCCTGATAGCAAACATCAGGTACGGTATCAGGAAGTCCCAGTCTTTCCCATCTTTGTCAACAACCTTTTTTAACATGCCCTTTAACGTCTTATTGAAACGTTCCACCAAGCCATCCGTTTGCGGATGATACACAGAGGTTCGCAACTGCGTCACCTTAAATAACTTGCACAGCTCCCTAGTTATCCGTGACATAAATGGGGTACCCTGGTCTGTCAGGATTTCTTTAGGGATGCCCACCCGACTGAACACCATAAACAGCTCTTTGGCAATATTTTTAGCAGATGCGGCGCGTAAGGGAACGGCCTCAGGGTAACGGGTAGCGTAGTCCATAATCACGAGGATATGCTGATGACCACGGGCGGATTTGGGGAGGGGACCCACAAGGTCCATGGCAATCCTCTCGAAGGGCACTTCAATAATGGGCAAGGGCACTAAAGGACTTCGGAAGTGGGGCTGGGGGGCTGACATCTGACACACAGGACAGGATTGACAATAATTCTCAATATTTTTCTGTATCCCAGGCCAGTAAAACCTGCGCAACACTCTTTCAGTGGTTTTCTCAACCCCTAAATGGCCTCCTAGCAAGTGCCCATGGGCAAGTTCCAACACCACCCTTCTGTAAGGCTTGGGGACCACCAACTGTTCAGTAACTTCATCATTCTTTTTACATACACGATACAGTAAATCATCATTGCTGCTGAAATAAGGAAAACAGGGCCTATCCTCTGGTTCAACAGGTACATCATTAATCACCATTACATTTTCCCAGGCCCTGGCAAGGGTAGGGTCTTTTCTCTGCTCAGTACCAAAATTTTCCTTGTGCACATTAAGGTCAGTAAACTCCAACATAGGCTCCGAGTCGGCAGACGGCTGTCCGGCTCTACTGGTTGTGGGGACTTCCTCAGGCTCCTCCAGCTCTCCTGCCATAACCGAGAAAGGAAAACTCGGAGAGCCCTGAGATGAGTCCCCTGAACCCACAATATCGGAAGTAGCCAGGAGCTCTGGCTCTGCGACTGAGTCAGGTACTGCGACCGGGTCGGGACGATCCCACAGTTCCCAAAACTTAGGGAAGTCCCTACCAATGATGGCCTCGTGCACCAAGTGGGGCACAAGTCCGACCGCATGGGACACCGTACCTAAGCCAGTTTTAAACTGAACTGTGGCTATAGGATACTCCCGGGTATCCCCATGTACACAGATCACAGCAACTTTTTTAGCATGAAAATTCACAGTTTCAACCATCTCAGCTGTAACCAAAGTAACCAGACTTCCAGAGTCCAGTAAGGCCGTAATAGGCTTATCATTAACAGTCATGTGACACATGTGTTTCCCCACATTTGGCGCTGCAGCGCATGAAACAGCAGCAAACATAGACTGCCTTCTAATAGACAGATCACACTGCATTGGTTCATCAGTCAATGGACAGTTTGCTGCAACATGTCCCAGCTCTTGGCAACGAAAACACCTGATGTTTCCCCAAGTTGGTTTGCTGACAGGCAGTGGTTTCCCTTGCTTGGGACGCCAAACTTCAGTCCTGGCACCAAAAATCCTCCCCCCTATTTCCTTGCCATGCTTACCACCCACTTCCCCTGGAACAGTCTTACCGGTTGCCTGGGGAGACCGTGGCTTTGGGTGGAAAGTCCGTGCGGTTGTTGGGGTGGTGACCAGGTTCTCTGCAGCAAAGTATCTTTCGACGAGTTCCACCAGGTTATCTGCCGACTTGGGGTCCCCTTGACTCACCCACTTCTGCAGGGGAATTGGGAGTGACCTCAGGAATTGGTCCATGACCACACGCTCCACTATTTGTGGCGCAGACAGGGACTCAGGCTGTAGCCATTTTCGCACCAGGTGGATTAGGTCGAACATCTGCGATCTTGGGGGCCTCTCGATTTTGAAGAACCAGCTGTGGACCCGTTGGGCTCGAACGGCCAAGGTGACGCCGAGTCGCGCCAGAATTTCCTGCTTGACCTTTTCGTAGTCTTCTGCTTCTGCTGACTCCAGATCATAGTAGGCCTTCTGCGATTCACCAGAAAGTAAGGGGGCAATCAGTCCTGCCCACTTGGTTTTAGGCCAACATTCCCTCTCAGCGGTCCGTTCAAACGTTAACAGGAAGGCCTCTGGATCATCATCCGTAGTCATTTTAGACAGAAAGCGAGCCACATGGATGGCTGAAGGCTTGTCTCCCATATCCTTAATTTCCGCAGGTGCCCACTGTGCTAGCGTCTCTGCAACCTTAGTCAGGGTTTTCCTATCCACTTCTGCAGCAGTGGCAAGCTGTTCAAACAGCCTCTGCGATTGCTCCTGTACAGCACTAATCTGCCTCTGCGATTGCTCCTGTGCAGCACCAATCTGTTTGTACAGCGCCTTGGTTTGCTCCTGTGCGATAGCATTGGCTTGCTGCAATGCAGCGTTAGTTTGCTGTTGTGCAGCATTGGATAACATCATTTGTTTAAGGATTTCCTCCATGTTGTCACTTTAGGTACTGGCCTTTTAAAATAGTAACTTACTACTGCTGATCGTAGCCTCCACCATATGTAAGCTGGGGATAGGTAGCGGGTACAAAAGCTCCCTGGGATGAGCAGGCACAGATACCAAAGTCCATAGGATAAGTGAACAACAGTGGGATTTTTATTGGTGCTATACAAAGGGGCTGATTTACCAAGCCTGTGCGCCAAGACTCATGGTGCACAAGCAGGAGTAAACCTGTTTTTGACATTTACCAAAGAAACACGCTGCCAGTGCAGCGTGTTTCCTCATTTACTAAAGTGCCTAATGCGCCCAGAAGAGGGCGCACAGCACGCCAGTACAGAGCTGGCGTGCGGCATTTAGTAATGTAAACATCGGGGATTCGGGCGGGAGTTTATGAGGGGAGGGAGGGGGGTGATGCAGGGGAAGTGTAGTGACATGTGTTTCAACTTGTGTGGCGGGCCGATTTGAAAGGGAAAGTGACTTTTGGGACCCGATCCCCGTGCCCTTGCAAAGTACGCTAGAACCTCGGAAGGTTCACTTGCATACTGGGCATGCGCAGAGGGAAAAATCGGAGCTCACCGCGCGCCGCTTCAGTACGCCGGGAAATCCTTGGTAAATACCAGGCGGCGTAGCAGTGTTTGCACTGCCTGGAGCGGCGCACGGCAAGCTCCGAGCTGTTCTCGGGCTGCGCTGACACTGAAGGGGAACTCCGCGCCAAATTTCAAATGTGAAACCGGTGCGGCTTCCCCCCCAGGGGTACAATAGGCTCTCCGGCTTGGTCCGGAACGTGAGGGGTTAACCCACGCCAAAATCGGCGTGGGGTTCCCCCCCAGATCCGTACCAAGCCCTCATCCCAGGCATGCAGTCTGGCCGGACAGGAATGGGGGTGGGGACGAGCGAGCGGCCCCCCCCCTCCTGAGCCGTACCAGACCACATGCCCTCGACATGGGGGAGTGTGTGCTTTGGGGGAGGGGGGCGCTGCCCCCCCACCCCAAAGCACTCTTGTCCCCATGTCGATCGGGACAAGAGCCTCTTCCCGACAACCCTAGCCATTGGTTGTCGGGGTATGCGGGCGGGAGCCAATCAGAATCTGGGAGCCCCGTTTAATAAGGTGGCCCCCAGATTTCGGGCCCCCACCCTATGTGAATGAGTATGGGGTACATCGTACCCCTACCCATTCACCTGGTGAACGTTTTCACTTTTGAGGGTCTTCCGCCGCCCCCTTCAAATTCTTCTGCCTGGACGGGGGTCGTACATCCCATCCAGGACTTGGACGTGGCGGGCTTCTCGTCGCTGTCTTCTGCCGCTGCCCCCTTCACCACGAAGCTCCGTGCTTGTTTGATGAGGGCAGCGGGCTTCCGTCGTCTTCTCCGGGGCGAGGGTCGTACATCCCACCCCGGATTTCGTCGCCGGGTTCGGCCTGGCTCCTACTAGGGGCCAGGGCTTCTTTTGCCGTCTTCCGCCGGAGGGCGCCACTCTCCGGGCTTCTCGACGTTGTCTTCCGCCGCGGGGGCCAGGCCTTCTTCTTTGCCGCCCCCCTCGATTTTTTCGGCCTGGACGGGGGTCGTACATCCCATCCAGGACTTGGACGTGGCGGGCTTCTCGTCGCCGTCTTCTGCCGCTGCCCCCTTCACCACGAAGCTCCGTGCTTGTTTGATGAGGGCAGCGGGCTTCCGTCGTCTTCTCCGGGGCGAGGGTCGTACATCCCACCCCGGATTTCGTCGCCGTCTTCTGCCGCTGCCCCCTTCACCACGAAGCTCCGTGCTTGTTTGATGAGGGCAGCGGGCTTCCGTCGCAGTCTTCCGCCGCGGGGTGACACTCGCGGGCTTCTTCTTCCATTCGATGTTGACACGGCGAGGTCCGGCGCTGAAATGCCTTCTGAGCGGCGGGCAAGGACTTATATTGGCATTGGGCGTGGGCGTGGTTATGCCAACATGTGACCTTAACCCATGTGACAGTGATGTGACGTGACATCACTGTCACATGGGTTAAGGTCACATGTTGGCATAACCACGCCCACGCCCAATGCCAATATAAGTCCTTGCCCGCCGCTCAGAAGGCATTTCAGCGCCGGACCTCGCCGTGTCAACATCGAATGGAAGAAGAAGCCCGCGAGTGTCACCCCGCGGCGGAAGACTGCGACGGAAGCCCGCTGCCCTCATCAAACAAGCACGGAGCTTCGTGGTGAAGGGGGCAGCGGCAGAAGACGGCGACGAGAAGCCCGCCACGTCCAAGTCCTGGATGGGATGTACGACCCCCGTCCAGGCCGAAAAAATCGAGGGGGGCGGCAAAGAAGAAGGCCTGGCCCCCGCGGCGGAAGACAACGTCGAGAAGCCCGGAGAGTGGCGCCCTCCGGCGGAAGACGGCGAAAGAAGCCCTGGCCTCGGGAGGAGCCAGGCAGAAGCGGAGGAGCCCGAGGTGGGGCGACACCCCCGTTGTTCTCCGCTGTTTTCGGCCGGCCCCCCCCGGATGTAAAAGAGCTTCATTTTGGGGTAGGGGGCACAGTCGAGCATGGCGGAGAGCATGGGTGGGTGTTTCCCCCCCCCGGCAGAAGACGGCTAGAAGACCGAGGAGTGGCGACGCCCCCGTTGTTCTCCGCCATTTCCGCCGGCCCCCCCCGGATGTAAAAGAGCTTGATTTGGGGTAGGGGGCCTGGCCGAACATGGCGGAGAGCATCGGTGGGTGTCTCTCTCCCCGGCGGAAGGCGGCGGCGAAGACCGGGGGGGGGGTAGGTGTACCCCCCCGGCGGAAGGCGAAGACCGAGGAGGGGTTTCGCCCCCCGTTGTTCTCCGCCATTTCCGCCGGCCCCCCCCGGATGTAAAAGAGCTTGATTTGGGGTAGGGGGCCTGGCCGAACATGGCCGAGAGCATCGGTGGGTGTCCCCCCCCGGCGGAAGGCGGCGGCGAAGACCGGTGCGGGGCTGGAGCCCCCCCGGCAGAAAACGTCTGGAAGACCGAGGGGCTCCGCCCCCGTTCTCTGCTTTTTTCGGCCGGCCCCCCCCGGATGTGAAAGAGCTTATTTTGGGGTGGGGGCCTGGCTGGACATGGCGGAGATCATCGGTGGGTGTCCCCCCCCGGCAGAAGACGGCGAAGCCCGGGGCCCAATGGGCTGGTGGTGGGGGGTCCCGGCAGAAGACCCCCGGAGCTGACTAATAAATTATTTTTTTCTGTGTGTTTTTTTTTTTGTTTACACTTTTCCACCCGGTGAATGGGTAGGGGTACGATGTACCCCATACTCATTCACATAGGGTGGGGGGCCAGAATCTGGGGGCCCCCTTAATATAGGGGGCTCTCAGATTCTGATAAGCCCCCCGCCCGCATACCCCGACAACCAACGGCCAGGGTTGTCGGGAAGAGGCTCTTGTCCCTTTCGACATGGGGACAAGAGTGCTTTGGGGTGGGGGGGCAGTGCCCCCCTCCCCCACAGCACACACTCCCCCATGTCGAGGGCATGTGGTCTGGTACGGCTCAGGAGGGGGGGGGGGCGCTCGCTCGTCCCCACCCCCATTCCTGTCCGGCCAGACTGCGTGCCTGGGAGAAGGGTTTGGTCTGGATCTGAGGGGGAACCCCACGCCGTTTTTTGGCGTGGGTTTAACCCCTTATGTTCCAGATCAAATCTAAGAGCCTGTTGTGCACCAGAAGGGGGACCCCCACGCCGTTTTTTTTTTGTAATTTGGGGTGGAGTTCCCCTTTATCCCGGTCCTGTCAGGGGGGGGGGGGGGAATGCCTGCTCGTCTGTCCCTACAATGTATGAACAGCGATCTGTCATTTCCCCTACACAGTCCCACCCCCTTTACAGTTAGAACACACCCAGGTAACATATTCAACCCCTTCCGCGCCCCTAGTGTTAACCCCTTCCCTGCCAGTGTCATTTTTATAGTAAGCAATGCATTGATATACCATTGCTCGCTACAAAAATGCCAAATCTCACAAAAATGTGTCCGCCACAATGTCGCATTAGACAGAAAAAACAATGATAGCCACCATTACTAGTAAAACAAAAAATTATTCCAAAAAAACCCATAAGACCAACCCCTACTTAGAACTTTTGCCCAAACCAATCAAACGCTTATTGTGATTTTTTGCAACCAAAAAGATGTCCAAGAATACTTATCGGCCTAAACTGAGGGCAAACATTTTTTGAATATATTTTGGGGGAGATTTATTATAGCAAACCGTAAAAAAGATGTTTTTTTAGTTACCAAATTGTCGCTATATTTTTGGGTCAAGCAAAAATAAGAAAAAACGCAGAGGTGATCAAATACCACCAACAAAAAAAAAAAAATTGAATTTTTAGGGGGGGGGGGGGGGGGAGGATGAGGACGCCCAATTTTTTTGGGGGCCACGTCGCACAACCACGCAATTGTCAGTCAAAATGACGCAGTGTTGAAATGCAAAAACTGGCCCCGTCAGTGACCAGTAATATGCTCTGGGGCTCAAGTGGTTACAAATTAAGAATACACTAAAGTTAGCCCAATTTATGGCCATAATGTGAAAGATGATGTTACACCGAGTAAATAGATACCCAACATGTTACACTTTAATATTGCACACACTCATGGAATGGCGCCAAACTTCAGTACTTGAAAATACCCATAGGCAACGCTTTTTTATGTGTTTCAGGTTACCAGTTTTGATTTACAGAGGAGGTCTAGTGCTAAAAGTATTGCTCTCGCTCTAACGTACGCTATGATACCTCACATGTGGGGTTTGAACGGGGGTTCAATATGTGGGCGGGGCTTACACATTTAAGGCCCGCCCCCATATATGGAAACATTCTTCAAACCACACATGTGAGGTATCATAGCGTGCGTAACAGCAAGAGGAATATTTATAGCACTAGACCTCATCTGTAAATCTAAACTGGTAACCGGAAACAATAAAAATGCTGCTTGTTCGCTTCTGACTGCGAGCTACTAGGGACAGGGGCGTTTAAATTATTACTATTTAGGTTTGTTACGTAAAAATTCTATAAGACCTCCCGTTCAGCTTGTAAAGCATCACTTCATGGGGACCAAAAAAAAATTTAACACCTCTAATGCTTTCATCCGCCATTGCAGATTTGATTCTGGTACTGCATTTCGAGTGAACTGGGCATGCTCGAACAGTTAGAAAAAAAGCTGGAAGTTTGATCCTGAAAATGACTTGCATCTTTCTGAGCATGCTCAGAAAGCTCTTTTTTTGGCTTAGTAATTTAAGGACATCCTTAACAGGTGTAAGCAGTTCCAAGTGCACACAAACTAGAGGCTGACATTTCTTCATGTGTTTCCAATTGGTTCATTAGCACACATGTTATAAAAAGCGTGGATACTGCACGTGTCAGCTGCCCCTCAGAGGGGGCAGATTTGCTGGCTGGAAGTAATGGCGGAGTGAAACAGAGATGTTTTGGAGCAAGTTTTGTATTTTTTGATGTTTTCTCTGCTACATAATTTTGCTAAATGTTTCTCAAGATGTTAATGACTAATGTTTTAATCCTGTGGGTCTATCCTGTTATTTAAAAGCATGATTTATTTTCCAATGACTGTGAAATAAACGTTGGTCTTTTTTGTTTTTAGGTGTTTTTATATATTTTTGGTGTGTTTATTTGTAATTTTTTTTTTGCTTTCCTTGTTTTGTGGACCAATAAAATTACTTTCAAATTTTGAAGTTTGTTTTGTGATATTTTTTTCCTGCTATGGATTTCAACCGCTGCAGCTGAAATAGTTTGGGCCTAAACCATCAAGTGTGATTTGTCTCTAAGATCTTTCCTGGTGTGTATGCATGAAATGTTTAGTCACCAGAAAAGGAAGGACAAAGCGGTAAGTATTGTTTCCTAGAACTGATGTCCAGACTGACTTTTTAAAGCACATGTGCAAGATGTAGGAAAAGCTGCAAACAGGGCCTGTTGGAGGGGGGGGGGGGGGGGGGGTGGTGTTTTTTTTTTGGACAGGCTTGAAGTGCTGATTTACAGCGCTGTGCTTGAAACTAGCACAAGACAATCCTATTCTAATTGTGGGTTGTTTGAGGGAAGCCAATTGAGTGTTAGAACCCCTGCTAGTGTTTTTAGGTTGGGCTTTGTGTCCCTTTTCCTAAAATTGGCTTCACTTCCTGTCACACAGCTGAACAGGAAGTGAGGTTAAAACCCTACCAATGGTCTTTTCTTCGGGGCACAGGTCAATCTAACTAGTGTCACCATTAAGCAAATTGCACTGCAGTGTACACCCCAAATGATTAGTTACTTTGGGGTTTAGTAAAGGCAAAGCCGCTCTGCAGTAGAAGCGTAGGCAATGAAAATCAGAAGGGAAGCACTGATGGTTTTTACTTCCAATCCCGCCAAGTTTTGAGTTTTCTTCCTTGCTTGTCCACTTGTAGTGCAAAGTGGATTTGCCTTTAGTAAATGGACCCCAAAGTCCAAGATTCCTACTAATTTGGGGTGTACACAGCAAAATGCCATTTCCAAAATGGGAAACTATTTATATTGATCTGTGTGTCCCCAACAAAACATTACTCAGGTGTTTCCCTCACTTCCTGTTTGGCTGTGTGGCAGGAAGTGAATGAATTAAGTAGAAAGTGACAACATTTGTGAGGTGTCTTTACCCTATCAGGGGTGCAGGCATCCCCAAAACAAACAAGAAAATAGTTGATTTAACATTGGGTGGTGTTTGTGGGGGTCCCTAACACACATTCATACATATTAGCAACGCTGGATCGTGGCCTATTGGCATGGTTATATTTTCTTAAGCCTCTCAATAAAATGATCTGAAATTTGGGGTTAAACTGGAACAATAATCATCACTTTTATTTTTTGGATTTCTTTCATTTTGGATAGAGTTGGTGGGGGGGGGGGGGGGTTAGAAGCTCTGTCAGTTTATTTTGTATTATCCCTGTCCGTTTGGGGAGATTGGCCTTCACTTCCTGCCCCATAGCCAAACAGGAAGTGATCGAAAAAGTAGGCAAATTAAGGGCCCCCCCAAGTCCCCCCCCACAGAACTTGTGTGTGTCCCCTGAAAATTCCTGGGTGGGTCATAAAAAAACAGGGTGTGGCCTTGACAGGAAGGGTGGGTCATTTTTCTATTAGGGGGGTGCCAAAATTTGGTCAGGCCTAGGGAAGCACAAAACCTAAATCTCCTACTGCACATTAGGGCTTATTTAGACAGGATCCAATTTACAGCATGTTTTTAGATTGTGGGAGGAAACCCGCACAGGGAGAACATGCAAACTCCAGGCAGATAGTGTCACGGGCGGGATTCGAACCAGCAACCCTTTTGCTGCTAGGTGAACATGCTACACACTACGCTACTGTGCTGAACGAACATGATTGCAGCTGAAAGCATGAGATGTTTTTTTTTTTACCAATTCCATGATTTCCAGCCTGGAGGACAGATGTGGGGTCTAATTGACCCCGCCTTTCTCTATAAAGAGGACCTGTCACACACTAGTCCTATTACAAGGGATGTTTACATTCCTTGTAATAGGAAGAAAAGTGAAAAATAATACAAACAAAGGGACAAACAAGTGCAAAAATTAAAATATTAAGTAAAAAAATAAAATAACAAAGGAATTTAAATGCTCCTGTCCCTAGTAGCTCGCACTCAGAAGCGAACACGCATGCAAGTCCCACCCACATATGTAAACATCCTTCAAACCCCACATGTGAGGTATCATAGCGTGCGTTAGAGCGAGAGCAATAATGTTAGCACTAGACCTCCTCTGTAACTCAAAAGTGGTAACCTGAGAAAAAAAGTCAAGCGTTGCCTATGGAGATTTTTAATAACGAAGTTTAGCGCCATTCCATGAGTGTGCGCAATATGAAAGCGTGACAAGTTAGGTATCTATTTACTCGGGGAACATCATCTTTTACCTTATCCCTAAAAATTGGCCTAGCTTTACTGCTTTCTTATTTTGTCATTCATGAAACAGGTTTTTTTTTGGAAAGCCAAAAAAAAAAAAAAACGTTAGAAAATTTTTGGCACAAATACTGTTGGAAATGTGTCCGAAAAAATGGCCGCCACTTTATTCCCTAGGGTGTTTGTTAATAAAATATATATAATGTTTGGGGGTCCTGAGTAAGTTTCAAGGAAGAAAATATAATTGTTACATGAAGGAGAGAAGTGCCAGAATAGGCGCGGTATGGAAGTGGTTAAAGTGCACCAATAAAAGTGAAAAATTCCTTGAAATTTCGTACCATGGGGGGGGGGGAGGCAATTAGGGGCGCCATCAGGAATTATGGGGCCCCTTACACAGCTTCAGGCATGGGCCCCCTGGAGCAGAGAATAGGGGGGGGGGTGCCGCCTGATATTAAGAAGGGGGGGGGGCTGCCGCAATTTGATAAGCGGGGGGTTCCTTTACTAAAAAATACATATAGAAAAATATATATTAAAAAGGGTGGTAGCCATCCGGGGGCCCTGGGGACCACTGGGCCCTTTAATAAAAAGAAACTTCTGGGCTCTTTAATGAAAAATAAATTACAATATCTACATATATAAAATAATAAAAAAGGGGGTTGCCTTGGGAGCTCTGGGCCCTTTAATAAAAAATAACTACCAAAAATCTAAAAAAATGAAAAATTACAATATCTACATATATAAAATAATAAAAAAGGGGGTTGCCTTGGGAGCTCTGGGCCCTTTAATAAAAAATAACTACCAAAAATCTAAAAAAAAAATAACATTGGATGGGAGCTGCGGTGGCTCAACGTGAATGGCACTGCGCTGACAAGCCGTTCACCTCTGCAGCCAAGGGTTCGGATCCCGGTCTCGGCTACATATGAATTGAGTTTGGTGGTGTCAGCCCAGCTCCCGGTGGGTGTGCTATGCAAGGTACGCCTGTGCTTAGTATGCCCACCCCCCCCCCCCCCCACAAAAAAAACACCACACTTGCACACACTTTGGCCATGAGGTCTCCTAAAATAAAGGGAGGTGAAGGACCTACAGGGCTGGCTGGGTGGGCTACACTCCTTCATAGGGGGAGTCCCTCTGTCCCATTGGGCTCCCAAGTGTAGCAGGTGGGGTGAGGCCCCCCTCACACCCACCATTGCCACCGGGGGCATGGAGAAGGATGGCGATTGCAAGTCCAGCTCCTCTCTCTCGACTTCACGCACAAAATACACTTTAAAAAAGAAATTAAAGTAAAAAGTAACAAACCTGGGGAAAATGTTTATAACATTTTTAGAAGCAAAAAGGGGCCCTCTGGGAGCTTTCAAAATTATATTATATATATATATATGTTTAAAAAATAACCAAAAAATATATCATATGTTTTTTTTTTTTTTTTTTGTAAAGGTGGGGGGTTGTCATCTGGAGCCCTGGGGATCTCCGGGCCACTGGGGACCAGGCCACTGGGGACCTCCAGACCCCTAAACCAAAACATTGGCCCTTTAATAACAAAAAATTTGGGGGGTTGCCACCCGGGGCCCTGGGGACCTCCAGACTGCTAAAAAATATTAAATTCCAAAAATTGGCCCTTTAATAAAAAATCCTACAAAAACCAACTAACAAATATATATACAAAAAAAAAAGAGGGGGGTTACCATCTGGGGCGCTGGGGGGCCTCCAGGCATCTGGGCACCTCCGGACCCCCGGGCCCCTTACAGGTGTACAGGGCCGCCATCATGAATTTTGGGGCCCCTTACACAGCTTCAGGCATGGGCCCCCTGGAGCAGAGAACCGGGGGGGGGGGGGCTGCCGCATGAAATTGAGAAGCGGGGGGGGGGGGGTGGTGCCACAAATTGAGGAGCGGAGGGGCCCTTTACAAAAATTTTGACAGAAATAAGAAATAAAGAAAAATATATATAAAAAAGGGGGGTAGCCATCCGGGGCCCTGGGGACCTCTGTGCTCTTTATAAAATAAAAATAAAAAAGAGAGAAAATACATATATATATATATTTTTTAAATATAACATTTATCGAAAAAAAGTAAAAAAACAAGGGGGTAGCCTTCCAGGGCCCTGGGGACCTCTGGGCCCTTTCCTTAAAAAAAAAAAAAAAAATATATTAAAAAAATATATATATTTTTTTATATATATATATTTTATTTTAAAAAAAGGGCTTGCCATCTGGGGCCCTTAGTGGCCTCCGGGCCCCTGGGGACCTTCGGAGCCCTTAAACAAAAAAAAAAAAAAAAAAATTGTTTTTTTTGTTTTAGGGTGGTTCCCATCCGGGCCCCTGGGGGCCCCTGGGGACCCCCGGGCGGTGTAATGCCTGTACCCCCCTAATGGCGGCCCTGCAGGTGTACTGCCTGTACCCCCCTGATGGCGGCCCTGGGTGTAATGTCAGCATGTGAAAAATGACATTCTGAAGGAAAAAAGCCATTTAAAACTGACTCGCGGCTATAATGAATTGTCAGCTCTTGGAATTTGCAGGAGAATTCATTCATTAAAAACACCAAAAAAAAAGCGTGGGGGTCCCCCCAAATTCAATAACCAGACCCTTTAGGTCTGGTATGGATATTAAGGGGAACCCCGCCATCAATTTAAAAAAAAAATGACGTGGGGTTCCCCCCAAATATCCATAACCAGACCCTTCAGGTCTGGTGTGGAATTTAAGGGGAACTCCACTCCAAATTAAAAAAAAAATGGCGTGGAGTCCCCCTAAAATCCACACCAGACCCCTTATCCGAGCACGTTGACCTGGCCGGCCGCAGAAAAGAGGGGGGGACAGAGCGCGGCCCCCCCCCTCTCCTGAACCGCACCAGGCCACATGCCCTCAACATTGGGAGGGTGTTTTGGGGTGCCCCCCAAAACACCTTGTCCCCATGTTGATGAGGACAAGGGTCTCTTCCCCACAACCCTTGCCCGGTGGTTGTGGGGGTCTGCGGGCAGGAGGCTTATCGAAATCTGGAAGACCCCTTTAACAAAGGGGCCCCCCAGATCCCGGCCCCCCCCCTATGTGAAATGGTAATGGGGTACCTTGTACCTCTACCATTTCACGTGTAAAAAAAATGTAAAGGGTTAAAAAAGACAAGAGCCGGTTTTTGACAAGTCCTTTATTATCTTCTTTCCTTCGGGTTTCTTCTTCCTCCTCCTTCTTCCTCTGCTTCTGTCTTGGGTCTTCTATTCCCGCATCTTGCCCGGCGTGTTCTTCCATCTTCTTCCGCTGTTCTTCTCGTCCGCATCTTCTTCTCCTTCTTGTTCTTCTTCGCCGGAGCGGCCGCTTCCAATTGAAATCCCCGCTGTCTGCCGGACCACGCCCCCCCCTCTGACGCCTCGGGCAAGCTCTTAGGAGTGTGCTGCAAGTGCGTCAGAGGGGGGCGTGGTCACAAGTGAGAGGGCGGCCAATTCAATTTGAAGCTTGTGCGCGGCTTTTTCTTTGCCAGAGTCGCCGCTTCCAATTGAATTGCCCGCTTTCTGGAACATGTGACCACGCCCCCCTCTGACGCACTGGCACCACACGGGGACTTTCCTAAGAGCTTGCCCGTGGCGTCAGAGGGGGGGCGTGGTCCGGCAGACAGCGGGGATTTCAATTGGAAGCGGCCGCTCCGGCGAAGAAGAAGAAGAAGGAGAAGATGCGGACGAGAAGGACAGCGGAAGAAGATGGAAGAACACGCCGGGCAAGATGCGGGAATAGAAGACCCAAGACAGAAGCAGAGGAAGAAGAAGAGGAGGAAGAAGAAACCCGAAGGAAAGAAGAAAGAAGATAATAAAGGACTTGTCAAAAACCGGCTCTTGTCTTTTTTTACACTGACACTTTTTTTTTCTCGTGAAATGGTAGAGGTACAAGGTACCCCATTACCATTTCACACAGGGGGGGGGCCGGGATCTGGGGGGCCCCTTTGTAAAAGGGGTCTTCCAGATTTCGATAAGCCTCCTGCCCGCAGACCCCCACAACCACCGGGCAAGGGTTGTGGGGAAGAGACCCTTGTCCTCATCAACATGGGGACAAGGTGTTTTGGGGGGCACCCCAAAACACCCTCCCAATGTTGAGGGCATGTGGCCTGGTGCGGTTCAGGAGAGGGGGGGGGCCGCGCTCTGTCCCCCCCTCTTTTCTGCGGCCGGCCAGGTCAACGTGCTCGGATAAGGGGTCTGGTGTGGATTTTAGGGGGGACTCCACGCCATTTTTTTGTTTTTTGGGGTGGAGTTCCCCTTAAATTCCACACCAGACCTGAAGGGTCTGGTTATGGATATTTGGGGGGAACCCCACGTCATTTTTTTTTAAAATTGACGGCGGGGTTCCCCTTAATATCCATACCAGACCTAAAGGGTCTGGTTATTGAATTTGGGGGGACCCCACGTCATTTGAATAATTATTTTAAAATTCGTACCATGGGGGGGGGGGGGAATGTCAGCAGGTGAATAAAACGCACTTTTCCCGTGGTTAGAAATATGTCTTTGCACAAAATGACATTCTGAAAAAAAAAAAAAAAAAAAAAAGCCATTTAAAACTGACTCGCGGCAATAATGAATTGTCAGCTCTTGGAAATTGCAGGAGAATTCATTCATTAAAAAAAGGGAAAAAAAAAGCGTGGGGGTCCCCCCAAATTCAATAACCAGACCCTTTAGGTCTGGTATGGATATTAAGGGGAACCCCGCCGTCAATTTATTAAAAAAATGACGTGGGGTTCCCCCCAAATATCCATAACCAGACCCTTCGGGTCTGGTGTGGAATTTAAGGGGAACTCCACCCCAAATGTAAAAAATAAATGGCGTGGAGTCCCCCCTAAAATCCACACCAGACCCCTTATCCGAGCACGTTGACCTGGCCGGCCGCAGAAAAGAGGGGGGGACAGAGTGCGGCCCCCCCCCCTCTCCTGAACCGCACCAGGCCACATGCCCTCAACATTGGGAGGGTGTTTTGGGGTGCCCCCAAAACACCTTGTCCCCATGTTGATGAGGACAAGGGTCTCTTCCCCACAACCCTTGCCCGGTGGTTGTGGGGGTCTGCGGGCAGGAGGCTTATCGAAATCTGGAAGACCCCTTTAACAAAGGGGCCCCCCAGATCCCGGCCCCCCCCCTATGTGAAATGGTAATGGGGTACCTTGTACCTCTACCATTTCACGAGTAAAAAAATGTAAAGGGTTAAAAAAGACAAGAGCCGGTTTTTGACAAGTCCTTTATTATCTTCTTTCTTCTTTCCTTCGGGTTTCTTCTTCCTCCATCTTCTTCTTCCTCTGCTTCTGTCTTGGGTCTTCTATTCCCGCATCTTGCCCGGCGTGTTCTTCCATCTTCTTCCGCTGTCCTTCTCGTCCGCATCTTCTCCTTCTTCTTCTTCGCCGGAGCGGCCGCTTCCAATTGAAATCCCCGCTGTCTTCCGGACCACGCCCCCCCCTCTGACGCCACGGGCAAGCTCTTAGGAAAGTCCCCGTGTGGTGCCTGTGCGTCCGAGGGGGGCGTGTTCACATGTTCCAGAAAGCGGGCAATTCAATTGGAAGCGGCGACTCTGGCAAAGAAAAAGCCGCGCACGAGCTTCAAATTGAATTGGCCGCCCTCTGACATGTGACCACGCCCCCCTCTGACGCACTGCAGCACACTCCTAAGAGCTTGCCCGTGGCGTCAGAGGGGGGGGGGCGTGGTCCGGCAGACAGCGGGGATTTCAATTGGAAGCGGCCGCGCTCCGGCGAAGAAGAAGAAGAAGGAGAAGATGCGGACGAGAAGGACAGCGGGAGGAACAGAAGATGGAAGAACACGCCGGGCAAGATGCGGGAATAGAAGACCCAAGACAGAAGCAGAGGAAGAAGAAGGAGGAGGAAGAAGAAACCCGAAGAAAAGAAGAAAGAAGATAATAAAGGACTTGTCAAAAAACCGGCTCTTGTCTTTTTTAACCCTTTACATTTTTTTTCTCGTGAAATGGTAGAGGTACAAGGTACCCCATTACCATTTCACACAGGGGGGGGGCCGGGATCTGGGGGGCCCCTTTGTTAAAGGGGTCTTCCAGATTTCGATAAGCCTCCCGCCCGCAGACCCCCACAACCACCGGGCAAGGGTTGTGGGGAAGAGACCCTTGTCCTCATCAACATGGGGACAAGGTGTTTTGGGGGGCACCCCAAAACACCCTCCCAATGTTGAGGGCATGTGGCCTGGTGCGGTTCAGGAGAGGGGGGGGGGGGCGCGCTCTGTCCCCCCCTCTTTTCTGCGGCCGGCCAGGTCAACGTGCTCGGATAAGAGGTCTGGTGTGGATTTTAGGGGGGACTCCACGCCATTTTTTTTTTTAATTTGGAGTGGAGTTCCCCTTAAATTCCACACCAGACCCGAAGGGTCTGGTTATGGATATTTGGGGGGAACCCCACGTCATTTTTTTTTTTAAATTGATGGCGGGGTTCCCCTTAATATCCATACCAGACCTAAAGGGTCTGGTTATTGAATTTGGGGGGACCCCCACGCTTTTTTTTCCTTTTTTTAATGAATGAATTCTCCTGCAATTGCCGGGAGCCGACAATTCATTATAGCCGCGAGTCAGTTTTTAAATGGCTTTTTTCCTTTGAAAAATGACATTTTGTGCAGAGACAGTTCTAACCACGGGAAACATGCGCTTTTTCACATGCTGACATTAGAGCCCCCCATGCTACGAAATTTAAAGGAAAATTACACTTTTATTATTGCACTTTTAGCATTATTAAA
Source organism: Rana kukunoris (assembly GCA_029574335.1). Lineage (NCBI taxonomy): Eukaryota > Metazoa > Chordata > Amphibia > Anura > Ranidae > Rana > Rana kukunoris. Next base: position 167,094,481 of record CM056055.1, on the reverse strand, counting down.
ATCACTGCTCCCGAAAAAACGGCCGTTTTAAAAAATAAAAAAAGCATTGGTACATGTCCCCTGGGGCAGGACTGAGGTCCCCAAACACTTTTTAGGACAAAACTTGCAGATTAGCCATTAAAATTCACTATTACGATTTCCCCCCATAGACTTATACAGGGAGTTCGGCGGCGGCTTTACTTATCAATCACATCGCGCTGCTGCTGCCGCCGGTTCATGCGCCTAATTAGGGCTTCATCCAGCGCACTAATTAAGGCATGTACCGGCGCAGCGCAGATTCATTAGTAAATCAGCCCCAAAGTCTATTTACAGGTGCTGTACAGTGTGCAGAAAACAAAACAAACAAAAGTAGTTTAAACAAACACCTAGCCGTGTCTCGGCTCTAACTACACGATATGTAGGCCCTAACTACTAAGCTAAACAAGCCTACCGCTTGTTAGCTCAAAATACAAACTGCTCACCAGTCTTTTAACAACCTCCTTGCTCCTACAGATCCACACTATCTGTTTCCCAGGACAGAGCAATGGCTGTTAGCTCAGGTGAGCTTAAATTGGCCTGGGGGAGAGGGCCAACACCTGACCTGGATCAGGGATCAGAGATCCCTGAACGTGTAAGAGAGGAGCCTGGGAGAGGTATAAACCCCGAACTGGACTTTCCCAGGCTCTCTCTGGGACGCTCTGCTACAATATATACACACAGTGGTTGGACACAATTTTGGAAACACCAGGTAAAAGAATATAAACAGCTACGAGTAAGCATCACATGATGCGAAACATGTCAGCCCTTTTCTCCTTGTCCACTCACCGTTTTTGACTGCATGCATTTTGGCTGTTTTTTTCTATTGAAATTTTATTGTTTGCTTATGCTTAAATAAAGACATCGTTTTCCGAGGAGTGCGGCGATCCAGGATTTTTTCCTTCATCCCATAAAAGAATATAATCGTTACCTAATATGGTGTTGGACCACCTTTGGCATCCATAACAGCCCAAATTTCTATAGGAATCAACAAATATAATGCCGCGTACACACGGTCGTTTTTTGCGATGAAAAAAAAACGTCGTTTTTTAAAACGTCATTTAAATTGATCGTGTGTGGGCAAAACCAAAAAAAAAATTCCAACATGCTTGAATTTGTTGTGTCGTTTTTCAAAACGTTGTTTTTTGTTTCACAAAAAGTCACCGTGTGTAGCAAAAACTTTGTTTAAAACAAAGTTTTTCAACCCGCGCATGCCCAGAAGCTAGTTATGAAGCGAGCTTCAATGGAAAAGAGTGGTGAACGTAACCTCGCTTTTTGTGAAAAAAACGATGGTGTGTATGCAACATCGTCTTTGAAAGTGACGTTTCAAAAACGTTGTTTTTTACTTCACAGAAAACGTCGTTTTTTTTCATCGCAAAAAAACGACCGTGTGTACGCGGCATAAGTCTTGAATGATGAATAATGGAATCTGATACTACTCTTTCCAGTTCCTGCAGAGATGCTGGAGGTGGAAAACGAGCCTGAACCTTGTTCTTCAAAATTGGCCATAGTGGCTCTTCTGGCAAATGCAGTGCCCAGGGAAGTCACGATACTTTTCTGCATGCTCATCAAACCTCAATGTGACAACACCAGCTGTGTAAAGTAAAGCATTATGGTCTTGATAAATGGTGCTGTCTCTGGAAACAATTTCTGCACCATAGGGTGCACATAGTTGCCCAAAATCTGTACACAGTCGCTGGCAGTGACTCTGCCTTTCAAGGGGATGATGGGGCCAGCAGAATACCATGCTATGGATGCTCAAACCATAAATGCGCCGCTACTATGCTTTACCGTTGGCACAAGACAGTCCTGGTCATAAGCTTATGGCGGTGTTCGCCACACATACACACTTTCAGTGATTGGAAACATTGTGAAGCTCAAGTCATCGGGCCATATTAAGGTCTTCCATTGATTGATAGTCCACGATTTATGGGTGTTGCACCTTCCTCTCCTCTTTTGAGCATTAATATCAGTCACTAGTGGTTTGGCAATTGCAGCTCCCCATGAATGTTTTTCTTATGGAGTTCCCTCCGCACAGAGTTTTTGTTCATCCGATCATTACTGATCCGCCCCGTGTGAAAGGGCCCTAACAATTCTGCGCAATTACTCTTTAGTCCTGTACACACGATCGGATATCTGATGGAATCGAATCCGATGAATTTTTTCGTCAGATATCCGATGAAGCTGACTTTTATCAGTCTTGCCTACACACCATCAGTCAAAAAATCCAACGCGGTGATGTAAAACACTACGACGTGCTGAGAAAAATGAAGTTCAATCCTTCCGAGCATGCGTCGACTTGATTCTGAGCATGTGTGGATTTTTGATGGATGGACTTGCACACAGACAATCGTTTTTTTCTATCGTTTTTTTATCCATAGGAAAATTTTAAAACATGTTCTATTTTTTTCACCGATAGGAAACAAACCAATGGGGCCCACACACAATTGGTTTGTCCGATGAAAACGGTCCATCGATCTGTTTTCTTTAGACAGCAAAAAGGAAAAAAAAATGTATATCCAAAAATAAGGGAGGGAAAGGTGGTCTTTAGCTTTAACTTTTTTTATGTAATCAACTCAGACACTATTAATCACACCCCCTTTAAGCCACACCAAATATTTAGCGCAATTTAAACCACACCCACTTTTCGCGGAGGCGCAATGCAAGTGCTAAATTTTTTATTTTCTCCGTGGCTAGGGCCTGCTTTTGGTCTTGCACAGGGGCCCACTGATTTAGGGCCCTTTCACACGAGCGGACGAACGGTCCGCTCATTACAAGTCCGTTTACGGACTTGTAATGGGTCCCTATGTGAGCGGATCCGTTAGCGGATGATGCATCCGCTAACGTCCGCTCGATCCGCATCCGTTTTTGCGGACGGAAGAATGTCCTATTTTTCTTCCGTCCAGCCAAACGGATCGGATGGAAACGGACAGACGGTCCGTTTCCATCCGACTCCCCATAGGGGAGAGCGGAGGAGAGACGGGGCGGTCCCTGCACAGTGTGCGGGGACCGCCCCGTCCGCCCAGCGGAGACCCCCCGCTGAGCTGACGGACACACGGAGCGGACCGAAAAACGGTCCGCTCCGTGTGAAAGGAGCCTTAATGATATGCCCCCTCCATATGCCTCTTGTAATTATATTTGCTTAAAGCGGGGGTTCGTTCAAAAATAAACTCTCTAACATTAGCTATATCTATCCAGCATACTGCTAACATCTGCAGTATGCTGTTTTTTTTTTTCGGTACTTATCGTAATACGAGCTCTTTTTGTCCGGCTCCGAGCGGGGGGTTTACTTCCAGGTATAGGTGTTCCTAAGCGAAGAGAATTTGATTGACGCGCTGCTAAAGCGCGCCACGCCTTCCGGAAATTCCCGAAGTGACACTCGAGTGTTTACGGCGCCTGCGCAGTCATTCTACACGGCAGGCGCAGGCGCCAGAAACGCCCGAGTGTCACTTTGGGTATTTCCGGAAGGCGTGACGCGCTTTAGCAGCCGTCAATCAACTCGTCTTCGCTTAGAAACGCCTACTGCCCGCACGATTGCCCGCTCGCCGCCGGATAACAAGGCCTCGTATAAAGATAAGTACCGAAAAAAAAAAAAAAACTAACATCTGCAGTATGCTGGACCCATTGTCAAAAAATTGATTTTAGGGTGAACCTCCTCTTTAAGAGGAAATTTCCTCTAATAGAGCAAACAGTAAAAACAGCCACAAAACACTAAATAGTTTACAGTAAGAGCAATTAAAAGAGGTATGTTTTTTTTTTTTTTGATTTATACTTACCTTGGTGGATGGAGCATTAGACCGATGCTGAATCTGTCCCCCTCAGTCTCTGCACTGAGAACCGAGCCACCAAACTCTTAATGAGCTGGAGGCTATGAAGTGGCAGGGAGGACTTCAAGAGAGAACACATCCAAGGGAATCTATGTATGACACTGTGAGTAAAGTTCAATTTCCAAAGGAGACAGCCTACCCTACAAAGTAAAAATGTGCCGGTTCAGCTTAAAGGTTCTTTTTCTTGTACTGCTGTCTACCTTATCTCACCTTTTTTTGTCTAAGGAGTCTGCCAATCTGCCTTTTGCTGATTGTTACTAAGGGTGTTCTGTGCCCTATCCCCTCTCTCCAAAATATTTGCTGCTTGAGAAATAAGCTTCTCTCTTGATTAATCATAAAAGTGACTGGAGCCCAACTTTCTTTCTTGTTCATCACCCACCATGCCTAGTAACCTGCACCCTGAGGAATTATGTCAACCCTCCCTACCTCTGGTAGTCACCATCAGGCTCCCGGAAAATCAGGGTAGGCGCTACATATGTTATTTTATTAGCCACTTTGGCACTCTTACTGGACAGGGAGATAGCAACTGGCAGGGCTTTGACAAGATGCCAGGGAGATCAGGTCTCAGTAGCAATGTGAAACACTAGAGCAGAATTTGCTGTCTACAAAAGGACATCTTGTGGTCTCTTTCCCTAGCCAGTCGCGGACCGCCCACCATACATTTAATGTGGCAGGGCAGTCGCTCTGCGCCAGATCACACACCTAGTATGTGATCTGGGGCCGAGACACTCTGCCAGTGACCTGCTCCTGCTGTGATCGCACCTGCCAATTACACAGGACACAGGCAAACATGTAAACAAGGCAGATTGTCGTTTTGTTAGAAGGGAAGGCATTGGTCCTGTGTTTCTTCTAAGCAGGAACATGGATCTTTGCCCTCCCCTAGTCAAAGCACCTCCCCCACAGTGAGTAAGCATAACCTAGGCACACAGTTAACCCTTTGATCGCCCCTGATGTTAACCCTTTCCCAGCCAGTGTCATTAGTACAGTGATTGTATATATTTTATAGCACTGATCACTTTATTAGTGTCACTGGCCCCAAAAAATATCAAAAGTGCCAGTTAGGTGTCCAATTTATCCGCAATATTTCATCCCACTATAAGTTGCTGGTTGTCGTCACTACTAGTAGAAAAAAAAATATCCCATAGTTTGTAGATAACCTTTGCACAAATCAATCAATATAGGCTTATTCTATTTTATTGGGTATGTTTTATAGCCAAAAGTAAAAAAGTAAAAAGAATTATGGTATTTTCTTGTTTATAGCGCAAAAAAAAAAAAAAAAAACGGCAGAGGTGATCAAATACCACCAACATTTTATTTGGCTACAGTGTCTCACGACTGTGCAATTTTCAGTCAAAATAATGCAACACTGTTTCGAAAAAAATGGCCTAGTCAGGAAGGGGGTAAAACCTTCTGGAGCTTAAGTGGCTAGACATGCATTTTACATGTCTAAAAATAACTGATACCAGGTAAGCAGCTTCCCATAGTTGAGTGAAAAACTGTGACAAGGGAGGGGAGACAAAAGTAGCATGAACCCCGGGTGCAGTAATGCTATTTGAAGGATGGGGGGAGGTCGTGATAGGAGCTTCAGCAGCTCCTTTCTCCTGCACATCATTGACAAGAATGATTGCAGTGTCACTCTTGTCAGCAGGGCATTTTTGTACTCCATACTCCTGCACTGAGGACAATTGAGGACTGGGTGAGTAGCCTCTCTTCCATAGCAGCCCCTTTTTGTGCTATTTTCATTGTGGAAGGAGGGTAGGGGTAGAGATCTACTGTACTGGGTGGGGGAGGGTGTTGTATGGGGTGGAAGAGTTTGTGGAAGAGCTCTGTACTAAGTGTGGGGGGGGGGGGGGTGTTTGAAGGAGAACTCTGTATTGAGGGGCTTGGTACTGCATGGGGGAGGGGGATTGAGGGTAAGGCTGTATGACTGAATTCACATTGCATTCAGACAAATCTTGTGCAGGACCCTTTTTTTGGTCTGCACTGGAATCAGATCACATGGGTGTATTGAGTCACACTGTGCCAGATAGAGAGGTGTCTTTCAGTCTCCAAGATCTTGTCGGTGTCAGGCTTACCCTGTAACGCAGGTGGTCAGACACTATAGCTAGCTTCTGGGTTCTTCACCTACAGCAGCCCACTTTTCCATGAGGCAGCAGGCCTACTGGCACTCAGTTGCCCCAGGACCTATACACAATGCTATGCTTCAAGTACCATGGATGAAGGAAACAAGTCCCTGGCAAGTTGATAGGCCCTTCCCCTGTGATAACAGTGTTAGCAGAAGGGATTTAGACAAGAACGCTTCTCGATTCAGGTGCTCAAGTGACTTTGCTGACCCAAAATTTCTACAACAAGCATTTGAAGTATAACATATAAGTTGAAGACATAGACATTCGGGGAATCAGAGCACTCAAGTACCCCTGTGGCAGTTACTTCAACAATATTTTTTTACTTAATCCACTAACTGTTGCACAGTCTATAACACCATGGCTGTTGTGTGTTCTCAGCCAACAAAGTCCCATGAGGATTCCCATGGTTGTAGGGACGAACACAAGCTTTGTGAGACATCTTTTGGCCCCTGTTGCTCCCAGAAATAGTTTGCAGAGCATAGAGAGTGAGAGCTACCCATTCCACCAGCCAAGAGGGAGCAAAGAACAAAAAGGGTGATCAACCCATCAAAGTGACCGAAACAATGACACATTGGGTGAGAGGCCTGAGAAATTTGTCTATACTGTGCAAGGACTGGTGTAATGCCAACTCTCCCTGCTGCAGTTTCAAAGGAGGGTGACTCTGGCTCCCTCCGTTTATTTGCTTCCCTAAGACACCACTGTGTAAACAGCGAACGCACAGCAGTGTGCCCGCTGTTTAACAATTTGGAAGCCTATTAGAGCCCATTGCTCTAATCAAGATGCCTATTAGAGCCGACGGCTCTAATCAGGCACTTCCAAATACACCCCCGCCTCTGTAATTCAGATGCCCGGCACCCAACATGGGGCCTAACACCTGAATAGGGAACGACAGTGGCAACAATAAATAGATCCATGCAATGCATGAATCTATCTATTATTGATTGACGGGTGCAGCAAAGGGCAGCACTGACTGATGGACACTGATGAGGCTGCACTGATGGGCACTAATGAGGCTGCACTGATGGACACCAATGAGGCTATACTGATGGCCACTGATGAGGCTACACTGATGGGCCCCTATGAGGCTACATTGATAGGCCCTGATGTGGCTACTAGGGATGAGCTCTGCGTTCGATTCGAACGTATGTTTGACTCGAACATTGTCTGTTTGTACGTTCGACGAAATTCGAACAAAACGGGTCGTTCGCACCAAATTCGAGTGAGGCGCAACGGCCCATAATTCAGGGTGGCTTTGGCCATTTATGGCATAGGGTTTTAGCACATGCCCCACACTATACTGTATAAGGCCGCTTGCTGGGCGGCCTTGTGTAGTGTGTTCCAGCGCTGAACAGAGATCAGTCAGAGAGACAGAGAGATTGTCTTTTTATATAGATAGATAGAGCAGGCAGGCTAGTCAGTTTAGCTTAATTTACAGTGTGTAGAGGATATATATATACATCCCTAGGAGTTGTACATATATTTATACACTGTATAGCTTAGCTAGATCAGCTATTCCTATTTTACTGGCAGGCAGGTGATTTTGCTATTTAAAGACGTTATCACAGGTATAGACACCCAAAGAGAAACAAAAAAACACTCTATTGTCCCCCCCACCCTTACCAAAAAACTACAGGCAGCAGCTGGCGTGCGATACACAATATGAGAAATAGGAAGAAGAAAAAGCCGCGCCAAAATTAAGGTTGAATAAAACAAATAATGCAACTTATGATGACCAAAGTTCATAAATCAATAAAGTTCATTAACAGGTTCATATAAGGTAGATTGGTCCCAGGCAGGAACCTCCTACGATCCACACCACCAAGTAAAGTAAATACAAAGGTGCACCTTCCACCAGATAAGTAAGCAACTTACCAGAGGGCAAGCAGTATGGACAGTTGACTATAGCCCAGCCACGGCCTTTGGTTTTTTTACGGTTCCTTAGATGTTCCAACTATGGCCAGTTGGTTCAGGGACGTGATAACTTTAGGCTCCAAAATGGTTCAATGAAATGGAAGAAAGAGGCGCACATAGCGTAACTCCATAAACAGTGGATTTGATAAAATTTTAAAGGTTGTACTTACAGACAAACGATAAAACACAGCATAAAACAAAGTATTGCCGGCCGGCATGTAGGAGCCCTCCTCCTCAGCTTGGTGACGTCACTGCATAGCCTCCCAAACGCGTTTCGTCACTATATGACGTTATCAATGGGGGTGGTTTTATTAAATCCACTGTTTATGGAGTTACGCTATGTGCGTACTTCACTTGGTGGTGTGGATCGTAGGAAGTTCCTGCCCAGGACCAATCTACCTTATAAGGACCTGTTAATGAATTTTATTGATATATAAACATTGGTCATCACAAGTTGCATTATTTGTTTTATTCAACCTTAATTTTGGCACGGCTTTTTCTTCTTCCTAGGTATTTTCTATTGATACATGTTCCCTGGGGCAAGACCCGGGTTCTCAAAGACATTTTCCAACAATAACTTGAATATTGGGCTATAAAATGATCGTTTTTGAATTCGAACGTTCGAGTCCCATAGACTTCAATGGGGTTCTAAATGTTCGCGCGAACGGTCGGTCTGTTCGACGGTTCTGGTGCGAACCGAACGCGGGGGTGTTCGGCTCATTCCTAGTGGCTACACTGATGGGCACTGATGAGGCAGCACTGATGGGCATTAATCTGCACTGATGGGCACTGATTTGGCAGCACTGGTAAGGTGACACTGATTGGCACTGATATGTTGCACTGATGGACACTGATATGCTCCACTGATGGACACTGATATGGATGGGACTGCACTGATGATCAGTGTAAATGTCCCCTGTAACTGGAAAGCAAGTTTTTGGCTTCTGTTTCCTTGGACACTGACAGCGCTGAGGAAAGGAAATGCCAATAACCAACATTTGTTTACATGTGATCAGCTGTGATTGGACACATGGTAAAGAGCCTACGTCACCGGCTCTTCACCCTGATCAGTGATGCACTGTGTCTGAGGGATCACAGCTCACCACCGATTGCCACGCATGAGTGGCGCAATGTGCAGGAAGTCATATGAAGGTAGAGCTACCACCCGGCCGTCATTCTGCTATAGATCAGGCTTTAAAGCGGGGGTTCACCCAAAAAATTTTTTTTTACATTACATTCAGGCGAGTTGTTATAGTGACAATCGGCTCTTTTTTTTTAAAATCCTTGCCGTACATATCGTTTTAGATGTATATGTTCACCGCGGCTTCTGGGTATAATCTTCGGTACTGGGCGTTACTAGTTGATTGACAGGCTTCCACCGGGCGCATTCAGCGCGTCACGAGTTGCCGAAAGACGCCGGCTCTATTAGGCACCTGCGCACCGCTGTTCGCTTCTTTCGGCAACTCGTGACGCACTGTATGCGCCCATCGGAAGCCTGTCAATCAACTAGTAACGCCCAGTTCCGATGATTATACCCGGAAGCCGCAGTGAACATATACATCTAAAACGGTATGTACGGCAAGGATTTTTTTTTTTTTTAAAACAGCCGATTGTCATTATAACAGTTCGCCTGAATGTAATGTTAAAATGTTTTTTTTTGGGTGAACCCCCGCTTTAAGGTGTTAATAAGGAAAAAAAAAACTTTTACTGCAATACTCACCTTTTATTGTTACATACAATTTTATAAGTAATCGGAAATACTTAGCTATGTCTTTGCCAGTTTTAGATAACTTTTCCGATTTCTTAATGATGACAATGTAAGGCCGCGTACACACGATCAAATCCGACCGTCTCAGCAGACAGATTCGACCGTGTGTACGGGCGAGCCGACGGATTTGGCCACCCGACAGATTTCAAAGCATGCTTTGAAATCTGTCGGCTGGGAACCCGTCCGCCCGACATGTCTGCTGGTTAGTACGCTAACCAGCAGACATGTCTTCTCGCACACGCGCCGAATGGTTTCGACGCAAGCGCGGAAGTGTTTTACTTCCTGGTGCGGTGACGTGGCGACGTCAACGTCACCGCCACGTCACCGCGCCGTCTGGCGGCGGGGATTTTGGTTTGATTGTGTGTACACGATCAAACCAATATGTCCCCAGCAGACAGATTTGTTCAAATCGGTCGGCCGGACCGATTTTAACAAATCTGTCTGCTCGTGTGTACGCGGTCTTAGATTGTAGTGGAAGCAGAAAATGTTACAATGACATGAGTATAAAATATAAATAAAGGGGCTTTTAAAGCTTTGCAAAAGAAATGCTGATGCTTATTACATTACCATTATAGCCATTTGGGTTGTGTGGGAGGTCTAAGACTTTCCCAGCTGTAGGTGACCAGCCTCAATCTGACTCAGGGCAGGTGACGGAGGATTCAAATTCTTCTGCATTTTTTCTTAGAATTTATTGGCATCCAAACTACTAGGAAAGAATTAATCAGTTAGCTGCAGAACTTATACTGTGGGAACTCTTGTTTTTATTCTTCTTTTGATTTTATTTTCAGATTTCATGGACATCTAATTTTATTTCCAGGTTAAACAGACTGGGCCAGATTCTCAGCGGCGATACGACGGAGTATCTCAGATACCCCGTCGTATCGCCGTTTTTTTTGCCTCGTATCTATGCGCGTGATGCTTAGCATCACTTTGGCATAGATACGATTCAACATCCGACAAGTGTAAAACCATTACACTTGCGGATCGTAGTTGTAATGACAACTTCGGCCACTAGGTGGCCTTTACGTTGTTTTCTCATTTGCATATGCAAATGAGGCTAGTACGCCGATTCCCGATCGCTTTTACGACGCCCCGTCGTCGCGTACGTCGTTTTCGTCCGCGTAAGGTTACCCCAGCTTCTATGTGGAGTAACCTTACGAAGTTCCGTCGGATGCCATCGGGTGCCGTCGGATGCCATGTTAAGTATGACGTCGGGTCAGCGTCGGCTTTTTCCATCGCTTACGTCGTTTTACTAACTCGTTCGCGAATAGGGCATTGCGTAAGTGACGATCACTTTGTTTTGACGTCGGTTTCAACGACGCTTTCCGACGTGAGCTGGAGCATGCGCACTGGGCTTTTTCCCCGGCCGGCGCATGCGCAGTTCGTTCGACGTGGGGGCGCGCTTAATTTAAATACAAGCCGCCTCATTTGAATTACGCGGGCTTACGCTGGGCCATTTTCGCTACGCCAACGTAAACTACGGAGCAAATGGTTAGAGAATACGGCACCTGCGTTAGTACAATGCGGCGGTGTAGTGCAAATGGCTTACGATACGCAAGCAAAATTCTATGAGAATCTGGCCCACTGTTTATGAGTTAGCGGATAATTGACAACCTCGTCCACTGCCTGTAGTCCAATAGACTAGCAGAGTCAACATGGCAGATGACAATCCTGCATCACACAGAGACCACTCACCTTACCATTTTGGTTCAGACTTTAGGCTGAGCTGCACCTCAAGAGTAAGGTGACCACATTTCCAAACTACCATTCAGGGACACCCTCCCTTCCCAAAAATCAACTTGTGCTGTAACGAATCACAGCACAGTGATTGGACACAAGAGGTGGGATTTATGATTTCTCTAATCACAAGCAGGGGGCGGGATTGTGCTCCTCCAGGCAATCCCAGCCAGGACAAGTACTGTCAGTGAATAAAGTGGTGATGTGGCGGCCTTTTTTGGGGGCATCAGATTGGCCCGGGGGGTGGCTGTGTCGGTTTCATTCCGGGATACTGTATTGTCCTGGAATAAATGTGCCCGGGACAGACCTGCAAAATGTTGGACTGTCCCGGGCAATCCGGGACACGTGGTCACCCTACTCAAGAGCCTCACAAGCAAGTTGCAATACAAACCAAAATCCTGAACCTCCAGGAAAGCTGCAGAGGACTTGCTGGTCACATATAAAAGAGACATGTTACTAAGTATTGAATAGATTTTTGGTTGATTGAGTCCAATTGGTAAACAAGTATCTGAAAATGTCCAGTGAATATTGCCCTAATGCAAAAGAAGACAAAATGGCCCACCATACATCTAAAGGCTCCTTCACAGTGCACTAGTTGTTAAAGTGGTGTTAAACCCAAAAGCAAACATTTATAATATTGCAGCTTACCAATTCTTATGCCGCGTACACACAATCGTTTTTCGGCATGAAAAAAAAATGATGTTTTTTAGCATGTCGAAAAAATAAAAAAATTTCCAACTTCATCATTAAAACGACGTTGCCCACACACGCTTGTTTTAAAAAAAATGCTCTAGCAAAGCGCGGTGACGTACAACACGTACAAAGGCACTATAATTGTGAAGTTCCATGCGGATGGCTCCACCCTTTGGGCTGCTTTAGCTGATTCCGTGTTAGTAAAAGACGATTTGCACTTTTCTGTCTGTTACAGCGTGATGAATGTGCTCCCGTCTCATAACTTGCTTCTGAGCAAGTGTGGGTTTTTCACGTCGTTTTAGCCCACACACGATCATTTTAAATGACATTTTTTTAAAACATTTTTTCATGCTGAAAAACGATTGTGTGTAAGCCGCATTAGATGTGATGGCTGTATTTGTTTTAATTTTTATGCTTCCTTTCTTCTATTTTCATCCAGCGATCCATTCAGTAAGTTTGTTTAAAAAAAAGAAAAAGCACTTTTGCAGATGTATCAATTACCGAGATAAGACAAACCATTTAACACCGACAGGGGTGCTTAGAGTGATCAGCTTTAACTGTAACTGCTTATAATGGATTATCTGGAGTTTGGCTTCAATCTCCCTAGTGTATTTAAAGTGGTTGTAAACCCTTACATTTACCCAGTGCAGTAACCTCAGGTCAGTGGCGTCACTAGGGTTGGTGTCACCTGGTGCGGAAAAAATTGGTGTCACCCCCCCTCTCGACCAACTATAGTCCCCCTTCAGGCCACCCTCCCTCATTATATACCCCCCCACTATGTACAGACTCCCTTTCCCCATAAAGTACATACCCCCCTCCATCAGTATAGACGCCCCCTCAGTGCAGACCCCCCATCAGCATAGACCCCCCCAGTGCAGACCCCCATCAGCATATACCTACTCCCAGTGCAGACCCCCATCAGCATAGACACCCCCCAGAACAGACCCCCTCCATAAGCATAGACCCCCTCAGTGCAGCCCCTCTCCATAAGCATAGATCCCCCTCAGTGCAGCCCCTCTCCATAAGCACAGACCCCCTTCAGTGCAGACCACCCTCTCCATAAGCATAGACCCCCCTCGGTGCAGGCCCCCTCTCCATAAGCATAGACCCCCCTCAGTGCAGCCCCCTCCATAAACATAGATCCCCTCAGAGCAGAACCCCATCAGCATAGACCTCCCCCAGTGCAGACCCCCATCAGCATAGACACCCCCAAGAACAGACCCCCTCCATAAGCATAGACCCCCTTCAGTGCAGCCCCTCTCTATAAGCATAGATCCCCCTCAGTGCAGCCCCTCTCCATAAGCATAGACCCCCCTCAGTGCAGGCCCCCCTCTCCATAAGCATAGACCCCCCTCAGTGCAGGCCCCCCTCTCCATAAGCATAGACCCCCTCAGTGCAGCCCCCTCCATAAACATAGATCCCCCTCAGGGCAGACCCCCTTCTCCATAAACATAGATCCCCCTCAGTGCAAACCCTCCTCTCCATAAGAATAGACCCCCTTAAATGCAGGCCCTCTCTCCATAAGCATAGTAGATCCCCCTCAGTGCAGCCCCCTTCCATAAACATAGATCCCCCTCAGGGCAGACCCCCTCTACAAAAACATAGATCCCCCTCAGTGCAAACTCCCCTCTCCATAAGCATAGATCCCCCTCAGTGCAGACCACCCTTTCCATAAGCACAGACCCCCTCCATAAACATAGACCCCCCTCAGTGCAGAACCCCTTCTCACCTCCCATAGCACCCCATGCTATATATATATATATATATATATATATATGTATATATATATTTAGCTGTGTCCAGTTCCCACCCCCCCCCCCCCCCATCATCAGACCTGCACCAACTACACATAGACACTGGTGGTGTACCGACACCATGGCACTTCCCCCTCCTCTCACCTCGAGTCAGCGGCGGTCACCCCCTTAACACATGCTGACAACCTCCCGCCGCTCCTGCCCGTTACAGCACCAGCTTGGGGCCACGCAGACACACGTCCCGGGTGGCAGCTGGAGAGATGAGAACTGTGTGCAGCAGCACCGCCCGGGCTGAAATAGTGCAGGCACATGTGACAGGCTCAGCACGCAGAGCAGGGAAGCTGGAGGCAGGAAGGACACACGCAGACCAGGAAAGCGCGGCTGTGGCGCTGAGGATGTTTGGCCAGGACCCTCCTCATCCTCAGAAGAGTCGGGATGGTGTCACCCCTCAAGCCGTTGTCACCCGGTGCGGAGCGCACCCCCCGCACCCCGCTAGCAACGCCGCTGCCTCAGGTGATTCATAGAGATTAAACAAGTCCTCTTATATAAGTAGTATATGTTTATCCGGGGTCTTCTCTTCTCTACAGCCATTCGAAGTGAGAATATTTACAACTTGTTTGAGCATTCTGAAGGCAGAGGGCATAGAGCTGAAATTACACTCTGCAAAGCTCAGTAATAGTTGATTGACAGCACACGGCACACAGGAACAGAGCTGAGGCCTTCAATCACAAGGTGTGTGGTGGAGCTCCCATCTCTGTGATCTTTTTTCTATTGGTGTCAGGGTAAACTTGTCAGAAATGACTCATGCAGAGAGCAGGGGAATGAATCATGCAGGAAATGACACTTAGTCCTCCAGATTGAGACAGGTATACCCTATATGCTGTATTCATATTTCATGTCAGAGGTTTACAACCACTTTCCTGTTAGTACATCTAAGGCCGTGAAGGTGGTCCCCGGAGGTAGGTGCCCGGACCGTCCCCCCGTTCAGATAGTCCCTGACTATCGGTTGGCCCGTGTTGTGCCCAAGGGTACCCGGGAGATCAATTTCACCATAGAAAAGGACACAGAGTCATGCAGCAAGTGAAATCAGAGCTCTCCGTTTATTTAGGCTCGTCTAGGATTCTTATACACAAATTGGGGAGGATGTATTAGACATTAGCATAAGATAAATTGTCAGTATTCTATAGGCGGATACAGATGCAGGGGAGAAAGGGAGTTATGGCCTTGACTTCAAGGGTACATTGAAAGAGAACAAAAACATATTATTTTCAGAGAAACTGCTGAGGCCACAATTCCCAGATAACACATTTCACAGACAAAGACGTGCAAAAGCAAATATCTAAAATGGAGATGAGGAGTGAACAAGATGGCGTTACTATTGCAAAAGCATAAAACTCCTTCAATCCCCTCTTAAAATCATGTACACCTAGTCTCCCTGGGTGTGGGAAGTGTGAATAGGTGACTGAACCTTGGGTTCCTTGCTAGTATAAAAAGGACCTATTCCACCCATCCTAAACAACGAGGTTACACTTCTTTCTTAGCTTATGTTTCTTTATGTAATCAGCATAGCCTTGGGGGGAGGGGTTAAAAGGGACCTCCAAGTCAGAGGTTACAGTGGAAAGCATTGAAAGATTGTCTATACCTTTGCTAAATATTTTCAAAAAATTTCTAGTTGAACTAGGATTTGTTTCCAGTTAGCAAACCACCCAAACCACAGATCCCAGGGGTTGGTTAACCCTGAATTCTTCTTCAGTTCCACAGATAGGTTTTCTAGTTTCTGAATTGCTAGAGTAACCTTACCACTGGGACCAGTGTTGTCAGGAATGTAGGTGCAACATCCGTCAGTCTTACCAATATATACACATGTGCCCCCCTTTTCAGCCAGAATCATGTCCAGGGACATCCGATTCTGGAAAGTCATTTGGGAAGTGTATTCAAGCTGTTCTGCTATCCCATTTAGAGCATCCCTTGTATCATTAACAAACCTTTGTTGATTGTAATAGATGTAATTTATCCAATCAACATTTTTATTCACAGTTATGATGGGGCTTAGTAGGGACTCAAAACCTGCAGCAACTTGATCTCTTGCTTTAAATTCACTAGGGACCCCTCTTGGCACCCCTATCAAATCTATATATACATGTGGATCAAAACTTCCTCCTGGGGATTCTCTTTTTCTTCTTCTTAAGGGGTTGGAGGAAATCTGATCATTATCAGGATTACTTTCTGACACTATGTGTAGAGGCATTATAACTTTGGCCAGGGCGCATTCCCCTTTCCATTGGGAATCTAACTTGGTTCTTAGTTTCATATCACCACATATCCAATAAATGTCCCCGAGGGACCTCGTTTGGTTCGCAATTGTTGTATTCCTTCTCTCATGGCAGTAACCCTCAGGAAACACCTGGAGGTCCCTGCCTTTACCCTTAGGTGTACCATTGGATATATAACAGGTATAATTCCCTGGGTATATGGTGATATGACTACCTGGATTTGGGTTTTTCGATAAGATAGGATACTCTTTCTTCCATTTCTCGCAAAGTGTGTTATTAGTGGGTGTGGAGGTGAAGAGGCTCAGGAAACATTCCTCTTGGTTGGAGGGGATATTGAGGGGCACAGTACCCAAGTGAGGTCTGGCCTTACCACACACATAGCAATTACTTTTATTATGGGTGTGGGCATTATACTTCATCCATTCCAACCATAGGTTGACATCTGAGAACCCTGTTTTTATGGCTAGAGTGTCTTCATATGTGGGATCTGCTATGGCCATCATATCTTTAAGGGTGTGTAAGTGGGGCTTGAGTGAATTAAGGAGTTTCTGGCCTGTCAACTCGTTTGACTGATACATATCTTTGATTTGAAACTTACAATGTGTCATATGGTCCCCGTTAAAATATACACCCAAGAGGTAAAAACCTTCGTCTTTCTTACTAGGGTTTTCTATATTAAGGGTGAGTTGTAGATTGTCAGTGAATCCCTTCTGCACTGTGTAGGGGTAGGAATGGACAAAGGTAGTGGACCCTTTTATAAGAGTCATACGACTGATGAGGGACCTGCCATTTTTGTCTTTTCGGTCTAATGCACTCTGAGGTCGGTACCCCCAATCATTTCCTGTATTCCATCCCACTGACCTCCAGTATCTGCAGTTATGTCCTCAGTAATCATCAATCACACATATGTAGGCCTGAGCTCTCATGGGTATTATGATACGGTCACACAAGCTGTGGTTGAACATAAATGTCGCTACTTGGGTACTGGAGGAGTTAAACCAGAAAGTAGTAAGAGCCCCCTTTACATTCCAAAAATAATCCCTCCCATCACTAAACCTTTTTATGACAGGTGTCCCCCCTTTTTGTGTTATTGCTACTTGCTGGGGACTGGAGGGAGAAAGAGAGGCACTTCTCCTTGTCCTGCATGGTTGTTTGTTTGTATAAGTTTTACCACAAATAACTTGTAGCCTGCCCAAGTCCTCTGGATGATAAATGCAGTTAGTTGTGATCCACACAAGGGTGTACACTGAAAATGAAACCAGTCCTATCAGTAGCCACAATTTGCTTGAGTCCGGTGAAATCAGGATTGTCATTTTCTACAGGGTCAGGGCTGTCTGCCCCCGTTATTACCCCCTTTTCTTGACTGTCCTGTTCGAGGTCAGAGCTGTCTGCTCCCGTTAGTACCTCCTTGCTTGCTTCTGGATCCTGTTCGAGGTCAGAGCTGTCTGCTCCCGTTAGTACCTCCTTGCTTGCTTCTGGGTCCTGTTCGAGGTCAGAGCTGTCTGCTCCCGTTAGTACCTCCTTGCTTGCTTCTGGGTCCTGTTGCTCGGGTCCTTTCTTGACCAGTTTTATCCGTGTAGCATGGATCCAGGTAGGACTGTTCTCTGTTAGGACTGCAGTTCTGGTCACCGCCACTACGGTCACGGGAGGGCCATAGGTGAAGTCTTGTGGTTTCTTTCCTTTCGGGTGCAGCTTAACCACTACCACATCTCCCTCTTGGAAGGGGTGTGTGTTGTCCTGTGAAGAAAAAGGACACTTGCGAGTAACATTTTCCTCAGTGCTGACCAGAGTCTCGATCAGCTTTCTTACATTCTCGTCTCTAAGGTTGTCAAGATTGTCCAAAGTCATGAAAGGTTGTCTAGCCCAAGGAGTGGGGAACGGTCGCCCGAACAGGATCTCGAATGGTGAGTACCCGAGGGTCCTATTTGGGGTCATTCTTATTTCAGCCATTATGGCTGGCAGATACCTTTTCCAATTATCAAAAGTCCCACCGGTAGCTTTTCTAAGTTTGTCTTTCACTGTCCTATTCATACGTTCAACCACCCCTGAGCTCTGTGGATGGTAGGGGATATGAAATCTCCACTCAATCCTGAGGTACCTCGCTAACTCCTTACATACCTTGGAAGTGAATGCCGGCCCCTGATCCGAGTTGATCTGCAGCGGCACTCCCCATCTTGGGACAATCTCTCTAGCAAGAATTCCTACTACTGTTTTGGCATCTTCTCTTTTTGTGGGGAATGCTTCTGGCCATCTGCTGAAGGTGTCTACAATGACACATACTGGTTGTGTGCCTCCTTTTACTGGGAGGTGTGTAAAATCAATTTGCAAATGGGTAAAAGGAGTCACAGGGTATGGCAGATGTTCATGCATTACTCTGTGCGGGTTGTTGGGATTGTTCCTGATGCATGTAATGCATCTCTGTACAAAGCTTCTCACCATTGGTTCTGCATCTGTTATGTAAAATGTTTTGCGTAGCTGTTGCAATGTTGCTTTCCACCCTATGTGACCTATCCCGTGATAGTGTGCTATGTAGATCGGGGCGCTGTGTTGGGGGATGCATGGTTTCCCCTCTTTGCAAATTAATCCGGTCTTCGGATTCTTTTGCAATATCGGGTAACACCAGTCTCTTAATTCTGTGGTTGTAGCAGAAGCTTGTAGATCAGTCAACAGTTGTGTTTCATCTGGAAGGAGCGGTACGAGGTTTGGCATGGAGATTAAGGCACCTAGAGGTGATTTAAGAGCAGCCTGTTTTGCTGCACTGTCAGCTAGGGCGTTACCTTTAGAGACATCATCAGATCCTCTCGTATGGGCTCTACAGTGAATGATTGCCACTTCGGAGGGCAACATTATTGCAGCAAGGAGTTGTGATATTAACTGAGCATGTGAGATCCGTTTACCATCTGCGCCGATGTATCCCCTCATAGACCATAAGACGCCATGGTCGAAAACGACGCCGTGTGCGTATCGGGAGTCAGTGTAGATGGTAACGGGTTTGTCAGCATAAAGAGTGCATGCTCTGGTTAGAGCAATAAGCTCCGCTGCTTGGGCTGACTGGTACGGAATGGGGTTCGCTTCTATGATGTGATCTGGTAGTTTGACTACTGCATACCCTGCCAGGTAGGTGTTGTCATTTGGGCGAGAACATGAGCCATCCACAAAGACTACATCTGCTCCGGGGATGGGGGTCTTCTGCATATCCATCCGGGGTGAGGTAATCACCTCGATGGTATCCAGGCATTCGTGTCGCTCGGGGGGAAGGTCGTCCGTGGACTTCAGTCCCAAGAGACCATTAAGTATCATGGCTGGGCCAGAGGATGTGGAATTATATTTAACTTGCAACTGTGGATTACTGAGGAGAATGATTTCATAACCACTCTGGCGTTGGGCAGACATGTGTTGGGTATGGATTCCCCTCAGGATTGCTAAGACATCATGGGTTGTGTGTAGAGTTGTGGGGTGGCCAAGTGTAAATACTGTAGCCATTTCGACCACCATTGCACACGTGGCTAGTGCCCGCAGGCACGAGGGGAAACCCTGGACTGTCAGAGGCATGACCTTTGAAAAGAATGCGACGGGTCGCATCTTTCCCCCGTGTTCTTGTGCCAGCACCCCCGCCATGGTTTTACAATTGTCTCTAGCATATAAATGAAACATGACATCATAGTCAGGGAGGCCGAGACCAGGGCTTATTATCATTGCATTTTTTAGAGCTGAGAAAGCTGACAACATTTCTTCTGACCATTCAATACATTCAGGGGAATCTTTCAATGTGGCTTGTCTGAGAATATTGTCATAAAAGGAGCAATCACTGATCCACTGCCTACAATAATTGACCATCCCAAGAAAGGATAACATTTCCTTCTTGGTGCGTGGGTTGACCAGGCCCACAATGGCATGGATACGTGAGTAACTGAGGCTCCTTGTACCCTTTGTGAAGACAAAGCCCAAATATTCAACTATCGTGCAACACCATTGTAACTTTTGTTTTGACACCTTGTGACCACATTTCAATAACCACAACATCAATGACCTAGAATCTTCCTGGCAGGCCTCCTCTGACTTGCTACAGACCATCAAATCATCGACGTACTGTAACACTATCGAACCCTGGGGGGGATGCCATGGCCTGAGGGTGGACTGTAGTACAATGCTGTAAACCACGGGGGCGTCCACAAAGCCTTGCGGTAATCTTGTCCAGGTCAACTGACCTTTCCCATCAAGACTAAAAGAAAAAAGGGGTCTAGTCTCCTTGTCAACAGGGACGCTGAAAAATGCGTTTTTTAAATCTATTACTGAGAAGTGAGTAGCCTCGTGGGGAATGGTGGCCAAAAGAGCATTGATGTCTGGTACTATGGGGGCAATAGGAACGATCAGGTCATTTATTGCCCTGAGGTCTTGGACAAAACGGTAAGTCCCGTTTGGCTTTTTCACTGGGTTGACTGGTGTATTGTAGGGTGAAATTATGGGCTCGAGGATACCGGTCTCCAAGAACTTCTCTACCAACGGACCGATACCTTCGAGCTTCTCTTGTGACAGAGGATATTGCTTTTGATAAACTGGGACAGCAGAGCTCTTAAGGGAAGCTTTGTAGGGGGTGCAGTGTATCAGTCCGGTGTCATGGTCGCCCTTAGCCCATATATCCTCAGGTAAGTCTAGAAATAGAACAATGTTGGATAGAGTCACAACATTGTCCTCTGTGAATGGTTCTATGGTTATTATGGGAGAATCAACAACGAACCCTCCCTTCTCGGGATCTATTGACAAACTGAGATTGAGTTGTTCAAACAAGTCCCGACCGAGCAAATTCACGGGACAGCCTGGGATCAGACTGAACGAGTGTACACAGACAAATTTACCAGTGCAGTCTGATACCCTTAAAGGTATGGTTTTGTAAGTTGTAGTTGATATCCCATTTATACCCATAGAAGGCGCGGACTTTTCTTTTGGGCCATCGTAGTGCCCGCTAGAAATGACACTCGTAGTCGCTCCAGAATCTATGATGAAAGGCAATTGTATTTTATTTACCTCCAAAACGATTAAGGGCAGGTCTTTCCATGTGTCAGTTATTTGTGGAAAAGTCGGGATATCGGCCTCCGGGCACCATCAACGTGGGCGCTGATTGGACCAGTCAATAGGGAGTTGGACTCCCCGCTCAGTGGGTTGTTTGTGTTGATCCGTGGGTTGCGGTCTTTTGGGGGTAAGGGGGCAATCTCTTGCCCAATGGCCAGTGTCACCGCAGTTGTAGCATGACCCGGATGGGTTTCTGGGGACTATGCCCTGGGGATTGGTAGCTCTTACTACCGTGGGTCCCTCATTGGGGGAAAAATTTCTTCCCCTATTTGTGTATCCTCTTCCCCTACCTCTAGTGGGTCTAAAATCTTGTGAGAGTGGAGCCTTAAAGTGGTGGGTGCTGGTGGAGGGTTTTTTAAGATCAAAACATCCCGCAGCATCCCTTTCAGTCAGTGACTTCTGGAACGCTGCGACCTTATCAGATGGCCAGGAGGGTATCATTTGTTTAATTGAGATAGTCAAGTGTGGGGAAGTGTTATTTATCCAGGTTGAAATCAGAAGGCTATCATTACCTTCCTTTTTCAATCCGGCCTCCTGGACCCAACAGTCATTAAACCGTTTCCAGAAGTCTGTGACACTTTCATCTTTCTTTTGTTTGCAGTTGATGGCGGTTGGCAGGGATGAAAC
This sequence comes from Rana kukunoris, assembly GCA_029574335.1. Classification (NCBI taxonomy): domain Eukaryota; kingdom Metazoa; phylum Chordata; class Amphibia; order Anura; family Ranidae; genus Rana; species Rana kukunoris. The sequence continues at coordinate 167,072,680 of CM056055.1, read as the reverse complement.
TGTCTGAAATCGTTTCATCATTTCCTTCTCAACCTCCTCCCACATGGTTTTCTGACCCTCGACTGTGTTAAGACTATAGGTGCTTGCTGTAGGATATGCCACGGCAGGATCAGCACCAGGATTTCCCACCTGTAAATTATTAATAGAGGGCACATTTGTCCAACTCCATTCGACCTGGGTACCGACTATTTGATCAATGATAATTCTTAAATCCTCCTGTGTGTAATTTCTCCCTTTGCACGCTCTTTGTAGATATGTGATAGTTCCCTGTGGGGCAATGCTGGGTTTTGGGCAATGTTTGACAATTCTATTAATGTCCTCAATCTCTATGGGCTTTTTAAGGAGCTGTTCCCCTACGGTCATGAAGGGTGCATGTGTCAGTTCCGACTTTACTTTTCCCTTCTCCTGCCCTCTCCTCCTAAGTTCCCTCCTGTCTATTAATGGAGTGTCCATCATTGATGATAGGGCATTGCCTAGCGCTGTTCCGGCCGTCCCTATCGCTGACCCCATTGCTGAAACAACGCGGAGAGTCGGTGAGAGGTGCTGTGTACTACTGACTTTGTCCTCCTCCTCGTCCTCCCCGAGGGAGTGGGCCAGCGTTGATGCAGCGGCGCCACTCAGTGATCCGTCAGAGCGGGAAGGAGGAGGGGGAGTGGCGGGGGCCGTGGGTGCGATTGGGGTGATGGCTGCAGTTGCCATGAGTAAGTCGTCCATATCCTCAGTCTTAAGGACAGGATAAAGGTGTTTGTAGTCAGGGGGTGACTCGGTTGGCTTCATGGGTGTCATCCTGTAGTCTTTCTTTGATTCTAAGTCATGAAGCTTGGCACAGTCAATTTTGGGGTTTCTTATCTTCCCACTACTCTTCTCTCCTTTTTTATCCCTGACTTCCTTCCAATAGGGTGCATACTCTAACCAATTTAACCCTCCCTGTTCCATATATGACCGGTCCCACTGGGGGTCCGGGTCATAATATGGCCAGGCTGTTTTGTCACGGAGACATAATCCTTTGATCATGTCCATATGAAAAGTGTCATTTGCGCCGTCACGGGGGAAAGGATTGGAACTACCCATGGCCTCTGTCCATCCTGCAAGATTATCCACCCAGGGGTTAATCAGGTAGTAATCCGTGCCGCACACACGGGCAACATATTCCTTACAAGTTTCCCCTACTTCGGGCGGGGGCGGGGGTAGGTTTCCCTTCGATTGTCCCTTTCCCATCTCTGTAAGTGTCAAAATAACTATTGAAATTCTCTATAAAGAAATTTAACTGTCCCAAAGTTTGTCCCACAAAAGACTGTGGAACTTTAAAGTGACTATTTATTTTGTACAATTGGGTATTGTAGGACCAGATCTTTGGTCTGTCTATGGTTGAGGTAAATCGATGGATGGCGTATGGAGTCTGGTTTATGTATCTAATGATATGTTTGTCACTATCTGGTCCGGTTTTGTGTACTAATAATCCACAGACACAATCCCTGCACGTCATCAGTCTTAAACAGCAACTATTTGTCACAAAATACAGATGTCTGTGTTTGGTAGATGTTCTTAATCTGTCTGTAAGTGAGTCCTATGTATTTATAGTCTACTCGCACATGACAGTTAATGCTATAGAGAATTGTGCTGTACCCGTGGCGGTTGGAAATAACTCGTCTCCCTAGGAATCTCTTTCGTTCTACGGGAAGGGTTATTGAGACTAGTTTGGCAGCACTTAGATCATGATTTGTTATGTCAAAATTTAGACACTGAGTACAGAATGGGCAGGTCATCAGTCAACACAGTCTCTACTTGTCACAAATACAGCTTCAGTATATGTTAGGTCAAATTTGTGATGTTCAATGTAGCATGAACCTCTTCATTCGCTCCGACTCCACCCTTGACTGGTTTTAACCTCGGTAATAAAATCGAGGTTAACCTGATCTTTAGATGGAATCAGCCTAGACCAGACTCATGCTCGGGCCAGCCCGTATCTTGTTGACCATCACTATAGATTGACCATTAGACATACACTGAAGTAAACATTCAATGATTCTTATTACTTTAAATTCAATCAATGATCACAGTCCGTATACTCACTAACCGGACTATTGGACCATACAAACAGATTATCTTAAACTTCTACGCGACAGATAGGAAAAGCAAAGCAGTTTTAGGCACAATACGGGTCAATAATTTGTCTCCCTGAGACAAGTTAATATTTCCCTGAAATATTTGTTCTGTTTTACACTCCCAGAGTGTTCACATTCCCTGAATGTGCTTTTTGTTCACGCTCCCGGAGCGTGTTTGTTATAACTTTGCTCACACTCTCTGAGTGTGTTTGTTATAACTTCATTCACACTCCCTGAGTGTGTTCACAATCCCGGATTGTGTTTCTTATAGTTTTGTCTACGCTCCCAGAGCGTCCACACTCCCAGAGTGTGTTTTTAAGGCTCAGGAATCGGAAACTTAGTCAGAGCCCCCCCCCCCTCCCGGACAGTTGGAAAATAAAATATTTCAACTTACCGGGTGGGTGTGTAGGGTTGACGTTCTGATCCCGGACGAGCCCCCAGACTGAAGGTGGTCCCCGGAGGTAGGTGCCCGGACCGTCCCCCCGTTCAGATAGTCCCTGACTATCGGTTGGCCCGTGTTGAGCCCAAGGGTACCCGGGAGATCAATTTCACCATAGAAAAGGACACAGAGTCATGCAGCAAGTGAAATCAGAGCTCTCCGTTTATTTAGGCTCGTCTAGGATTCTTATACACAAATTGGGGAGGATGTATTAGACATTAGCATAAGATAAATTGTCAGTATTCTATAGGCGGATACAGATGCAGGGGAGAAAGGGAGTTATGGCCTTAACTTCAAGGGTACATTGAAAGAGAACAAAAACATATTATTTTCCGAGAAACTGCTGAGGCCACAATTCCCAGATAACACATTTCACAGACAAAGACGTGCAAAAGCAAATATCTAAAATGGAGATGAGGAGTGAACAAGACCGTCCCAGCAGACAGATTCGACCGTGTGTACGGACGAGCTGACGGATTTGGGCACCCGACAGATTTCAAAGCATGCTTTGAAATCTGTCGGCTGGGAACCCATCCGCCCGACATGTCTGCTGGTTAGTACGCTAACCAGCAGACAGGTCTTCTCGCACACGCGCCGAATGGTTTCGACGCATGCGCGGAAGTGTTTTACCTTCTGGTGCGGTGACGTAGCGGCGCCAGCGTCACTGCCACATCACCGCGCCGTCTGGCCGCGGGGATTTTGGTTTGATCGTGTGTACACGATCAAACCAATATGTCCCCAGCGGACAGATTTGTTCAAATCGGTCGTCCGACCGATTTGAACAAATCTGTCTGCTCGTGTGTACGCGGCCTTACACTCCCTTCCCTCTAGGCCAGGGGTCTCAAACTGACGGCCCTCCAGCTGTTGCAAAACTACAAATCCCATGAGGCATTGCAAGGCTGACAGGCACAAGCATGACTCCTATAGGCAGAGGCATGATGGGACTTGTAGTTTCGCCACAGCTGGAGGGCCGCCGGTTTGAGACCCCTGCTCTAGGCTGACAATGCTGCTTTCCAAATGTGTCCCCTGTGCTCATTCATCCAGAGTGGGGGCACTCTAATACAGAAGGTGTGTTACCATATCACCAGGTGAAAACAAAAAGGAAAAAAGCCTAATGCCGCGTACACATGGTCGTTTTTTGCGATGAAAAAAAAAACGACGTTTTCTGTGAAGTAAAAAACAACGTTTTTGAAACGTCACTTTTCAAAGACAATTTTGCATACACACCATCGTTTTTTTCACAAAAAGCGAGGTTACGTTCACCACTCTTTTCCATTGAAGCTCGCTTCATAACTAGATTCTGGGCATGCGCGGGTTGAAAAACTTCGTTTTGAACGACGTTTTTCTACACACGGTGACTTTTTGTGAAACAAAAAACGACCGTGTGTACGCGGCATAAGTAAAAAAAAAAAAATTCAGCCACCACATCTAATGATTGGTAAGCTTTAAAATATAAAATTTTGACTGAAAATTAGAATAGGGTGCAGCACACTGGCCCAGACATGGTGTATAGAAGATCGACTTCAGCTTCTATCCTCCCCTTCTGATATAGTTCACCCTCCCACTGGCTTAAGGGAGTAGAAGTGATAGGGTAACGTCAGGTTATATGTATCATCGGGCGTTACAACTAGGGTTGTCCCGATACCGATACTAGTATCGGTATCGGGACCGATACCGAGTATTTGCGCTAGTACTTGTACTCGCGCGAATACTCCCGATACCTAAATAGAATACTTTTTTTTTTTTTGAGTGCGGGGTGGAGTGCGGAGCACTCAGAGGGACCATGGCTGAACTCAGAGGGACCATGGCTGAACTCAGAGGGACCATGGCTGAACTCAGAGGGACCATGGCTGAACTCAGAGGGACCATGGCTGAACTCAGATGGACCATGGCTGAACTCAGATGGACCATGGCTGAACTCAGATGGACCATGGCTGAACTCAGATGGACCATGGCTGCATTTGGGGACACGTGGCTGCATTTAAAAAGTATCGGTATTCGGTATCGGCGAGTACATGAAAAAAAAGTATCGGTACTTGTACTCGGTCCTAAAAAAGTGGTATCAGGACAACCCTAGTATTTGATCACATCTTCGATTTTTATTTTTTGCGCTATAAACAAAAAAAGAGCGACATTTTTGAAAGAAAACAATATTTTGTACTTGTTGTTATAAGAAAAATCGAATAAACTAATTTTTAGTCAAACTTTTAGGCCAAAATGTATTCAGCCACATGTCTTTAGTAAAAAAAAAAAATCGCTATAATTTTTTTTTTTAGCTACCTAGCGGCAACAGTGACACTAATACGGCGATCGGTTAGTGACGCTGGCAATAGGGGGTAAAAGGGTTAACTAGGGCGGTGACCAAGGGGTTAAAACTTTATCGGGGGGGGGGGTACGGGGGCTACCCTGGACCTAACACTAACTGCCTGTCACACTAAGGCCTTGTACACACGATGTAATGTATCCGGTCGGAAACATCCGACGGATATTTCCCAGCGGATAAGGCAAATTTGTCCGTTGGTCTGATGAGCGTACACACCATCGGACCGAAATCCCAGCGGACCAGAATGCGGGCACGTAAACCACGTACGACGTCACTATAAAGGGGAATGACGAAGCCATCGGTGCCGCCCTCTGTTCCGCTTCTGCTAGTTCCGTGTTAGCGAAGGTTTGGTTAGAGCTGATTCGTGCTTTTCAGTCTCCGCGCTTAACAGGTCGTATTTTCAGGTTCAGTGTGTGCTTGTGGGCTCGTATTTGTCATTCAGTGTCACCATACGCGGCGTTTCTGCTTTGCCTGTACGGTCGTATCTGTTTGACGTGCGATCTTTGCAGGTCTTGCTGGATTTGGGTGTGCTTTCTGTTTGAGTGTGTTCTTGACTGACCAGCCGGCCGGTTTGAAGCCATGATGGAGCAGCAGCGCAACTTTTCACGAGTTCGTGCTGTTTATGGGTTTTGTTCTGCAGTCTGTGTGCATTCCAGTGATTTGGACAGGAACAGTAGGAGGAGGAGTTCCTGGGCCAAGAATTGGTTGCGGCAGCGTAATCGATTTTCTCCCTGCTTAGGGAGATCCGGGAGAATAATCCTGATGACTACAGGAACGTTCTCCGTATGACGGACCCCGTTTTCCACCGTCTGCTGGATCTCCTGTCCCCCTATATCACGAGGCAGGACACTGTGATGCGTCAAGCCATTCCGATGGGGCAGAGGCTTATTGCCACGTTGCGGTACCTGGCGACTGGGAGGTGCCTGCAGGACCTCAAGTTCTCAACAGGCATCTCTCCCCAGGCGCTTGGGATCATCATACCGGAGACGTGTTCTGCCATCATACAAGTCATGCAGGAGGAGTTTATTAAGGTAAGTTTCCTCCTTTAACATCACAATCTGTGTCTTTAATAATGTTTGCATATTTTTCTCACCTTTTTGTGTTGGTTTTCCTAGTCGCCATGACTGTAATATGCTGTGTGCTTAATGTTCCCTTTTCTCCCCATGCATGTTGTTAAGCTTTCCAGGTTAATGTGGTTTGGCCTACCTGCATATTTTTACCTTCAACACTACTAACCTGTCCAGCATCATCTCCTAGGGACAAAAACCCCCTTTTTTTTTTTGGTGTCCTGCTCCATTGTAGTTCAACTCCCTCCCCCTAAAAAAGTGTATTGCCTCATCAGCGGGATGTGGAGTCTGATAATAATTGGCTCTAGATTTGTTGCCCTAAATACTCTCTATACACTAATTTTTAGAAATGTTAATACCGTGATGTTGCAGAATGTTGTTTTTTTACTAGTGTTTGCAATGTTGTTTATGTGCCAAAGTGCTAATTTGTTTTTTGCTTTTGTCCCCACAGTTTCCCTCCACTTTGCCCAGCGTTGTGATTTTCCAAACTGCGGAGGGGCAATTGATGGGAAGCATGTCCGCATAGTGCCGCCACCTCTTTCGGGCTCGTACTATTATAACTACAAAGGTTTTCATTAGGGCTGTGCGAATTAACTTTTAATTAATCGATTAATCTTTAATTTTTTTGATCGATCAAAATCTTTTTGATCGATTAAAATTCTTTTGATTGGTACTCAACCTCTCTGCCGGCTTCTGGGCCTTCAGGGAGTTCTGTTGGAGATCCGGTGATGTCACGGACACCGGTGGGGCTTGCTGTGTCCATCTGAAGGGCTCCTTTGCTGTACCTTCATATCTGCATGCCGGCGGGACACACGCAAGGGCTGTTACACTTCCCTCTATCACTTCACTCTATTAACCTGGGATTAACAGTGGAACCATCCACTGGGAGTTGTTTAGCGGACGAGGCATTTGGGCTTGGACCTCACCTCATGCGGCCTTTTCCCCAGAGGACCCTCACCCCGGAGAGGAGGGTCTTCAATTTCCGGCTGGCCAGGGCCCGGAGGGTAGTCGAGAATGCCTTTGGGATACTCGCCAGCCGGTTCCGCCTGTTCCAGACAGCGATACATCTGGCGGAATATAAATTTAACTCTGTTATTTTGGCCTGCTGCATATTGCATAATTTTTTACGCAGGCATTCCCAGACAGACCCTTCCTGGGCTGGACACTGGTCGCGCTGGCTCGGTCACCCAATCTGCTCGTGAGGTACGCGACAAATATGTTGAGTACTTTATGGGTCGGGGGGCCATAGCTATGCCAGAATAATATTTCTTTATAATTCGGCCCCCAAAATAAAGAAATATTACCAAGAAATAATAAATAATTCGACCATTGGACTTTATACAGTTGTTTGTCATTATTGCTTTTTCTCTTTTGATCTGTCTTCCAGGTTCTGAAACTAGTGCATTTCTTGTGCCCAATTTAGTTAGCAGGTTTTAGTAAATACACACAATTGCACATTCTAGTCACTCTTCTACAAACTGGGTATTGAGGTTAGAAATAAGAAGCCACTGGTTAGTGTGTTTTTAAAAGGTTTTTTTATTTCTTTTTTATTTACGTAAATCTTTGTCTTTTCTTTGAAAAATTGGTTTAGAAAGTATTTATTTATTCAAAAAATATTTTGCGGTTTTGACAAACATATATAACAATCGAACTTACAAAGTTCAACCTTTTATTTGGCATAACAAACCCAGACACGCCGGAATCCCCCAAAATTTGAGGATGCACACATGCTGTGTGTGTGATGGGCCAAATGGTGATTTTTCACATGAGATCCCATGCGAAATGTTCACATGTGCTATCTGCCATCATGGGTGATCAATGTATGTGCTTTGTGGGTGCAACCCCTTTCTGTCACCAACTTGATAAGTGAGGAAGGGGTTGCACCCACAAAGCACAGACAATTGATGTCCTGTGATGGCAGATCGCACATGTGAACACACACTGGGGTTTATTTACTAAACAGTCCAAACTCCGGCTTATTTGTGCATATAAGCCAATCAGCTTCTAAATTAAGCTTAGTCAATTAAGACTTTGCATCCAAACATGGAAGATGATTGTTTTATATGCCAAGTGATGCTGCTTTTGCACCTTATAGCTTTAGTAAATAAACCCGTGTGTGTGTGTGCATCCTCAAATTTTGGGGGATATGAAACGAACATTATACAACATCTTTGAGAGTGGGGTGGTTAGGGGTGAGGGCAGGGGGGACAAGGGGGGGGGGCATGGGGGGCAGCTGGGGGGGATAGTCTTCTATATACGTCCAAAAATATCTAGCATGTTTTTGAAGTTTTGGTCCATCACCACCATCCTTTCCCTCATATTGGCCAGATCGGTGCTGCACTCCATTATCTGCTGTATTAGGATTTGTGCACTTGCACGAGAAAAAATAGGAGCGACAGATGTAATAATCCCATTTTCATCCCCTAAAAATGCCAAAGGAAAAACACAACATTGTAAGTAAGTAAGGTGCAGGCCTATCTACATCTCTTTTTCCCTGCAAAGCTGAGGTGTCACTGACCTGTTGTACTGAAAAGTTCAACATCTTCTACAACTTCTCCTTCTTCTTCAACTTCTCCTTCCTCCTCCAATCCGCCAAATTCCACCAAACCGCCTTCCTCCACCAAACCGCCTTCCTCCACCAAACCGCCTTCCTCCACCAAACCGCCTTCCTCCACCAATCCGCCTTCCTCCTCCAATCCGCCTTCCTCCTCCAATCCGCCTTCCTCCACCAATCCGCCTTCCTCCTCCAATCCGCCTTCCTCCTCTCTCCCTTCCTCCTCTCCTTCTTCATCATCCTCCTGCTCAACAATTTTTTCGGGCCGTTTGGGAGACAGTGTGGGCCTCCCTGACTCCTCATAGCGCTGTCCTCTTCTTTCCCCTAAAAACACCAAAAATAAGGAAACTCATCAGCAAACAGATCTTTTTGGAGGGACTAATTTGCAAACATTGCTTAGAAGTGGCGTTACAATTCTAGTTTTGGCCTTATTACAGCACAAACCATGTTTTTTTTTTTTTTTGGTAGATGACTTCTCCCTAGCTGTGATATAATGAGGCTTTTTGGTGAAGTGATACACATGGCTGGCCTCCTGAATAAGTAGTTTTTGGAGTCCCTTCTCCAAAAGTCCAAATTACTATTTTATGGGGTGAGACAGGTTCTCAAAATTACAGATGTCAAAACAGGTGCCTATTAGGTTATCTCATCACTGTGTGAATTAATGAATCCTGTTTGCCTTTTTAAATCAACTTAGTTTGCACAAACACATCATATTTTCCACATTGTTTCTAGAAACGATGTTTTTCGCCAAATAGCCACGTCCAGGTGTGATGTTCCTGGACCCGCGGATTGAGGATAAACTATGTGATGGAACGATGTTGACTACGATCGTGGCAAGTCGTCGGATTTATATTAGACAAACATTACTAAATTTACAATGCAGGGTTTCAAAAAGGAGGCCAACGAGGCAGATGGCGAAATAGACATGGCAAAACATTTTATCCAAAAATAGGCACTCCAAAGACATTTTAAAGTACTTACTTTTTTCAATGATTTTCTTTATTTTGCGATACTGCTCTGGCTCGCGCAGTTTTAAGTCGGACCAGCGTTTCCCGGAGCTGCTCTTTGGACCTGGTGACCCCAAACATCTCATAAAGTTTCCTCGCTGCCTTATCCATAATTTTGCACTTCCTCCGGTTAGGGGTGCTGTATGGGCCATGCTCACCATCATAGTCCTTCCGTCGCAGTATGGACACCATCTCTTGTAGAGACATGTTTGTGGCCTTGTAACGTTTTGGCCTGGATCTGGACGTTCCGGCCTCTGTCCCTCCCTGATCCCGATCAGAGCCTAATGTGCGCTCGTGTGACATCGCCATATTTTCCAATCAACGTTGCATATGGGCGTGGAAAACAGGAATTGGTACGTCATGGGCGGAGACGAGGGCGGCGTTTCTTGATTGCGTGGGGATATAATGGAAACGACGTTATTACGTAGGTTACGCGGAGATTAAACGAGGAGAGAGAGAGACAAAGGTAAATGAAAACATCGGATCAGAGGCCTATAATTTGAACAGCCATGGGGGATGGGGCTTTTCAATGTTGTTTGCACCCTTTTTGTGCTACTGTTATTTATGTATTTTGGGGCCCACCATAAAATTTAGAGAGCCAAGTACTTGTACACATCACTTCATCAAGATATATGTAGAGAATGCTCTATCCTCTTTATTTGGATTTTAGAGTATGCAGTCAGATCATGCAAGTATTGTTGTGTGTTGGTTGGACAGAGATAAGTAGGTAGTGTTTTCTGCCATCAATGCTGAGGGCCATGATAGCTACACATGAACTAGTGCCTTGAGATGATTGCTAGCATTCATATTCATGGTGGATGTGTTCTTAACTACATGCTACAACTTGCAAAATGGGCTCTGAATGACAACTTTTTGGGGGGTACAACAATGCGGCAGAGCTGGCCAGCTATGTAGCAGCAGAAGACACTGTGTTTGTATAATGTTGATGCACTAAAATGAATGAATGCGCACATATTTTAAGAATGTCAAAGCTGAGCCTTTTTAAAGTTGTGCTTTGTGTTTGATTGTCATTTTCTATTCTAGACATTACTATTGAAGCTACATCTAGGAGCTGACAAAAGAATGGATTTGCTGAAAGGGAAGGAGGCAACAATGGAACTAATAACCCGATATCGGGATATGCCCCTTCTTTGGGACACCAGGCACACACATTATTTGGATACTGGGAAGAGAGAGGCAGCACTTGATGAGATTGCTACATACCTGCACACTTGGGTGCCAAGTTGCACAGGCGACATGGTTAAGGAAACATTTAGTAACCTCAGGAGAAGCTACAGGAATGTATATAAAAAACGGAAATATCCAAAATCAGGATCAGCAGCAGCTAAGACAAAGGAACCCAAGCTCTGGTACTACAAAGAGCTCAGTTTTTTGAATGATGAACTGGATGGCAGGGCTTCGGATTCAACACTACCTTGCAGCCTTCCTCCCAGCGGAACTTCCCCGGATCCCAGGAGGCCTGCAGAATGTGAAGCGGGGCTGGCTGACATGGAGCCAGATCTGGCCATCTTCAGTGAGGTCTAGTATTTTCAAAAATATTTTTGTGCTGCTATTTATTTTGAATTAGTGAGTTGATCTTGTAAACAAAAAACAAACAGGGATGCCAAAAGCAGGGGTCAGAAGGACAGTCTGTTTAATTTAAAAAAATACTAACTAAAACAGTCTAGAGAAAGAAAATGTGTGTGATTGATTGTGCAAAAAAATAAAACATGTTGCCTTTTTTATCCACAGGAAGAAGAGACCAGCCAGGAGGTGGCAGCTCCTGAGGCCCATGTCAGCCAGGCGGAAGGGGGGGGGTGGCAGCCAGGAGGAGGCCGGCCCAAGTGAGGTGCAGCAGGTCCCCAGGCCCAGGCTGAGCACCATCAGCCAAGTTCCTCCCCTCCAGATGAGGCCACCAGCTGCAAGGAGGCGCAGGAGGAAGGTGCACGATGAAAGCCTTCAGGTCATCCGGGAGGCTGCGGAAATCATGAGGGCCCCCCTCAACCCCACGGAATGCTATAGTGCATTTGTGGCCAATGAGCTCAACCAAGGGGGGAGGAGCAAAAAAGCCTGGCCAAGGACATTATTAATCAGGTCCTGGCTAGGATGAAAAGGGACGAGCTGAGCAGGGACACTGTGCTGTGGGACCCGGCTTGGCCTGCTCCCCATCATCCTCATCCTCCTCCTGCTGCCACATCACCCCCACCTGCAAGGGTCCGTGGACGGACCCGTGGAAGTTTCGCTGGAAGGAAGTCTGCAAAGAAGTCGAGAAGATGATTCCCTGCCATCCAGTTGATTGTCCAAAAAACTGAGCTCGTTGTAGTAGCACAGCTTGGGTTCCTTTGTTCATGTGCTGCTGATCCTGATTTTTGTTATTGACTCCTGAGGTTACTAAATTTTTCCTTAATCATGTTGTAATTCGCAAGTATGCATGTATGTTGCAATCTCATCAAGTGCTGCCGTTCTGGTGATTTCTAATTTATTTTTTGGCCGGAAATAAATGGCTTTTGTATTTACTTTCAAACCTTGTCTATTGTGTTTTATACTGTGGTGAGTAAGCATCAGACATTTGTAAAAGAAAATGTGGCATTTGCAAAGGACACAAACTCCTTAGGGGGGGGGGACCTTTTCTGTTAGAACTTGGTAAACCCAAAAGAAGCATAAAATGTAAAAAAAATATATAAATACCCCAAAATAAAGTAAAAAATAAAGGATGAAACAACTAAATTACATAAGTTGCGGAAAAAAAAGGGAAATTGTAATAATAAAAAAAAAAAACATGGTGAAACAAGAAAAAAAAACTAATTTTGAAAGATTCAAAAACCGTTAAATCCAACTGTAAAAAAAAAAAAAAAAATGATACGCTCAACATGAAGTCCAAATAGACATACTAAAAATGTGGAGAACAGAAACAAATGTGGGGACATCTGGCTAGCAAACTGTGTCAAATAGAAAAAACACTAATGAAAATGCAAGCTAGCAGTATGTGACATCTGGACAAAATTGCATCAGCAAGACAACGGGTTTCTTCTAGCAAGAGAAGAAAGAACAAAAAAACGATATAAACGGAACACTATATAGAGAGTTTAGGTGACGAATGTGCCAGGTCCCAAACAAACGCGAGTTTTACCTGAACGAGTGCTCCCGTCCCATCGTTTTGACTGAGCATGCGCGGGTTTTTGGTCCGAGGCTTTTGTGTACTAACGAGCGGACATATCCGACGGACATGTGTCCGGCGGAAAAATTTCAAAGCATGCTTTGAAATTTTTACGCTGGAAAAATCCGGCCAAAACGGTCCGTTTGCCCATACAGACGACCGGATTTTTCGGATGCCCGACCCACTAGAAGGCAGGGACGTACATGTACGCCCATCTGTAAGGCAAGGTGAATTTGCGCTTCCCCAAAAAGTGTAGCAAAAAAGGGATTTTCCTTTATAAAATTAAAGAAAATAAAAAAATAATAAAATAATCACGAAACTCTAATCAGCTCATTAACCCAAACCAGCAATTGAATGGTGCAAAAGTCAAAATAAATAGTTGAGAGAGAGAAAACTCTGTTAAGGTGCTGCAATCTTGTTAGATGCCGGAATATTCAGCAATCAAATAGGATACAATAGATGGTGAAAAGTAGCGCGACCCCCAACATTATAAAAACATATATATATATATATATAAAGAAAAGAAGATCATAACAATCAGTAAGAAAAAAATTGTCCCGTGATAAGTGCCTATAGAGAAGCAATTAATATCTAGAAAAGTCCACAAAACAAATTCACTGGATTTGATAGCAGCGGTGCTTTCTTATCCCCGGAGTGGAAATAGATGAACATCCATGTGATGTCCTGTGTCTGGAGCAATGGATGTTTATTCAGTACAGGCTGTACACTGCAACATGCATCTCAGGACATTACATCTTATCTGCTTCCTACATGAGCACACTCTAAGATGGCCACTATACCCCTTGACCCTTGTCATCACTGCTGGGTGGAGCCAGCCTTAAAGTGCCAGTACATGTGGAACCCTTCAGGTATAACACCTTCCATCCATCCCTCAAAAAACAAAAAACAAAAAAAAAAAAACACAATAAAACCATAACAGAAACAAAACATTAACTGATAACTGTCCAGTAACAGTCCTCCAAACACAGGAAAATTACAGGACTTCAAGCTTCCAGGGACAGTTGCGGTTAATATGTCATTGAATCACTTCCGTCGGCCCAGTCGAAAGTCTCGTAACCGCTCTTGCAACTGCAACCGGTCAGGAGGGCGACAGTGTCGTTGAGGCCGGGCATCCAGCGATTCGGGACCGGAGGAAACAGGGCTGGCCGGAATGGGTACCGGTGGGGCCAAGAAGGGATCCCCCAACTCAGAGGGTAAACAGACCTCCGGACCAGAGCTGGAGGGCTCTGCTGGAGCTGAGTTCAAAAGTTCAGAGTCCCCACAAACATCAGTCTCTGTGCATCCTGATCCGCTGGGAGCAGAACCTTGAGACACTGGTGGTTCAGCCGGCATGAGGGATTCGGCAGTTGAGAGCGAGGACGCAGTTGGTCCGCATGACGTCTGCAAATGGAACCATCTTCCAGGCGGACCTTGTACATCTTGGGTCCCAAAGTCTCTGCAATGACAGCAGGAAGCCAACGGGTGTTGGAAGACCCATAAGATCGGGCCCATACCTTTTGTTGGGCTGTGAATCCAGGAAGCTCATGGTGTTTGACCATCTTGTCTTGGGACTGTAATACATGTTCCTGGACTGTTTGAGGGCGGAGCATATCCAAAACAGTCCATGGCTGCCGACCCAGAAGGAGTTCTGCTGGAGTTTTACCAGTGGTTGCATGTGGTGTGTTTCTGTAAGCAGAAAGGAAGGAGTCCAGCTGCTGGGGTGACAGAGACTGTTGTTTATTTGCAGCCACTGTAGCTTTGAAATAGCGTTTGAAAGTCTGCACAAATCTCTCTGCTTGACCATTTGTAGCTGGGTGGTAAGGTGCGGTCAACTTGTGCTTGATGTTGTGGGCAGTCAGGAAACGCTGAAACTCCTGACTGGTGAATTGTGCACCGTTGTCCGTGACGATTTCTCTGGGGTATCCAAACGTAGCAGCGAGATGTAACAGTATGGAAACCGTTGCCTTAGTCGTTGGCTGAGTAACAGGAATGACCTCAGGCCACTTTGAATGGGCGTCCACTATGATCAAGAAGGTGTGTCCTCTGATCGGGCCTGCAAAGTCCAAGTGTAGGCGAAACCAAGGAACCGTGGGCCAAGTCCAGGGCTGGACACACCCTCGAGGAGGGTCTCTTGCCGTTTGTGCACATCCAACACAAGCATTCACATATGTTGCGATATCTGAGTCTAGGTTTGGCCACCACACATAGCCTCTGGCCTTTTGTTTCATACGAGTGCCCCCGGGATGACCGGTATGTAGCAAGTCCAGAATGTGTCTCCGGAGGGTCTGTGGAATGATCACTCTGTCTCCCCATAAAACACAGTTGCCAGCCACAGTTAATTCCATACGCCTACGGAAATAAGGTTCATACTCCTGTGTGACAGTTGCAGGCCAACCGGACCGTACCCAGGAGAGTATTGTTTTCAGAAAGGTATCCTTGGTTGTATGGGCTGCTATCTCCCCAGAAGACAAGAAGGACAGGCTGGTGTAACGACAACTCTTGACCGGTGGAGAAGAGTCCATGGACCTCCCTGTCAGTCGGGACATTGCGTCCGCATTAGCATTGGCATCATGACCACGATACTGAATTTTGTAGCTGTATGCCCCCAAGAATAGGGCATAGCGTTGGAGGCGGGCCACAGTAGTCTGGGAGATGCCTTTGTCAAGGCTAAAGATCTGAAGGAGTGGTTTATGGTCCGTCAGTATGGTAAATTCCCTACCATACAGGTAAAGATGAAACTTCTTAATTGCCCATATCAGCGCAAGAGCCTCTTTGTCAATGTGTGAGTAATTGCTTTCTGCTTTTGTCAAAGACCTGGAGGCAAATGCCACTGGTTTTTCTGACCCATCTGGTAAGATGTGGGATAGTACCGCCCCCAGACCATAGGGTGAGGCATCACAAGCCAAGGTGAGAGGCTTCTGGAGGTCATAGTGCACGAGCATGCGTGACGTCAACAGCTTCCGATTAGAAACTTCAAAAGCACGCTGGCATACAGCCGACCAGTCCCATCTGGAGTGTTTCTCCAAAAGCTTGTTCAACGGAAACAAGGTGTGTGCCAGATCTGGCAGGAATTTGTGGTAATAGTTCAGCAAGCCAAGGTACGATCGCAGCTGCTGGACGTTGGTTGGGGCTGGAGCGTTGACTAAAGCATCAACTTTGGCTTCCGTGGTGTGAATACCTTCTGCATCCACAAGGTGGCCACAAAACTCCAATTTAGGCACCATGAATTGGCATTTTGCTAAGTTCACTTTCAGACCCTGTTCTTGGAGTCTCGCCAACACAAGCTCCACATTCTGCTTGTGTTCCTGGTCAGTCCGTCCCGTAATGAGCATGTCATCTAGCAGGCACTGCGTAAAAGGAATGTCCGCCAAAATCTCGTCCACTTTTCGTTGCCAAATGGCTGGGGCAGAGGCTACCCCAAACACCATTCGATTGTATTCATACAGTCCCTTGTGGGTGTTGATGGTCAGAAATTTGCGGGAAGAAGGATGGACCTCAAACTGTAAATATGCTTGTTTGAGATCAAGCTTGGTGAACTTTTCACCCCCTGCAAGAGAGGCAAAAATGTCATCTACTCTGGGTAGGGGATACTGGTCTATTTCCAGTTGAGAGTTCAGTGCCATGCGGAAATCGCCACAAATGCGCAAGTCCGCATTCGCTTTCTTTACCGGTACAACTGGTGATGCCCACTCGCTGTGCTCTACCTTTGAGATGACACCTTGTTCCTCCAGCCGACTTAGTTCTG